>JAVLUZ010000145.1:21849175-22091024 GCA_036768485.1 Mermis nigrescens
GCACCTATTCTCAACGTGTAGTTAACCAACATAGCTGATGATCCGAACTAAAATTAGAACAGGCCGTGAACAACAGATGTGTAGCATGGGGTGTCCGACATGATGGTGCTCGCTACTTATGCACAAAGGCAATTAAAATTATTGATTCCGCCCGTCCAGGATAACCGACTGTGCATTAAAAGTTTTGTGCTTCGCGCCTATACTTTCGTGCTGTCGTTGTTTGGTAGGATGCCCCCATTGTAGGCACTTCGCGCCTACAGAGGAGAGTCTCTATGCTTAAGCGTTTGCTATGGTTAAGCACAGTATATGCTTGAGCACACAGACTCTTTACGTGTCGGGATTACTACTCACATATCTATCAGAAATCAGGCACTTCCATCCTTTGATGGAATAGCAAAACATGTGTACGCATCACCTCCCTGCACAGAAGCTAGCATGCGCATTCATGATGCTAAAATTACTAGCGCTACGTCATTGTTAAAAGCACTGTCCTCCAGCTGAGTGTTTTCAGAAGAAGGCTTTTTAGGTTGGGCCGGAACTTCAGCCCGGTTTAAGCCAGGCATAAGCCTGGCTTAAGCCACAACTTTTCTTGGTACTGCCTTAAGCCACATTAAGCGAGCCAGGCATCAGCCTGGCTCAGATTTTATGCCGCAATTATTTTATTGAAATTGGACCCTGGGCTATTTAACATAGACACATGAAGTGAGCAAGTTCTTAATGTGACGTGTGCTAGGCTTTAGCGCTACGTCACAATTATATTATGTCTTCCAATATTATGTCTTCTAAGAGGTGTGACCTATTACAATACATCTTTCAATTAGTTTTAATCCAGTGATACGCAGGCGCTCAGTGCATATTTTATTGTCCCTTGATTGAAATATACAGGTATACATATAGTGAAAGCAGGTCATTGGCAATTTTGAAACCTAAGGTTATGTATGTCATAGATTCTATATTGCATTCTACGCTGAGTGGATTGATTTAATAGTTCTTTGTTCATATTTTATGTTTAGCATATTTCATACTAGCGTGTTTAAGAGGTAAATTCGTTTAATAGGCAAATTATTAATGTGCGTTCTAGAAAAAAGTGTGCACTCCAACCAGTAAAGCAAACTTTAGCGAACTCGCTCAATCATAATTCAATAACCAGATTAAATCGTGCCGTTAATACTTATTGATTTGGAATTTCCTACACAGTTGCTGCTTCACCAGAATTTCCAGTTGCATGAATATCTAGAGTGCAAAATCAAATGAATGCTAAATATTTAACAAGAGCCCTTTCCTGTGTTCTTGCATTCCTGGCTGCTCCCAGAGTCCTAAGTTTCATACGTTTTTTCATATTAACAGAAGATGATGTACAAGTAGTACAACCATTAACTATTGAAGATGACTACATATCGAATTGGAAATGGAATGATTCGAGATTGATAAGTCACATAAAAAAACATTATCTATTCTCACCGTCGCCAGCAGCTATTTCATATAACCTGGAAAACCCTAATGCTATGAGATGGAGTGCAGAAGGTAATAAAATTAGAATATTAATAAATTTAAGATTCATCATTTTGTAGAGCATGAATAGCACGTCGACACCTTCCAGTGATATACATGACTTGCACCCACACTGAGTATTAGGTATACCAAAGCAAATGTAAAACTGTAAATGTCTGGTACAACGTTTTTTAAAAGGAGAAGTATTTACCTAATTATAATCGCTATGAAAGTTTTTGTATCGCTTCGTCTGAATGTAGAGAAGAGCCAAAGAAGGATAACAGTAGGCCGAAAAGTGCGACTCAACAATTTCAAGAAAAATTCCGTTTTCTCAGCCAAATTTAAACCATTTTTCTTAATTCTGTTTCTGTTAGATAGACAATCATGTTCTCCATCTGAATGAATTATTTTATGCGCTTATTGATTGAGGATTGAGAGTTTTATTTTCAGTATTCTGACAAATCGGCTCTGGTTTTCATTCCAGTTGAAATTCAAAGATATAGTGGTATTATATCTTTTTACTTTTCATACATCATTTAAAAAAATTAAAATTTCTTATTAGCTGATTGACGTGGAATTGTTGTCTGTATCAGGTTCTTATGCTATAAGCCGTCAATCCACTTTTATTAACTCATTTTTGAAAGCTTTTGTGTTTCTCACATGAATAAGAGTTTGAACCTTTCAAAAATATGCAACATTAATATTGTTATCGAGTAGAACTTTCAAAGAGCTTTCAAACAGTCCAAGTTTAACGATAAAGGTTAAGCTGAAAAGATGTTTCAGGCAAAAAATGGACCAAGCGTTGGAAGTTCCTACCTAGACGTACACGTACAAAAGGCCCGCCCGCATCTAGGAGGTAAAGGGTGGTGGTGCCCCCTTTTATTTTTTTAGAATTTTTAGCTATGAAATGCTATAAGTCTTTGACGTACCCCAGCGTGAAAATGCTCAAATTCTCGGAGCTTCGCGCAATAAATTCAGTCAGAATAATTATTTACAACGTATTCAAATCTTTTTTAAGGTCGGATTTTTCCTTGAGAGCGAGTTTTTATTTCTATTCTTCAAGAAAGTGCACATTTGAGCATAATAGCATAAAAACGTTCTCTTTGTGCCCGGTTTATTGTTTATTTACATTTTTGCTTTGAAGCCGATAATAACCCATAGAGTCAAGTTAGAAATGGGGAACATATCCAATTTTTTAGCCCTTCGCGCCGGATTATTTATTTTCTCTGCTGATGTTTTTGCAAAGCACAAAGATTGACTTAATTAAGAAAAGCAGGGATGTTGTTCATGAAATGAAAATGATTAGAAATCACTCACGCAGACAGTTTGAATGACTGATATTGTGTACTTAAGTTCTGAAAGTGAAAATTTTTAATATGTTCTGCAAATTTTTCTTTGCCATTATATAGAGCTCGTTGAGAAACTTTAAACACTGCCTTTATTTTTTGCCTATCTCCAGATAGTTCTCGAGATATCCGATTTAAACCTTTGCGATTCCCCCTGGAATAAAATTCTGGATGCAGGGCTGCATACACATGTAGGTATATACGAAAATATTTCAATGAAATTTTATCTATTGACAATGAGTGTACTTTTCGGAATTAAGCTTAGAAAAACAAATCCGCATCTACGAATTTCGCATAAAGAATACTCGAAATAAGTAAGTAAGAAGAAAGGTACGAAGAATTTTCAACTTCAGTAAACTTCATCGAAATATCATAGGTAGCGCGTTAGCGCGGACCTATAATATACTTGGCCATCCTTTTTTCTAATATGTTTTTCACAGCGAGTGCGAAATTTGTGTCCCCCCTCACAGCTATAACGGCGCACATCTGAGAGGTGCAGTTTTTTTAAAAGGTAGATAATAAAAAAACTTAGTGCTCCCATTTTTTTCTTGTTTACACTCAATACCGAGCGCGTCGTTAGTGTGTAAAGTTTACACCAAAAATTCAAATAATTTGCGGAGGGCCAATTTTTTTTTAAAAAATGTTTTTCCTAATTAGTAGGTTACGAATCTGGTCTTAAAATTTCTTTACACATATTGGTTGTTGCACAGGAGTGTAAACTAGACGGTTTTTTTTACAGTTTTCATGTGGCCAAGCATATCTAACTCAGTTTTACATTCTATGCAGTCTGGTTGGTTTCAAAAGGTAGACGGTTAAAAAATCTAGGGGTGACTTTTTTTAATTTTTTTTAAAAAGTAATATTTTAGAATTTAGAGGCGGTTTATTGTAAAGAGTCTGGGACAAAAAAATATTTTTCCCTGCCATATTCTTAACTTGGTAGCAGAACGTGGTAACTACCTTTAAAATGTACCTCGTCTTAAGCGCTACACGTCAAAATTTATTTTGTTTCTTTACAATCAGTTTTGCGTATTTAGTGCAAGTGTAAACTTTACACTGAAAAATTTTTTCCGCCCATAGCGTCCTGGATGATGAATTTTTTTAAAATTGTTTTCCCTAATTAGTAGGTTACGAATCTGGTCTTAAAATTTCTTTACACTCATTGGTTGTTGCACAGGAGTGTAAATTAGACGGTTTTTTTACTGTTTTCTTGTAAAAGAGCATATCTAACTCAGTTTTACATTCTATGCAGTCTGATTGGTTTCAAAAGGTAGACGGTTATAAAATCTAGGGGAAACTTTTTTTATTTTTTCTTAAAAAGTAATATTTTCGAATTTAGAGGCGTTTTATTGTAAAGAGATTGAGACAAAAAAATACTTTTATCCTGCCATATTGTCCACTTAGTAGAAAGAACGTGGTAACAACCTTTAAAATCTTAAAATTTATTTTGTTTCTTTACAATCAATATTGCGTTATTAGTGCAGGTGTAAACTTTACACTGAAAAAATTTTTTCCGCTCAGAGCGTCGTGGATGATGAATTTTTTTTAAAATGTTCTCTGTGAGGTCAGAATAACGAATCTGACCTTCAAACTTTTCTACAATCAATACACAGTACCAGGGGTTTAAACTTTACACTCTAGTGGATGAGTAAAAAAACAGATTTTGTCCAAGATTTCTCTGCCAACTTTTTCGGTAATGAGTTAAGATAATTTGAGAGATAAAAATAAAGTAACTTTTAGGGCTACACGTCAAAGCAAACCACATTCAAAAAACGTAATATTGAGTTGTTTATGGGGGTGTAAAGTTCGAAATCTGAGGTGTAAAATGGGCGAAAAAACAGGTTTTTTCGTATTTAATTGGTAAATCATATCAAATATTTTGCGGAACATAAGTTTGGCACATACAAACGTACTACAATCAAAAGGCTACAAACTGGCCCAAACCGAATTTATTTACACTCGGTTCAGATTTTTAAAGTTTACAATGTGGTGGATAGTGAAAAATACGTGTTTGTCCATATTTTTGTTCGCCACCCCTTTAAAAGTACTCTATTTTTATCCTATTTGACCTCTCCCGACTTCTGAACAGAGAAAGTGGCGAACAAAAATATGGACAAACACGTATTTCTCACTGTCCACCACATTGTAAACTTTTAAAATCTGAACCTAACGCCCCATTGAGTGTAAATAAATTCGGTTTGGGCCAGTTTGTAGCCCTTTGATTGTTGTACGTTTGTACGTGCCAAACTTATGTTTGTAAACTTTACACTGAAAAAATTTTTGGGAAAAAAAATCAGTTTGGGTTTTTTTTGAAACAGATGAAAAAACCGATTGATTGCCCCAGATGTACATTCTTGTGCTCAATTTCCATTCGCACGTACACGATCGTTAAGCGCAACGCTTAAGTGAGTCCCCCGGGACCACCTTCCACTAAAAATTATCATATTTTTCATTCCACTCCCACACATATTTTCAATCAAAATCCGGGATAGGAAAATGGGCACTTGGAATTAATGCGATTTGAGTACGAATTGGTATGTGTGTTATCATATCTTACGTGTGTTAAAAGATCATATGTGTGTCTCATATTTGTGCCTGTCTCGTTTGTACATACCTTTACCGTAAGCTTTTGCCCATAGGCCTATTGTCATATTCATGGATCCTTTTCATATCTCTTGGTTCGTGTTGTTACGATTCTTTTTCCGCGTCAGTTAATACTGCGTGCGAGCGCAGTTTTGACGGCACTTTAAGATTTTACATTTTACAATTAGTTTTTGAGCCTAAGAGCCTCTCCGCCAGCTTCCGCGCTGAGCGTATCTTTTCTTTCTTTTCGTCGCCGTACGTGAGCAGACTCCGTACGTGCCTTTCTATCTGCTTGGCTGCAGAACTCATCTGTTAGTTTTCCAGCGTAGTGTTCACGCTTCTTTTCGCCGTACGCTTTGTGTTTAATCATTTGTGTTTGTGCCGATTGGCATCAGTTGTATGCCTTTGGCAGGGCTTTGTGCCCTTGTTTAATCACATTGTTTGATTTTACCCGATTAGTGTAACACGACGGTCGGCAGCACGTATCCTCCATGCTGTCGCTTTTTAATTACTTCATAATTTTTCTGTCCAAAAAATATTGTAAAAATTAATTATGTAATTAACGATGCTGGGCTGGCTTAAATTTCCGTGCTGTTGAATTTTGTCCTTGTGCTACACTATACTTAGGAACCCTTAATATTTTCAAGCACCGGAATTCGGTCCAAAACAAGTTAAATAATAATCTTTTTGAGCCCTCAATTAGGTTTCCGGGGAACTTACTTTAATTAGGTATTTAATCTCAGAGGGGTTAAGTAAGTAAGTTTCACTAGGTGCGTGCGTAGAGGGCCGGGCTTACCTTGAATAGGCCGGCCGCTTACCCCCAAATCGCCAGCTGGTGATCGACCTCCTAAAAAGGGCGAGAACCCCCGTGTGAGCGCATAAACTTGAGATTTGGGTTAAGTAAGCGAAGTGAACGTAGCTTGAGTCTACGTTTACACATCTGATATTTATTTGTCCTTGGTTCATTGTGGAGACTTAATTTTTCAAAAATGTTGATCGTAATATCAGAATTACGAATCCGACTGAAATTTTCTTTAAACTCTGTGGTTGTGTATAGTTTACACTGCATATTAACTCTTGTTCTAGAGCCTTGCGGAAGCTTATTTCTTTTCAAAACGTTCTACGTAAAATCAGAATTGAGAATCTGACTGTTAGTTTTCTCTACAGCTAGTAGTTGTGTGAAGTTTGCACTAATCATTTGTTGTTAAAATGTAGTTTATACTACAAATTTAATTTACTTCCAAATCTGAGCGTTAGTGTTCCTTACACTTTATATTTGCTTAAAGTTAATGCTTGAAAACTTTGATCTGTTAAAATAATATAAGGTTGTCTTGTTTGAAAAGGATAATGCTGATGTTAAGAACAATATTGTTTACCGTGTTCTTGGACTACTGTCATTATTGTGGCATGTTACTGTATGTGTTTACTGACTGATGTACTCAAATCATGCTCATTAAAAGTAGGGTACTAGCAAAGAAAAATACTCCGATGGAAGAAGAAAGATGAATATACCTGGAATTGTGGATTATTAAGGATGTAAAAGGAGGGGACTAGGAAAAATCTACCTAAAGTCGCAAAATCTGCTAAAAATCAGACTTTCTCTAAGCAACGCAAAAAATCGAAGTATATTCTGCCGCCAACAGATTAAAATAAATATTAAAGCATAAAAATGATTGAAAAAGCAGCAAGTTAGCTATGCAGTAGCTATGGGAAATGATATTGAGTAAACTAACAGTCTTTCTAAGCCAATTGAATGAAATGGCAAACATCGAAGAGAATTGGAGACATGGTTGGTTTAAAACAGTAGGAGACGCGTAAGTTGACTTGAAACAGACTAAGTGTAGATACACTAGCATGACGGTAACGATTGTGTGCACTAATCGATCGGCCCCTGCTTTGCTTGCTATAATGCTCATAACAAAATACAACAACTTTAAATACAATACCACTTAGTTTTCTATCAATCAGGTGCCAGCAATTTAAGAAAGTAAGCTTGATAGATTTCGTTTATACACTCTTATCTGAAACTTCGAACATTATTTCAAAAAAAGACACTTTTTTAGGCCGCAGAATATACTTCGATTTTTTGCGTTGCTTAGAGAAAGTCTGATTTTTAGCAGATTTTGCGACTTTAGGTAGATTTTTCCTAGTCCCCTCCTTTTACATCCTTAATAATCCAGAATTCCAAGTATATTCATCTTTTTTGTTCCATCGGAGCATTTTTATTTGCTAGTTCTAAAATACACAGGTAGGTAGTATGGTTGTTAATCGTTTTAATAACGTTAGTTGCTGGATAATGAAGCGTTTTTCTTGGAAAATAGGTGAATGCTTCTCACAGTGAAATAATGTTTTGACTTTTCCTGTCAAATCAAATATTCAAAAATTACGTAGATTTCGTTGTTTGAACTTTGTATTAATGCCAGTAGTTTTGAACTGCATTTCTAGCTCTAGAATAAAACTCTCTACACTAGTCTCCTCCATTCCAAACTATCAGTTTCATAAAAGCCTCAGTACTGCATTAGTTTTTCACTACGAAAATTGGCTTCTATTATGCTCTCGTAACAGCTGATTGTTTTACACTCTTCTTCTTGATATTTAACATGTTTTGTTTAACATGTGGTGCATCTAACAAATCACAGCAACAAATTAACCAATAAAATATTCTGATACAGATATATATTGATATCTGATGGAATGGAATTTAATTTAAAATTTAATTTAATTTAAAATCCGATGGAACAAAAACACGAATTTACTTTGGATTATGGATTATTTATGACAGAAAACTAAGAAAACGTTACCTTTGTATAAGCCTAAAGTAGCCAAATCTGCTAAAAATCAGACTTTCTCTAAGAAATGTACAGAATTGATGTAGATTCTGCGGCATAGAGATTGAAATAAACTATTGAACCAAAAAAACTAATGTAAAGCAGCAAGTTAGCTATGCAGCGGTTATGGGAAATTAGATGGAGTAAACTAGGCGAGACTTTGCAAGCCTATTTAATGAAAAAAGCAAACACAGATGCATTAAAGACAATCCAAGATATTGTTGGTTTAAAGCAGCAGGAAACGCGTGAGCTTACAAGAAAGAGACTAGATGTAGGTATGGATGCATGCCCGCAACGATTGTATGCACTATTCAATTTACGCCAGGTTCGTTTGCTATAATGTTCATGATAACAAAATAAAACACCTTTACATACAATTGCAGTTTTGCAACTTACAAGCAATTTACGACAAGTAAACATTTTACATTATGTTTGTACACTCTAATGTGAAGAATTGAATTTATTCAAAGTTTACATTTTTTCAGAGGCCGCAGAATATACTACGAGTTTTTTGCGTTGCTTATAGAAAGTCTGATCTTTAGCAGATTTTGCAACTTTTAATCCCCTCCTTTTCCATCCTTAATAATCAGCAATCCCAAGTATATTCGGCCGTTTTGTTCCATTGGAGCATTTTTGTTTTGCTAGTACCCTATGTTTAATTAGCATGATTTGAGTGAAAATCATTGAGTAAACACAAATGGTAACATGCCAGAATAATGAAAGCAGTCCAAAAACGCGGAAAACAATATTGTTCTGAATATTAGCATTACCTTTGTTGAACAAGACAACCTTACCTCATTTAAAAAGATCAAAAAATTTCAGTATAATCTCTACACAATTATTGGGTACGTTCAATGTCCTAATTCCGACGTTACATGAACATTTTTGAAAAAATTAAGCCCTCCGCAACGCTCTGAAACTAACTTTAATTTTTAGTATAATCTTACATAACTACTCGGTGTAAACAAAACATACAGCAGATTCGTAATCCTGACCCTATGGAACATTTTTAGGAAAAATTCACGTTTTGCAACGCTCTGGGAGTAAAATAGATTTGGAATGTAAACTACACATTAACAATGTAGGAATAGCGTCAACTTTACACAACTACTGGGTGTTGAGAAAACTAACAGTAAGATTCTTATTTCTGACATTACGTAGAAGATTTTCAAAAAATTTAGCTTTCACAAGGCCCTAGAACTAAAGTTAATTTGCTGTGTAAAGTTTACACAACTATAGAGTGTAAAAAAGATTGTAGTCGGATTTATAATTCTGATATCACTCTTATATTACAATCAACATTTATAAAAAACCGAGCTAATTTCCGATCCAACAGGTCTTAACTTCGGCTGATGCGAGCATGAGATCTTAGATCTTGCAACATTAGATAGATAGAAGTGTCTTCTTTCGAATCGTGTAAGAAAGTTTGGACGGATATCAACGCTTTGGGCGCTACGGCAATATGTTTACATCTACACTGTAATATTGTTTAAACGCCAATAGCGTCATTGGTCTTGCCATCAATTCGCATCCTATTTTCACGGGGTTTAAAAAATGAGCTAACTAGTTTTATTGACGGTATTTATTGCCAAACAGGTCAAAAAACGATACCTACATGAGCAATAATGTGATACAATGCAGAAACTCTGGGATTAGAACAATGTCAATGTGAGGTATGAACAAATAGCCGTAGTGCACGAAACGCTGGCAGCTGGTCAAAATTTTTAACGCGGTTTAACAATGACATGTTTGTCTATAAAGTGTAGCTGGTCCTAAAGTTTTATGTTTAAATCATCCGAAGTTATGACTTATCAAATCGAAATGTAGCCTTTTTTATGGGCCACCCTGTACATATATACATGGGCGTATTTAGGGGGTGGGGGGCAGCCCACTCTCCTTAGTGCAAAAATAATATAAGAAACGTAAGGAAAAGCAAAGAAAATTGACATCTCTTTATTAGGAAATCTCAAAATTTTCGGCAGTTTGCGCCGTAGAATCATTATATTAATTAAGTTAGGCCCAAGCGAGGTCAAAAAGTGTCATTTTTCATAGCTTATCGAGAAAAAATGAAAATTTCTCCGAAACGTTTGAATTCTATGACCTTAACGGATAGAGCGTGTTCGGAAACATGAGAAAATGCACTTCATTTGGTGCCCCGGCGAAGATATCCCTAAATATAGGTTTACCAATTTCGGACCGCCCCTCACCTAAAATAATCCTCCATCATTCAAACTGTTTACCAATGTGTGGTCGTCATGTAACATCGGCATTTTTAACAGCAATATCCTACGATCTCTGATAGAATAATAGCTTATGGATAATTGCCGTTTTCTTTAATGCAAATGATCAGCTGATTACCTTCTAAAACACACTTATGCTTATAAGGAGGACAAGAACCAGCTCAATAATGAAATCCAAAACATTGCCGAGTAAAACAATTTTTTTCAAAATAGCGCATCCTAACGTTTTCCTACCACAGTTATAGAATTTCTACGGAGAAATTTCTTATGATACAAATATTCTTGCAAAATTTGACTCAAAAATAAACTTCCAGATTAAAAATCCTTTAACAAAGAATTTTTATCTTCGATAAACAAGACAGAGACATCGTTTTTTCCAATCTCTGGGTTTACCCCCCCCCACCCTCCCGCACAAGAATTTTTCATCCAGCAGAATGTTTAGTTCTCAAAAAGTCATTTTAAATGACTTTTTATATATTTTAGCGATCATCTAATTCAAAAGTGCTAATTTGTCTGAGGCATCGCACCATATAGTAGAAATTGCCTGAATTTCATCGAATTAATTTTTTATCTTTCACTTTTCCAGTAGGATACAACGTCGTCAAAAATGTTAAAATGTTTTTGAGATGGTCACTTTAGGGATATTTTTAGGTTAATTTATTTAATTTAATTTTGTACGTTTTAATTATTTAATAATTTGTAATTTAATTAAAAAATTTAATAATATATAAAAATATATATATATATTATATATATATATATATATATATATATATATATATATATAATATATATATATATATATATATATATATATATATATATATATATATATATATATATATATATATATATATATATATATATATATATATATATATATATATATATATATATATATATATATATATATATATATATATATATATATATATATATATATATATATATACTAGCAAGAAAAAATGCTCCGATGGAACAAAAAAAGGTAGAATATACTTGGAGCAAAGAATTATCAAGGACGTAAAAGGAGGGGACTAGAAAAAGCTCCTATCTACAAATGTCACAAAATTTGCTAAAACTCAGAAATTTCCTAAACAAAGAAAAAACGAGAGTAAGTAAATCAAAGAAAAAACCTACCTGTGCCTGAAACTGCAAGATCTGCTAAAAATCAGACTTTTTCTAAGCAACGCAAAAATCGGAGTATATTCTGCGGCCTGCAGAAGAAAGCAGCATCCTGTCGAACAAAGATAAAACATTGGGTTAGATAACTGAACCACTCACTCTGCAAAAGCAGATATCGCCATAGCTGAGCAGCGCCATGTTGCAATATTTTTTTGGGTCAAAAAATAGTAATTATGGTATGTTGGAAAAACGGCAATTTTCGACGTTTCTGATTGAAAACACTGGTGCATACCCCTAACCTCCCATGCCTAATGGTTATCAGTTTACATGAGCAGGAATGAAATCCGGGTGGTCTGGTGGGATTAAACGCCCGAAGAGTACTGAATGGACGCATGCATTATATAGAAATCACAGTCTTTCGTTGCAGTATCGCAAATAATCATAGGAAATAACTTTTTGTAATATTTATCTAGCCACAATATCGAATAAATTAACGTTGCAAGTGATTAGCAAAAACGCAGATTTGAGATTTATTTTATAAGCTTTATATTAGGCATTGGACACCATACCTAGACGTAGGGGGTTTGGGGAGTATGCACCCCAAGGCAAAATACCCAACAAGAAAACGCAAATACCCGAAAATACCTCCAGAATTCAATTTTTTAAATCTTTCTGCTCTTTTTGGGTTTTTTTGGTAGGTACCAATAGATAGAGCTCGACAAGAAACGTTCAAAAATTGAGTTTTCTTCGCCATAGCACTATTAAGGCCAATATTCCAATTTGAAAACCCACTTAGAATTTTGGAACCGCCCACTGTATGGTGGACAATATGAGAAGGTTCACCTATTTTTTTAGAGGCCGCAGAATATACCTCGATTTTTGCGTTGCTTAGAAAAAGTCTGATTTTTAGCAGATCTTGCAGTTTCAGGCACAGGTAGGTTTTTTCTTTGATTTACTTACTCTCGTTTTTTCTTTGTTTAGGAAATTTCTGAGTTTTAGCAAATTTTGTGACATTTGTAGATATGAGCTTTTTCTAGTCCCCTCCTTTTACGTCCTTGATAATTCTTTGTTCCAAGTATATTCTGCCTTTTTTTGTTCCATCAAAGCATTTTTTCTTGCTAGTACCCAACTTTTAGTTAGCAAAAGATAGTAGTTATTCCTATCTTTGTCAGTGTTGTAGCCAATGTCATTAGGTACTGCTTATAACTTAGCAATTTAAACTTGCATTGTGTATGAATTATATTCCGACTCCGCGCGTTTGCAATATTATTTAGCTGAAGTTCGAAGCAGCATTATTTTCTGTGCTCAAGCTGGAATTCACTTATCGCTTATGATCGTTGCTTACTTCGACCATGATGCAACTTCAACAAATAATCTCACGTTTTGTCATTTTACTTCTCGCTGACTCTTATTTAGTCCGATAAAGTTCATTGTAAACAAACGCGCCCAACTGGCATCTCACACTTGATTTATTGTTTTTTTTGAATTTAAGAAAAATATTATGTTTTGCAAGGCTCTAGGTCAAAAGTTCATATGCAGTGTTTACTTACATACACAGAATGCACAGAAGATTTTAGTCGGATACGTAAATCTGATATTACGCGGATATTACAATCAACATTTATAATGACATTACGTCTCAACAATGGTCTGATGACAAATTAAGATTAGGTGTAAAACAATTTAAAAACGAAGATTAATATGTAGTGTAAACTGTTGTGTAAAAAAATGTGTGTAACCGACTTCTTACACTTTATTCCTTAAAAATTTCTAGTCATAAGGAAAAAAATAGGTTTCCGCAAGGCTCTAAAACGAAGATTAATATGTAGTGTAAACGATATGTTAACACCTAGTGTAAAAAAGATTTTAGTCAGAATCGTAATTTTAATATTGCTTCGATATTACGACCAACTTTTATGAATTTAGTAAGTCTCCATAATATAAGGATAAATTAACATTGGTTTAAACCACTTTATTGAACTGTTGAGCGTAAACATACGCGCCGAAATTGCTTATCGAATTTGGTTTCAGGTTTATTTACAGACTTGAGAATCATGTCCCTGACTCATAACCGGAGAAGCTGCCAGAAAAAAACAAGACAAAAACCTGTTTAAAGCACCCCATTCTTGACTTTACACTTGCTTAATATTGGTTTAGACATACGCGATTCGCTACGACATACACCCCATATAAGGCACTTTATTTTTATTCTATTGGACCTATCCTGACTTCTGAATGGAGAAATAGGCGAACAAAACCCAAACAAAGACATATTTTCCATCATTCAGAACATTGTAAACTTTAAAAATCCGTACCGTATCCCCTATTGAGTGTAAAGAAATTCGGTTTGGTACAGTTTGTAGCTTTCGAGTCGTAGTACGTTTCTATGTGCAAAAATTCTGTTGCAAAAATTATTCGATATGATTTACCAATCGAAATTGGGGAAAAAACGTGTTTTTTCGCCCATTTTTCACGTCTGATTTCGAACTTTACACCCACATAAATAACTCAATATTGCGTTTTTTTGAACGCGGTTTGCTGCGACGTGTAGCCCCTAGAAGCTGCTTGATTACTGTTATACTCATTTAAGTCCAACTCATAAGCGGAAAAAGCTGGCAGAGAATTTTTAGTTAAAATCTGTTTTTTACACCATCGACTAGAGTGTAAACTTTAAACCCCAGGACCTAACTCCCTATTGCGCGTAGAAAAGTCTGCTTGTAGGCAGATTGTAGCCCTTGATCCGCTCTACATTTCTGTCAGAAAACATTTCTAAAAACTCATAGCCGGAGTTACTATCAGACATAGACAAGTTGAAAACTCGACCAAAATGTGATTTTTCACCCCCAGATTTTCGCACTCTTTACACTCCCATTCGAGTACTAATGCGAATTTCAACAAACAAAAAAAAGTCATTCTGGAGCATCCCTTCCTCTACAAATCTGTGCCATTAATTTTTTTGAAGAGTCAATACTGAGTTGTCCACATGCCGCCTAAAAAACCTCCCAAAATTGATCCTATGTTATAACGTTACACAAAAACTTTACACAGCCAGTTTTGAGTTTCAAGAAAAGCAAAAAAACACGGGCAGCGAATTTTTGTATTATCTTTCTTTCAAAAAAAACCGCACCTTCCAAAAGTGTCCCGTTATAGCTGTAGGGGGGTGCACAGGTGTTAGGGGTACCCAAGTATGTTATAGGTACGCGCTAACGCGACCCTTTGCTTTTTTCTTCAAGTGAAGTGGAAACGGAATGTGGACAGCCATAATGCGTTTTTAGCACACTTTTTCGCTTCTAAACTCAAAATTTTCCGGCGCTTCGCGCCGGATTTCTCATGTTCTGTTTTTTCTTACTTTAGCAGCCCAAATTTTACTTAAAAATAACGAATTTGTCAAAATTTTCGGCGCTTCGCGCCGAATTTCTTATGTTCTATGTTTTTCCTTACCTAAGAAGACTAGATTTTACTTTAAAATAACGAATTTATCAAAAATTTTGGGCGCTTCGCGCCGGATTTCTTATGTTCTATGTTTTTTTTCTCACCTTAGAAGACTAGATGTTACTTTAAAATAACGACTTTGTCAAAAATTTTCGGCGCTTCGCGCCGAGTTTCTTATGTTCTATGTTTTTCCTTACCTAAGAAGACTAGATTTTACTTAAAAACAACGAATTTGTCAAAAATTTTCCGCGCTTTGCGCCGAATTTCTTATGTTCGATGTTTTTCTTACCTTAGAAGACTAGATTTTACTTTAAAATAACGAATTTGTCAAAAAGTTTCAGCGCTTCGCGTTCAATTTCTATGGTCTATGTTTTTTCTCACCTTAGAAGCCCAGATTTTACTTAAAAATAGCGAATTTGTCAAAATTTTCGACGCTCCGCGCTGAATTTTTTATGTTCTATCTTTTTTATTAACTTAGAAACCCAGATTTTACTTAAAAATAACGAATTTCTTAAAATTTTCGGCGCATCGCGCTGGATATCTTATTTTCTATCTTTTTTCTTAACTTAGAAGCCCAGATTTAACTTAAAAATAACGAATTTGTCAAAACTTTTGGCGCTTTGCGCTGGATTTTTTTTTCTTAACTTAGAAGCCCAGATTTTACTTGAAAATGGCGTATTTTACAAAAATTTTCGGCGCTTCGCGCCGATTTATTATGTTCTGAATTAGTTTTCTTAACAAAGCTTCAAAATTAAATGCAAAGAAAATAATTTCGAAATGTCTTGGAGTCAAGCTTTAATTTGATATTGAGAAATTAGACATACCGATGGGTTAAAAGATAGATTTTTTATATCCAAATTTGAAATAAAGCAAGAAAATTTTTGAATTTTTTTTTAGATTTTTTACTTCACCATAATATAGATCTTGTCGAGAAACGCTCAAAAATGCCATTATTTTCGCGTATCCCCTAATGCTTCCCGAGATATAGGACTTCAAAAATTTTGGGCCCCCCCCGAAATAAAATCCTGGTTACGCCCCTGTATGTATATATATATATATATATATATATATATATATATATATATATATATATATATATATATATATATATATATATATATATATATATATATATATATATATATATATATATATATATATATATATATATATATATATATATATATATATATATATATATATATATATATATATATATATATATATATATATATATATATATATATATATATATATATATATATATATATATATATATATATATATATATATATATATATATATATATATATATATATATATATATATATATATATATATATATATATATCGTAGGTAGCGCGTTAGCGCGTACCTATAATATACTTGGGTACCCCTAACACCTGTGCACCTCCCTATAGCTATAACGGGACACTTCTGGAAGGTGCAGTTTTTTTAAAAAGAAAGATAATAAAAAAATTCGCTGCCCGTGTTTTTTGTTTTTCTTGAAACTCAAAACTGACTGTGTAAAGAAAGTGTAAAGTTTTTGTGTAACGTTATAACGTAGGGCGAATTTCGGGACCTTTTTACTGCGGCATGTAGGCAACTGAGCATTGATGACTAGAACAATTAATTAGCATAGGATTGTAGAGGGATAAATTTTACAGGACATCATTTTTTTGTTTTTTGAAATTCGCATTAGTTCTCGAATGGCAGTGTAAAGAGTGTGGAAATCTGTGGGTGAAAAAAGCACTTTTTGATCGAGTTTTCAACCTTCTTATGTCTCATACTAACTCCGGTTATGAATTTTTTAAAATGTTTTCTTACAGAAATGTAGAGCGGATCAAGGGCTACATTCTGCATATAAGCAAAGTATTCTACGCTCTATGGTGAGTTAGATCCTGGGGTTTAAAGTTTACACTCTAGTGGATAATGACTAAGATTTATCTGCCAAACTTTTCCACTTATGTGTCAGTGTAAATTAAAAACAGCAGTAATAAAGTGCCTCTCAGGGGCTACACATCGCAGCAAACCGCATTTAAAAAAACGCAATATTGAGTTATTTATGGTGGTGTGAAGTTCGAAATCAGACGTGAAAAATGGGCGAAAAAACACGTTTTTTCCCCAATTTTGATTGGTAAATCATATCAAATAATTTTTGCAACAGAATTTTTGCACATAGAAACGTACTACGACTAAAAAGCTACAAACTGTACCAAACCGAATTTCTTTACACTCAATGGGGAATACGGTACGGATTTTTAAAGTTTACAATGTTCTGAATGATGGAAAATATGTCTTTGTTTGGGTTTTGTTCGCCACTTTCTCCTTTCACAAGTCAGGATAGGTCCAATAGAATAAAAATAAAGTGCCTCATATAGGGTGTATGTCATAGCGAATCGCGTATGTCTAAACCAATATTAAGCGAGTGTAAAGTCAAGAATGAGGTGCTTTAAACAGGTTTCTGTCTTGTTTTTTTCTGCCAGCTTCTCCGGTTATGAGTCAGGGACATGATTCTCAAGTCTGTAAATGAACCTGAAACCAAATTCGATACGCAATTTTAGCGCGTATGTTTACACTCAACAGTTCAGTAAAGTTGTTTAAACCAATGTTAATTTTTCCTTACGACATTACGGAGACTTACTATTTTCATAAAAGTTGGTTGTAATATCGAAGCAATGTTAAAATTATGATTCTGACTAAAAATCTTTTTACACTAGGTGTTAACATATCGTTTACACTACATATTAATCTTCGTTTTAGAGCCTTGCGGAAACCTAATCTTTTCCTTATGACTAGAAATTTTTAAGGAATAAAGTGTGAGAAGTCGGTTAGACATATTTTTTTACAACAGTGGTGTAAACTGTTTTAGACCTAATGTTAATTTGTCATCAGACCATTGTTGAGATGTGATGTCTTTATAAATGTTGATTGTTATATCCGCGTAATATCAGATTTACGAATCCGACTAAAAACTTCTGTGCATTCTGCGTATGTAAGTAAACACTGCATATGAACTTTTGACCTAGAGCCTTGCAAAAACATAATATTTTTCTTAAATTCAAAAAACTATAAAATAGAATATGTATAGGTAAAAGTATAGACCACACAAAAAGCGTAAAAAACGCGTTTTTGTGCAGAGATCAAATTTTTGACATGTTTTCGGTGGTTTTTGTAAAAGTTAGGGTGAAAATCATAGATCCAGTACCTACCTTGTCATACCTACTACGTTAGTGCTTACCAACATTATTCATACACGCAATGTGATCAATATCATTTTAAAATTTACTCAAACAAGCACGCAATAACTTGCAAGAAATTTTCCACATATGTATATATATTTAACTATCTTCAATCATAGCGATTGGGCGAAAATCATTTCGTCCCGTTTGCTACGCAATCTACCCAACTGTAAAGAAATGTCCACTTCAACAACGCATGCATTTTACTTTGAAATGCGTGTTTCTTAGGTCCATTAGCCAGTGCATTGCTGCGGGCAGTCAGCTTTATTGGACTAAATAAGTGTCAGCGAGAAGTAAAATGACAAAACGTGAGATTATTTGTTGAAGTTGCATCATGGTCGAAGTAAGCAACGATCAGAAGCGATAAGTGAATTCCAGCTTGAGCACAGAAAATAATGCTGCTTCGAACTTCAGCTAAATAATATTGCAAACGCGCGGAGTCGGAATATAATTCATACAAAATGCAAGTATAAATTGCTGAGATGGAAGTAGTACCTAATGACATTCGCTACAACACTGACGAAGATAGGAATAAGTACTATTTTTTGCTAACAAAAAGTTGGGTACTAGCAGGAAAAAATGCTCCGATGGAACAAAAAAAGGTAGAATATACTTGGAACAAAGGATTATCAAGGACGTAAAAGGAGGGGACTAGAAAAAGCTCCTATCTACAAATGTCACAAAATTTGCTAAAACTCAGAAATTTCCTAAACAAAGAAAAAATGAAAGTAAGTAAATCAAAGAAAAAACCTACCTGTGCCTAAAACTGCAAGATCTGCTAAAAATCAGACTTTTTCTAAGCAACGCAAAAATCGAAGTATATTCTGCGGCCTCTGAAAAAAATAGGTGAACCTTCTCATATTGTCCACCATACAGTGGGCCGTTCTAAAATTCTGAGGGCGGTTTTCAAATTGGAATATTGACCTTAAAAATAGTGCAATGGCGAAGAAAACACCATTTTTGAACGTTTCTTGTCGAGCTCTATCTATTGGTACCTACCAAAAAAGCCAAAAAGAGCAGAATGGTTTAAAAAATTGAATTCTGGAGGTATTGTTGGGTATTTGCGTTTTCTTGTTGGATATTTTGCCTTGGGGTGCATACTCCCCAAACCCCCGACGTCTAGGTATGGTGTCCAATGCTTAATATAACGCTTATAAAATAAATCTCAAATCTGCGTTTTTGCTAATCACTTGCAACGTTAATTTATTCGATATTGTGGCTAGATAAATATTACAAAAAGTTATATCCTATGATTATTTGCGATACCGCAACGAAAGACTGTGATTACTATATAACGCATGCGTCCATTCAGTACTCTTCTGGTGTTTAATCCCACCAGACCACCCGGATTTCATTCCTGCCCATGTAAACTAATAACCATTAGGCATGGGAGGTTAGGGGTATGCACCAGTGTTAAATCCGAAACGTCGAAAATTGCCGTTTTCCCAAGATACCATAATTAATATTTTTTGACCCAGAAAAAGATGGCAACATGGCGCTGCTCAGCTATGGCGATATCTGCTTTTGCAGAGTGAGTGGTTCAGTTATCTAGCCCAATGTTTTATCTTTGTTCGACAGGATGCTGCTTTCTTCTGCAGGCTGCAGAATATACTTCGAATTTTGCGTTGCTTAGAAAAAGTCTGATTTTTAGCAGATCTTGCAGTTTTAGGCACAGGTAGGTTTTTTCTTTGATATCCTAACTTTCATTTTCTCTTTGTTTAGGAAATTTCTGAGTTTTAGCAAATTTTATGACATTTGTAGATAGGAGCTTTTTCTAGTCCCCTGCTTTTACGTCCTTGATAATCCTATGTTCCAAGTATATTTATTCTACCTTTTTTTGTTCCATCGGATCATTTTTTCTTGCTAGTATATATATATATATATATATATATATATATATATATATATATATATATATATATATATATATATATATATATATATATATATATATATATATATATATATATATATATATATATATATATATATATATATATATATATATATATATATATATATATATATATATATATATATATATATATATATATATATATATGTATATATATATATAAATATATATATATATATATATATATATATATATATATATATATATATATATATATATATATATATATATATATATATATATATATATATATATATATATATATATATATATATATATATATATATATATATATATATATATATATATATATATATATATATATATATCATAGGTAGCGCGTTAGCGCGTACCTATAATATACTTAGGTACCTCTAACACCTGTGCACCCCCCTATAGCTATAATGGGACACTTCTGGAAGGTGCGCTTTTTTTTAAAAGAAAGATAATAAAAAAATTCGCTGCCCATGATTTCTTTGTTTTTCTTGAAACTCAAAACTAGCTGTGTACAGAAGGTGTAAAGTTTTTGTGTAACGTTATAACATGGGACAAATTTTGGACCATTTTACTGCGGCATGTGGATAACTAAGTATTGATGACTCGAACAATTAAACAGCATAGGATTATAGAGAAATGAATTCTCCAGAACACCATTTTTTGTTTTTTTAAATTCGCATTAGTTCTTGAATGGCAGTGTAAAGAGTGCGAAAATCTGGGGGTGAAAAGCACTTTTCGGTCGAGTTTTCAACCTGCTTATGTCTGATACTAACTCCAGTTATGAGTTTTTTGAAGTGTTTTCTGACAAAAATGTAGAGCGGATCAAGGGCTACATTCTGCATATAAGCAAAGTCTTCTACGCTCTATGGTGAGTTAGATCCTGGGGTTTAAAGTTTACACTCTAGTTGATAGTGTAAAAAACGGATTTTAACTAAGATTTCTCTGCCAAAATTTTCCGCTTATGAGTCCGGGTACGTTGAATACAGCAGTAATTAAGTGCCTCTTAGGGGCTACAGATCGCAGCAAACCGCATTTAAAAAAACGCAATATTGAGTTATTTATGGGGGTGTAAAGTTCGAAATCAGACGTGAAAAATGGTCGAAAAAACACGTTTTTTCCCTAATTTTGATTGGTAAATCATATCAAATAATTTTTGCAACAAAATTTTTGCACATAGAAACGTACTACGACTCAAAAGCTACAAACTGTACCAAACCGAATTTCTTTACACTCAATGGGGAATACGGTACGGATTTTCAAAGTTTACAATGTTCTGTATGATGAAAAATATGTCTTTGTTTAGGTTTTGTTCGCTACTTTCTCCTTTCAGAAGTCAGGATAGGTCCAATAGAATAAAAATAAAGTGCCTTATATGGGGTGTATTTCATAGCGAATCGCGTATGTCTAAACCAACATTAAGCGAGTGTAAAGTCAAGAATGATGTGCTTTAAACAGGTTTCTGTCTTGTTTCTTTCTGCCAGCTTCTCCGGTTATGAGTCAGGGACATGATTCTCAAGTCTGTAAATGAACCTGAAACTAAATTCGATACGCAATTTTGGCGCGTATGTTTACACTCAACAGTTCAGTAATGTGGTTTAAATCAATGTTAATTTATCCTTACGACATTACGGAGACTTACTATTTTCATAAAAGTTGGTTGTAATATCGGAGCAATGTTAAAATTACGATTCTGACTAAAATCTTTTTTACACTAGGTGTTAACATATCGTTTACACTACATATTAATCTTCGTTTTAGAGCCTTGCGGTAACCTAATCTTTTCCTTATGACTAGAAATTTTTAAGGAATCAAGTGTGAGAAGTCGCTTAGACACATTTTTTTACACAACAGTGGTGTAAACTGTTTTACACCTAATGTTAATTTGTCATCAAACCATTGTTGAGACGTAATGTCATTATAAATGTTGATTGTAATATCCGCGTAATATCAGATTTACGAATCCGACTTAAATCTTCTGTGCATTCTGTGTATGTAAGTAAACACTGCATATGAACTTTTGACCTAGAGCCTTGCAAAAACATAATATTTTTCTTAAATTCAAAAAAACAATAAAATAGAATATGTATAGATAAAAGTATAGACCACACAAAAAGCGTAAAAAACGCGTTTTTGTGCAAAGAGCAAATTTTTGACATGTTTTTTGTTGGTTTTTGTAAAAGTTAGGTTGAAAATCTAAGATTCAGTACCTACCTTGTCGTACCTAATACGTTAGTGCATAATAATAACATGCAAGAAATTTTCCACATATGTATATGTATTTAGCCATCTTCAATCATAGTGATTGGGCAAAAATCATTTCGCCCCGTTTGCTACGCAATCTACCCAACTGTAAAGAAATGTCTACTTGAACGACGCATGCATTTTACGTTGAAATGCATGTTTCTTAGGTCGATTAGCCAGTGCATTGCTGCGGGCAGTTAACTTTATCGGACTAAATAAGTGTCAGCGAGAAGTAAAATGACAAAACGTGAGATTATTTGTTGAAGTTGCATCATGGTCGAAGTAAGCAACGATCAGAAGCGATGAGTGAATTCCGCTGCTTCGAACTTCAGCTAAATAATATTGCAAACGCGCGGAGTCGGAATATAATTCATACACAATGCAAGTATAAATTGCTGAGATGGAAGTAGTACCTAATGACATTCGCTACAACACTGACAAAGATAGGAATAAGTACTATTTTTTGCTAACAAAAAGTTGGGTACTAGCAAGAAAAAATGCTCCGATGGAACAAAAAAAGGTAGAATATACTTGGAACAAAGAATCATCAAGGACGTAAAAGGAGGGGACTAGAAAAAGCTCCTATCTACAAATGTCACAAAACTTGCTAAAACTCAGAAATTTCTTAAACAAAGAAAAAATGAAAGTAAGTAAATCAAAGAAAAAACCTACCTGTGCCAAAAACTGCAAGATCTGCTAAAAATCAGACTTTTTCTAAGCAACGCAAAAATCGAAGTATATTCTGCGGCCTGCAGAAGAAAGCAGCATCCTGTCGAACAAAGATAAAACATTTGGCTAGATAACTGAACCACTCACTCTGCAAAAGCAGATATCGCCATAGCTGAGCAGCGCCATGTTGCAATATTCTTCTGGGAAAAAATAGTAATTATGGTATGTTGGAAAAACGGCAATTTTCGACGTTTCTGATTGAACACTGGTGCATACCCTAAACCTCCCATGCCTAATGGTTATCAGTTTACATGGGCAGGAATGAAATCCGGGTGGTCTGGTGGGATTAAACGCCAGAAGAGTACTGAATGGACGCATGCATTATATAGAAATCACAGTCTTTCGTTGCAATATCGCAAATAATCATAGGATATAACTTTTTGTAATATTTATCTAGCCACAATATCGAATAAATTAACATTGCAAGTTATTAGTAAAAACGCAGATTTGAGATTTATTTTATAAGCTTTATATTAAGCATTGGACACCATACCTAGACGTAGGGGGTTTGGGGATATGCACCCCAAGGCAAAATACCCAACAAGAAAACGCAAATACCCAAGAATACCTCCAGAATTTAATTTTTTGAATCTTTCTGCTCTTTTTTGGTTTTTTGGTAGGTACCAATAGATAGCGCTCGACAAGAAACTTTCAAAAATGATGTTTTTTTCGCCATAGCACTATTTTTAAGGCCAATACTCTAATTTGAAAACCCCCTCAGAATTTTGGAAGCGCTCACTGTATGATGGACAATATGAGGAGGTTCACCTATTTTTTTCAGAGGCCGCAGAATATACTTCGATTTTTGCGTTGCCTAGAAAAAGTCTGATTTTTAGCAGATCTTGCAGTTTTAGGCACAGGTAGGTTTTTTCTTTAGTTTACTTACTTTCATTTTTTCTTTGTTTAGGAAATTTCTGAGTTTTAGCAAATTTTGTGACATTTGTAGACAGGAGCTTTTTCTAGTCCCCTCCTTTTACATCCTTGATGATTCTTTGTTCCAAGTATATTCTACCTTTTTTTGTTCCATCGGAGCATTTTTTCTTGCTAGTATATATATATATATATATATATATATATATATATATATATATATATATATATATATATATATATATATATATATATATATATATATATATATATATATATATATATATATATATATATATATATATATATATATATATATATATATATATATATATATATATATATATATATATATATATATATATATATATATATATATATATATATATATATATATATATATATATATATATATATATATATGTTTGTTTTGATTTGTTTTATTATCAATAACCGTTTCTTATTTACCAATTCGAAGCAATGCTTGAAACGACTGTGATAAATCTGATATCTCGGAAGCGGAAGACGAATGGGTTCTTCATCGAAGCTGGAGCGAATGATGGTGAACAGAATTCTAATACTTTATTCCTGGAAAAGTATTTCAATTGGACTGGATTACTGGTGGAACCTGAAGCGAGAAATTTTATAAAATTAGTATCAAAGAAACGGAAATCCTGGCTGGCAAATTGCTGTCTACATGATAAACAAATGCCAAATCGGATGTATATCTCTTCCAGGAATTTAATAAGTTTTCCAACTAGTGATGCAATTCCATCTGAGAAAAACATCATCAGATTTTTTGGGCTTGAAAAGAAGAGGAGAGTGTGGTGTTTTAATCTTCATTCTTTGCTACTGGCCATTAACAAAACATCGAATATCGATTATTTGGTGCTAGATACAGAAGGAAGTGAACTGGGAATAATGTCATCTCTAAATTATACAGCACTGCGTCTAAAAGCATTGCAGGTGGAACACTACAAACGAAATTATATTTTTATTAAAGATAGAATAAGCTCAAAGAAGCGCATTCTTCAATATAGACACATTCGTTCAACAGCATATTCCAGAATTGAAAGAAATTCTAGCAACACACTATGATGTCTTATTTATGAATACTCTTATTTGATTTATTGAGCAATGATGATGCTTAACAATAGTAAATTTGCTGCCTACTTGACTATTTATTTTCTTTCATATTCGTGTCTCAATTCGTATAACTATCTTTCGTATTGTGATATGCTCTCTCATTCTAAATGTTCTATCGATGTACTTAGAAGCAATTGGGATTTATAAGTGAAATGTTATTCACAAGCATGGCGATATTCATGAGCATGACACTATTCATAAGTTTGACAGTATGTAATCCTAAGCGCAACGCTTTCAGAAGGGCAAAATGCGATAAAAAACCGTGGGAAAATCCACTTCATGACCAAAAATGACGTGAAGTGTGTTGGGAGACACCTGAAAATAGTAAATTTTCTGGAGAAAACAAGGTATGACTAAAAATTAAGGAAGATTTAAATCTTTTTTTATACGGAAATCAATCGGAAACGGGTATCACGTTGTTTTAATGCTATTTCAGCATTTATACCAGCTTTATGAGTTATTTTGAACCAATAAAGCTCAATTTTCGAGTGCGCTGATCGGGTTTATACCAGTTGTTTGAGGTGAGGAGCTAACAGACTTGCTCGCCTATTCATGTACTTTGTCCTAATTATAGAAGGCACCTGCTGGAGACATACATTGTACATATAAGAATATTGCTTGAAAAATAATAAGTGTTTTACATATAAGCTTCTTGAACTAGTAAAGAAAAATGCTCCAAAGGAATAAAAAGGACGAATATTCTTAGAATTATGCATATTAAGGGCATAAAAGGTGGGGACCAGGGAAAAGTTACCTAGGTATGCTCGTTACAGTTGTAAGAATCTGCTAAAAATTAAGCTGGCACTAAAAACAAAAAAAGAAGTATATTCAGCGGCCTGCAAAAGGAGTTGCACATCCAGCATCAAAATAAATAACACGAATAGTTCATTCCTAGAAAAGATGCGATCACTAATCAAAAAAACGGCGTAATATGTATCATGAAAGAATTAACTCTTCACAATGGTCCGAAGACAAGTGAATCAAATAGGAAGCGGTAGTTACCTATATATATACTAGCAAAGAAAAATGCTCCGATGGAACAAAAAAGATGAATATACTTGGAATTGTGGATTATTATGGATGTAAAAGGAGGGGACTAGGAAAAATCTACCTAAAGTCGGAAAATCTGCTAAAAATCACACTTTCTCTAAGCAACGCAAAAAATCGATGTATATTCTGCGGCCAACAGATTAAAATAAATATTCAACCATAACAATGATTGAAACAGCAGCACGTTAGCTATGCAGTAGCTATGGGAAATGATATTAAGTAAACTAACAGTCTTCCAAGCCAATTGAATGAAATAGCAAACATCGAAGACAATTGAAGACATGGTTGGTTAAAAACAGTAGGAGACACGTAAGTTGACTTGAAACAGACTTAATGTAGATACACTAGCATGCCCGAAACGATTGTGTGCACTAATCAATCGGCTCCTGCTTTGCTTGCTATAATGCTCATAAAACAAAACAACTTCAAATACAATACCTCTTAGTTTTCTATCAATCAGGTGCCAGCAATTTAAAAAAGTAACCTTGATAGATTTCGTTTATACACTCTTATCTGAAACTTCGAACATCATTTAAAAAAGACACTTTTTTAGAGGCCGCAGAATATACATCGATTTTTTGCGTTGCTTAGAGAAAGTGTGATTTTTAGCAGATTTTCCGACTTTAGGTAGATTTTTCCTAGTCCCCTCCTTTTACATCCATAATAATCCACAATTCCAAGTATATTCATCTTTTTTGTTCCATCGGAGCATTTTTCTTTGCTAGTACACTACTTTTAATTAGCGTGATTTCAGTACATCAGTCAGTAAACACAATCAGTAACATGCCACAATAATGACAACAGTCCAAGAACGCGGAAAACAATATTGTTCTTAACATCAGCATTATCCTTTTTAAACAAGACAACCTTATTGACACCATCCATTTTCAAATTAAAACTGCATTAAGTTATTTCTTCTTAATGTGCAGTTCACTTATAATCAAGCACAAAAATTTAACCAACGAATTCACATTGCAAATCCTCACTCAATCAATACACAAGCACAATGTGTTGTGACTTTTGAAATTGAAAACACCCAATTTTCAATTTTCAAATTGAAAATTGGATCAATTTTCAAATTGAAAATTGGGTCAATTTTCAAATTGAAAATTGGGTGTTTGAATTTGCGACGAAGAAAATAATCAAAAGATAGTCACTTGGTTTATTTAAGCCGAGTAATAAAATAACGACCGTCCACCAATTCCAAACTAAACGCAACTAATCTGATCACTATGAAAAAGTTTTGAAAAATGAGCTTGCTAAGCGAGAGTTGTAAACCAAGAGAAACTTAAAGTTAAAACCTACCATTAAATTATGAGAGAATTATAAAAGATTTTAAACTTCAAGAAAATGGAAAAGGCGGGATGTTGGTAAATTAGAAGGCAAAGATTTTCGGCAAAAATTCAAAAACTTCACGCAAATATCAAATGTAAGGAACACTAACGCTTTGATTTGGTAGTAAAATAAATTTGTAGTATAGACTACATATTAACAACAAATGAATAGTGCAAACTTTACACAAATACTAGGTGTAGAGAATACTAACAGTTTACGGCTTATTAATGTACATGATTACAATAAAGCTGTATATCTTTGTCGACTTCTGTGCACAGTAGTGTGATTGCTGGTTCATTTTAAACCACTTTTGCAGGCAATTTACATCAATTAAACGATAGCTCTCCATGTGCAAGATTTTGTGAAACATATTATAAACACGGCTAAGAAAGATTTAACTTTAATGCAACCCATTTAAGACAAAATTACATCTCTTCAATGATCTAAGGACACTTGAACATAATTTTTAAATCACTTTAGATTACTTTTGAGGGTAAACAAACTCACTTAATTGATGTCTCACATATGAATCCTTGAAAATTTCTTGACTTCAGTTACAAAGTCTCTGCAAGTCTATCGAATTAGGGTTAACACGTAACGTAAACTTTACACAAACACATAGCGTAAAGAATATTTTAGTCGGATTCGTAATTTTGATATTGCTCCGATATTTCTTTCAACATTTATGGAAAAATGAGTCTCCATAATGTTTTAAAGACAATAAACATTAGGTTTAAACCACTTTGCAAAACTGCTGAGTGTAAGCAAGCGCGCCCAATTGACGTATATATTTCATTCCCTGTAAATTTTTATATCTCAGGAAAAAATTTCGATTTTTGCAATGCTCTAGAACAAAGGCTAACATGCAGTGTAAAAAATTACTCGGATATTATGATCAACATTCATGAAAAAATTATGTCTCTACAATGGTCTGAGGACATATAAACAATGAATGTAAACTACTTTACATCACTGTTGGATGTAAACAAACGCGCCTACGTGACGTCTCACGTTTGATCCTTTGAAAACTTCTAGGCTCCAAGAAAAAATTAGGTTTCAGGAATGCTCAAAAACGAAGATAAATATATATGTAGTGTAAACTTCATGTAGACACCTAGTGTAAAGAAGATTTTAGTCAGATTCGTAATTTTGATATTGTTCCGATATTACGATTAATATTTATGAAAAAATTAAGTCTACATAATGTTCTATGGGCAAACTAACAATTGGTGTAAACTACTTTACAACACCGTAGAGTGTAAACATATGCGCCAGACTGGCATATCAAATTTGATTCCTGGTCCATTTCTAGACTTGATAAACGTGTCCCTGACTCGTAACCGGAGAAGCAGGCAGAAAAAACAAGACAGAAACGCATTTAAAACTCCAAATTTTTGACTTTACACTCGCTAAATATTAATGTATAGACAATTTGCTTTGACATGCACCCGATATAAAGCACTTTATTTTTATTCTATTAGACTTATCCCGACTTCTGGACGGAGAAAGTGGCGAACAAAAAACGCAACAAAAACGTATTTTCCATCATTTAGAACACTGTAAACTTTGAAATTCCGTACCGAACTCCCCATTGAGTTTAAAGAAATTCGGTTTGGTACAATTTGTAGCTCTTAAATCGTGGTACATTCCTGTGTGCCAAAATTCTGTTGCAAAAATTATTTGGCATGATTTATCAATCAAACTTCGGAAAAAACGTGTTTTTTAGCCCATTTTTTACCTCTGATTTCGAACTTTACACCCACATAAATAACTCAATATTGCGTTTTTTTAAATGCGGTTTGCCGCGATGTTTAGCCCCTGTGAGGCACTTTATTAATGCTGTCTTCGATTTGCACTGACTCATAAGCGGAAAAATTTGGCAGAGAAATCTTAGTTAAAATCCGTTTTTTTACACCATCCACTAGAGTGTAAACTTTAAACCCCAGGATCTAACTCACCATAGAGCATACAAGACTTTGCTTATATGCAGAATGTAGCCCTTGATCCGCTCTACATTTCTGTCAGAAAACATTTTAAAAACCTCATAACTGGAGTTAGTATCGGACATAGGAAGGTTGAAAACTCGACCAAAAAGTGCTTTTTCACCCCCAGATTTTCGCACTCTTTACACTGCCGTTCGATAAATAATGCGAATTTCGAAAAACAAAAAAAGAGGCATCTGTAGAATTCATCCCTCTATTATCCTACTCTGTTCAATCCTTCGAGTCATCAATACTCAGTTGTCCACATGCCGCAGTAAAAAGGTCCCAAAATTTGTCCTATGTTATAACGTTACACAAAAACTTTACACCTTCTTTACACAGTCAATTTTGAGTTTCAAGAGAAACAAAAAAACACGGGCAGCGAATTTTTTTATTATCTTTCTTTTAAAAAAAACCGCACCTTCCAGAAGTGTCCCGTTATAGCTGTAGGAGGGTGCCCAGGTGTTGGGGGTACCCAAGTATATTATAGGTACGCGCTAACGCGCTACCTATGATTCATCATCATAACTCTGTGCACGGGGTATCAGATAGGAAGCGGTAGCTTCCTATATATATGTTTGACTTTAGGTGTGCTCCTATGTTTTCAATTGCCACTTTTTTCGGTTATTTCTTTAATAAAATCTTTGGGTTTGATCGTGTTTTGATGATTTTTTCAGGATCGATAGTACTAACCAGACCATATTGCCATTTTCAAAGTTGTTTGCTTAGCATCAAAATTTACGTTTTTATTCAAGTGCAAATTTCAAAGTTTGCAAAAAAGCTGTCACGCTGTTGTGAGTGAACTAATGGATAAAAAATGCACAAATTCTTTTTATGAACCCTCCGAAGAAAAAAGTCGATACATGTGCTTGGAAATTTTTTTAAAACTTAAATTGAAGGAATCAAATCGAATTTAAAATTGCGGAAAAAATGAACTTTTTTAGTCTTTTATTTCTAGTCATGTGATACCTCATTCTGTTCGCCATGAAAAGTTATATCTAATCGTAGAATATTAGATTTTTTAATCAAATGTGACGCGAATGATTTGCATTTTTGTCTAGTGAAAAATTTTAAATTTTAAGATTTTGCCATTTATTTCAGAGATTTTCAGCGATGACCAGACTTTTTTATGTTGTTTTTATGTTATTCTAGTTAGTAGCAATCGTCCTGATGTTGAACTTATCATTTTTAATTTGTTGGTGATAAATTATTTGAATATGCAAATCGCGGGAGGAATTACATTTCTCTTACCTGTAAACAGGTTCACCTTGTTGTATTATGCATCAATCGATAGAGCGTTTCGAAACTACATATTGTCTCAAAATTTTAAGTCACAGTTTTGAGTTTGTGAATGTTTAGTCGTATAATTTAAATCCTTTATTATTAGAAGAATTTCGAGATTTCTTTGCAAGTTGAAAATCGATATCTTGCTTCGTTAGAATCGAACAGAGCTCGTCATTGCTATCAATGTTATACAACCGCTTGTAGGAAATCGTGTCATCCCTGACGAGCGTGTTCTATTCATACTATTGTGATTTCTGAATGTGTAGGATTGGAATGACTGAATCAGGATGAATTCGTCATGCAGTTGCGCTTTTATTGTGCATTGTGCTTTCATTAGCGAAAATCATAGGTAGCGCGTTAGCGCGTACCTATAATATACTTGGGTACCCCTAACACCTGGGCACCCCCCTACAGCTATAACGGGACACTTCTGGAAGGTGCGGTTTTTTTTTAAAGAAAGATAATAAAAAAATTCGCTGCCCGTGTTTTTTTGTTTTTCTTGAAACTCAAAATTGACTGTGTAAAGAAGGTGTAAAGTTTTTGTGTAACGTTATAACATAGGTCAAATTTTGGGACCTTTTTACTGCGGCATGTGGACAACTGAGTATTGATGACTCGAAGGATTGAACAGAATAGGATAATAGAGGGATGAATTCTACAGATGACACTTTTTTTGTTTTTTGAAATTCGCATTATTTATCGAACGGCAGTGTAAAGAGTGCGAAAATCTGGGGGTGAAAAAGCACTTTTTGGTCGAGTTTTCAACCTTCCTATGTCCGATACTAACTCCGGTTATGAGGTTTTTAAAATATCTTCTGACAGAAATGTAGAGCGGATCAAGGGCTACATTCTGATTATAAGCAAAGTCTTGTATGCTCTATGGTGAGTTAGATCCTGGGGTTTAAAGTTTACACTCTAGTGGATGGTGTAAAAAAACGGATTTTAACTAAGATTTCTCTGCCAAATTTTTCCGCTTATGAGTCAGTGCAAATCGAAGACAGCATTAATAAAGTGCCTTACAGGGGCTAAACATCGCAGCAAACCGCATTTAAAAAACGCAATATTGAGTTATTTATGGGGGTGTAAAGTTCGAAATCAGAGGTAAAAAATGGGCTAAAAAACACGTTTTTTCCGAAGTTTGATTGATAAATCATGCCAAATAATTTTTGCAACAGAATTTTGGCACACAGGAATGTACTACGATTTAAAAGCTACAAATTGTACCAAACCGAATTTCTTTAAACTCAATGGGGAGTTCGGTACGGAATTTTAAAGTTTACAGTGTTCTAAATGATGGAAAATACGTTTTTGTTGCGTTTTTTGTTCGCCACTTTCTCCGTCCAGAAGTCGGGACAAGTCTAATAGAATAAAAATAAAGTGCTTTATATCGGGTGCATGTCAAAGCAAATTGTCTATACATTAATATTTAGCGAGTGTAAAGTCAAAAATTTGGAGTTTTAAATGCGTTTCTGTCTTGTTTTTTCTGCCTGCTTCTCCGGTTACGAGTCAGGGACACGTTTATCAAGTCTAGAAATGGACCAGGAATCAAATTTGATATGCCAGTCTGGCGCATATATTTACACTCTACGGTGTTGTAAAGTAGTTTACACCAATTGTTAGTTTGCCCATCGAGCATTATGTAGACTTAATTTTTTCATAAATATTAATCGTAATATCGGAACAATATCAAAATTACGAATCTGACTAAGATCTTCTTTACACTAGGTGTTTACATGAAGTTTACACTACATATATATTTATCTTCGTTTTTGAGCATTCCTGAAACCTAATTTTTTCTGGAGCCTAGAAGTTTTCAAAGGATCAAATGTGAGACGTCACGTAGGCGCGTTTGTTTACATCCAACAGTGATGTAAAGTAGTTTACATTCATTGTTTATATGTCCTCAGACCATTGTAGAGACATAATTTTTTCATGAATGTTGATCATAATATCCGAGTAATTTTTTACACTGCATGTTAGCCTTTGTTCTAGAGCATTGCAAAAATCGAAATTTTTTCCTGAGATATAAAAATTTACAGGGAATGAAATATATACGTCAATTGGGCGCGCTTGCTTACACTCAGCAGTATTGCAAAGTGGTTTAAACCTAATGTTTATTGTCTTTAAAACATTATGGAGACTCATTTTTCCATAAATGTTGAAAGAAATATCGGAGCAATATCAAAATTACGAATCCGACTAAAATATTCTTTACGCTATGTGTTTGTGTAAAGTTTACGTTACGTATTAATCCCTCATTCGATAGACTTGCAGAGACTTTGTAACTGAAGTCAAGAAATTTTCAAGGATTCATATGTGAGACATCAATTAAGTGAGTTTGTTTACCCTCAAAAGTAATCTGAAGTGATTTATAAATTATGTTCAAGTGTCCTTAGATCATTGAAGAGATGTAATTTTGTCTTAAATGGGTTGCATTAAAGTTAAATCTTTCTTAGCCGTGTTTATAATATGTTTCACAAAATCTTGCACATGGAGAGCTATCGTTTAATTGATGTAAATTGCCTGCAAAAGTGGTTTAAAATGAACCAGCAATCACACTACTGTGCACAGAAGTCGACAAAGATATACAGCTTTATTGTAATCATGTACATTAATAAGCCGTAAACTGTTAGTATTCTCTACACCTAGTAGTTGTGTAAAGTTTGCACTATTCATTTGTTGTTAATATGTAGTCTATACTACAAATTTATTTTACTACCAAATCAAAGCGTTAGTGTTCCTTACATTTGATATTTGCGTGAAGTTTTTGAATTTTTGCCGAAAATCTTTGCCTTCTAATTTACCAACATCCCGCCTTTTCCATTTTCTTGAAGTTTAAAATCTTTTATAATTCTCTCATAATTTAATGGTAGGTTTTAACTTTAAGTTTCTCTTGGTTTACAACTCTCGCTTAGCAAGCTCATTTTTCAAAACTTTTTCATAGTGATCAGATTAGTTGCGTTTAATTTGGAATTGGTGGACGGTCGTTATTTTATTACTCGGCTTAAATAAACCAAGTGACTATCTTTTGATTATTTTCTTCATCGCAAATTCAAACACCCAATTTTCAATTTGAAAATTGACCCAATTTTCAATTTGAAAATTGATCCAATTTTCAATTTGAAAATTGAAAATTGGGTGTTTTAAATTTCAAAAGTCACAACACATTGTGCTTGTGTATTGATTGAGTGAGGATTTGCAATGTGAATTCGTTGGTTAAATTTTTGTGCTTGATTATAAGTGAACTGCACATTAAGAAGAAATAACTTAATGCAGTTTTAATTTGAAAATGGATGGTGTCAATAAGGTTGTCTTGTTTAAAAAGGATAATGCTGATGTTAAGAACAATATTGTTTTCCGCGTTCTAGGACTGTTGTCATTATTGTGGCATGTTACTGATTGTGTTTACTGACTGATGTACTGAAATCACGCTAATTAAAAGTAGTGTACTAGCAAAGAAAAATGCTCCGATGGAACAAAAAAGATGAATATACTTGGAATTGTGGATTATTATGGATGTAAAAGGAGGGGACTAGGAAAAATCTACCTAAAGTCGGAAAATCTCGCTAAAAATCACACTTTCTCTAAGCAACGCAAAAATCGATGTATATTCTGCGGCCTCTAAAAAAGTGTCTTTTTTAAATAATGTTCGAAGTTTCAGATAAGAGTGTATAAACGAAATCTATCAAGGTTACTTTTTTAAATTGCTGGCACCTGATTGATAGAAAACTAAGAGGTATTGTATTTAAAGTTGTTTTGTTTTATGAGCATTATAGCAAGCAAAGTAGAGCCGATTGATTTAGTGCACACAATCGTTTCGGGCATGCTAGTGTATCTACATTAAGTCTGTTTCAAGTCAACTTACGTGTTTCCTACTGTTTTTAACCAACCATGTCTTCAATTGTCTTCGATGTTTGCTATTTCATTCAATTGGCTTGGAAGACAGTTAGTTTACTTAATATCATTTCCCATAGCTACTGCATAGCTAACGTGCTGCTGTTTCAATCATTGTTATGGTTGAATATTTATTTTAATCTGTTGGCCGCAGAATATACATCGATTTTTTGCGTTGCTTAGAGAAAGTGTGGATTTTTAGCAGATTTTCCGACTTTAGGTAGATTTTTCCTAGTCCCCTCCTTTTACATCCATAATAATCCACAATTCCAAGTATATTCATCTTTTTGTTCCATCGGAGCATTTTTCTTTGCTAGTATTCTAATGTTTGATGCAGTGATTTAATGAACATACTATTTATCGTAAAGGTGGATGAAATCATTTTGTGCATGTTTGTAATTTTTGATTTCATTTCGTTTTTCAGTTCAGAATGCATTAAATAGGAAGACTTTGTATTGATTTGTACCAACATATGTTTTTTGGCTGAGATTAGAACGATAATTCGGCCAATTTTGAGTTTATTTACATAAAATCAGACTTCTTGATACAATATTCTCCAGGAGTCCGCTTTAGAAAAGAAAATAGGAATATTGACGAAATGCATTTGAAGATCCGTAAAGTATTTTTTGATCGTTTTTGAGCCAGTAAGCTCGAAATTTACCATTTCTCATTGCGAATTTTATTCTTTTTGTAGTTATATTTTTGTCTACTAAGCCGCTATAAATCTGTTAGATTTGCGTAAATGGATGTCAAGTGTTTCCGGCGGTCTGCATGAATTTAATATTGAGCTATAGTTATTGCCTCCTTTTCAATTAAAAAAAATGAATTTGAGTTTTGATACAAAGAATATGAAATTATTTCCTAGTGACGGCCGAATTTATTGTTTTTATGCTTCTTCACTTCTAGGTTTCGATCTTACTTAAAATCGTTCAACTTTGAGCTTGACTCGCAGAATATGTCATTTTTTTTGCATTATTATTTGTATAGTTGTTTTCTTTTGGAGTAAAGTATGTAAATGATTACATTCGATGGATTAATGTTCTATTCGAATTTATGTGCGTCTTTATGTGACGTGACGTGCTACAAAATGTGGCAATAAAATCAGCATCATGCGGTCACCTGGTGTTTTTATTTCATTTGAAAAGTGGTAATGTACCAATCTCCCATTTGTCCCATTTAAATTTATTCCACCTTCTAATTTATGTCAGGCATGGAGTGTAGTGACGAGCTTACGAGCTTACGCATAATTGTATTTCTAACCTATTACGAATGGAATGTTCTGAGATTTTGGTGAAAGAACATATTGTGTTTGTTGTGGTGTGCAATATATTCTCGCTTTTTTAAGTAAGTGTCTTATTTTTTCATTAGATCAAGTTTTTCAGGAGGCAAGGGAAGCAAAATTGAAGAAAGTTGCTAGAAGACAATGCGAACTGGTATTTCATATGTGCTTTCATTGAGTTATTCTCTTTAAGTTTGTAATGTTCTGTTGAATTTTTCAGTTGGAAAAGAAAAGAAAGCTAACGATGGAAAATGCTCGCAAAGTAAGTAAAATAGAAGAAAAGTTTGAAGTATCGTTCTATTGTCTTTTTTGTTTAATTAACATGGTGCTTATTCATGTCTCTTTTCACTTGTTGCATATTTATGTTTTTACATATTTGAAGAAGCGGCAGATGAAGAAATCGGCTCGTGGAGGAGAAAGTGATTATGATGCGGACAACAAAGACGGAGGATGTTCTGCTGTGGGTTACACAATGGAGGTACGCATAGCATTTGCTTAACAAGAATTTTGAATTTTCACCCCTGGAGAAAATCTGGCACTTCTACAGAATAGTGAGTAAGTGTCGTAGTGAAAAGTATAGTGGCGAAAATTATTGATCTTTTCAAACTTCCTGATTTTTCCTAGCTTTAGGCTTAGATTTATATTTGGTGGTATTAATCCTGCTTAGGTCAGTGTCGCTCCCGCTTAGGTCGGTGTCGCTCCTGATTAGGTCGGTATCGCTACCGCATGGATGATTAGAGGATATTCCTATCAAACCGTCAAGATTATGCATGTAATCAGGCCCGTATTCAGGATTTTATTTCGGTAAGGGCCGAAATTTCTGAGGTCAAATATCTCAAGAAACATTGGAAGACGGGTAAAAATAAAGGTATTTTTGAATGTATCTTAATGAGCTCTATCCAGTAGTGAAGAAAAATTATAAGAAGAAATTTCAAAAAAATTTTTACTTTATTTCATACTCCTATTGGACGAATATATCGTTTGAGTAATTTTAAGTAATGATTTCTCATCATTCAATTGACGAACAGTGGACGCTAAAAACCTGTTTTTGTGGTGTTTTAGACCAACTTGAAAATTTTCCATTTTTTTCGGGGACTCTTGTGTATTTGAAAAATTAATTTTTAATTTCTGGGGGGCGGCCCCTCGTCCCCGCCCTCCTTAAATTCGGGCCAGTATGTTAGTATTTTTAAGGTGTGAAACGATTGTGTTCGAAAAATCTAGATTTGGTCAGAAAAAGTATAGTATGTTTGTTTACTTTTCAATTTCTGTTAAGTATAATCGTTATGTAGATTTTCTGTCCAGTGCATTATATTTATTTGAAAAATTTTTGAAGGAGTGGGGTCAAAAAGGACAGGGTGTTGGAGGAAGTGTTAGTTTGGACGGCAAAGACAATTCCATCATGACTTCTGTGACGAAGGTCAGTATAGGTCCATTATTTTGTTATTTTGTCTTTTTCAGTAAATCGTCTTGTTTACATGGCACTCACTTCATAATTATGGGCGCAGGTGGTCAGCATAGACAGTAGGTGAATTCAGATGGGCCTACGGACAATATTTGGATATTTTTCAAGACTTGCCGCTGAACTATGAACTGTGGCCGACTTTTCATACTTTGTCGTAAAGATGAAAAATTGATCACTGGGTTGAGTTCAAATGGGCCAATCAGATTTTTTAGTTTTTCTTTTGACTCAAAGTTTCATTTCCGATCATCGCACTTGGCGGATTCGCCTTATTTTTCTTGTAAATCTTAAAACTGATCACAAGTGGCGTATGAGATCTTGAAACTATTCTTTTACATACCGCTTTTCTATCGACTGTGCCATCTGACCGTGATATTTTTCAAATAAACATAAAAATTTAATTAGTGACTCGAATCCGAATCGTGGTATTTTGAAATTGTTTACTACTCTACCACTGAATTACCGACCATTCCAACTGGTCTCATAAATCACTTATTTGAGAAAAAGTAACCAGTTTCTTTTTCGAAAATTCTAGAAATTGTGGACCCAAGGGATGTTTTGCGGATATCCCCATCAAACCCCCCCCAAGATCATGTATAATTGTATTTTTTAAAGTGCGAAATTATTCTGTATGGAATATGCTGATTAGGTCATAAAAAGTATACAATGTTTGTTTATTTATTGTTGTCTGCTAAGCAGAGATGTAACGGCTCAAAATGTTAGAAGGGGGTCCCCGGCCATTTTTAGGGGGTGGGGGTAGGTGATTTCCAATTTCTGCCCAAAAATGCCAAAAAATCACGTAAAAATGGCCACAAAATCAACTTTTTCCTAAAAATTGGGGGAAAGGGTCAAAAATTTTCTCGCTTTGGGGGGATGGGGGGACAGCCGACTTTGGGTGAAAGGATCCTCCCATCCTCCCTGTTACATGTATGCTGCTAGTGTAATGTTTATGCAGGTTTTCTTTCTAGAACTTTATATTTAATTTAAACATGTTTTGAAGAAGCGGGAAATTAAGAAGCGGGGTCAAAAAGAACAGCGTTGGCGGACATGATGGCTCGGATGGCAAGGACGATTTTGTCATGGTTCTTCTGGCGAAGGTCAGTATAGATTCATTATTTCGTTGCTAAGTAAAAAATTTATAAAACTTCGTGGGCTTTTTTACTGAACTGTCTTGTGCGCATGGCTCTCAATTTATAATTATGGGAATCGTTCCACGTGATCGACTCGTCATATATTTTTGTATATTGGCTTACTCGCCCTACTTTTTTTAATGTGAAAAACTAATGAGTAAGCCGAATCCAAATTTTCGTATTGTTTTTCATCCACATACCACAGCGAATATGCATTAAGCAAAAGGATGGACTTACAGATTTCTTCTCTGGGGAGTGGATATCATGCATGATCTTATGGGTTCGAGGTTTACCCTCAAAAACTTGAACCGTTGCAAAGAAATTTTCATCTGTCAGAAATTTGTCGATTTTTCAAAAATTCCCAAATGTTTATGGTAATTTGCGGAATAAAGTTATTTTCTAGTCGTTTTTAGTCAAATATTTGGTCAAAAGCGTAAAATTTATTACCTTTTGTATCAAATAAGCGTCGTTTTACATATACCCGTATATTTTTTCAAATTTTCAAATTTTTAATTTTTTTCGAAATTATTTTGTGTTTTTATGCTCTAGAAACTTATTGCATCGTTTGAAACGCTAGAAAACAGTGTTGTGAGGCGTTCCTATCATATTTGGCTCAAGAAATGTATTTTAAAACTTCACTTGTTAGAATTCCACTACTGTGCATGTTTGGTTGATATCCTCATCAAACCCCGCAACTGTATTTTTAAGGTGTGAAACTATTATGTATGGAATAAGTTGATTAGGTCAGAAAAAAGTATACAATGTTTATTTGTTGTCTGCTAAATGTAATGCTTGTGCAGGTTTTTTTCAGAACTTTATATTTATTTCAAACATCTTTTGAAGAAGCGGGAAACAAACAAGCAGGGTCAAAAAAACATGGTGTTGGAGGAAGTGGTGGTTTGGACGGCAAAGACAATTCCGTCATGGCTTTTGTGACAAAGGTCAGTATAGATTTATTATTTTGTTGCTCAGTAAAAAATTTCTAATACTTGATGGCCTTTTTTAGCATTATCCTTCATTTTGACTATATTTCATGACTTTTTGCTCCAAATAATACAGAAATTGATTAATTTTTGACGATTTATGGGTAAAAAAGTACATAAAAGTACTAATCCGGCTCAAAGCGCAAGAAATATTTGACATTTTCACTAATTTTTATGTCAACAATGAGGCAGGACAAGACCAATTCTTTCAAAATCACCGGACAGTACTTGTCTAGCTGACATCTCAGTGGGGGTAATACCCCTCCTCACTTCCCTATGTGCATGTGTGAAAATCATTCTGATTGATTGATCTGTAGTGCAACGGTTGGTCTAGAGATGATTTTAAAATATCATATGCCTGTTCCAAGTCAAAACAGTGATCAATTTTTTTTTACCTCTACGTAACATAAGGTTAGTCGGTCAAGTGGGATGGTCAGTATTGCAGCGGTACTTCAAAAACAGTTTAAAAGTCTCACCTTTCTTCTAAAATTATATTTCGTTATCAAAAACAGCTTATGAAAAAATAGGGACAAATGGACTGGTAATTAGACATGGTGGATTACAGAGTTGAACGTCTGTATTCCTATACAATACCACATAAGTCTAACTGTCACTTGATCAGCTCTGCCAGTCAAGTTCTCACGGTGCCTCCTTGTGGAGTCCATGGGTAACGCTAAATCCGTGAGGGCAAAAGGCGGGTTTGTGGCGCCTTAAAACCACATGTTCTGGGTAGATGGAGCTCATAGCCATGGTAGGCAGTCCATCTAGAAGAAGGACAACTCTGACTTCAAAACCGACCGCTGCCTAGTGGTCTGAGGTGCTTGCACCACAGGCTAGGTTACACTTGCATAAAACAAGTGATTATCGTCAGGAAGGGCATCCGGATGTAGAAAACCTGCTCCTAAAATTCAATGCTATGTTGAAAAGTAATATGGCCGCCTAGTCCCCAGCATATCTTAAATGGTAAAGGGGTGCGAAGAATCTCAGGGTTTCAAATATGTAGATTTGCTTCAATAAACGTTGAAACAATGTTTGGAAGAAGTAGAGAAATAATAGATATACTAGTCCGTCAAAAAATCAACATATGCTGCATACAGGAAACCAGGTGGAAAGGATCGTCGTGTAAATTTATTGGCGATGGTAACGAGAAGTAAAATTTTACTGGTCAGGTGAAGCCTCTGGAGAGGCTGGTGTTGGAAGTGTTGGAATACTAGTTGAAGCGGACAGGGTCAATGATGTTGTTGAAGTGAAACGAATCAACTCAAGAATAATGTGGATCAAAATCAAGACCAATGACAAAATACTAATAGTGGTCTTAGTATACGCTTCTCAACAAGAAAGAGCAGACAAAGAGAAGAAGGAATTTTTCTGGAACACGCTCAATGATGCAGTCAGAGACTTGTCATTAAATGATCGACTGATCATCTGTGGAGATTTAAACAGCCATGTAGGAAATAGTGCCGAGCCGAGGGTTATGAACAAAACCACGGTGGTTTTGGATACGGAGAAAGAAACAGTGCAGGTGAAGAAATTATAAACTTTGCTGAAAGCCTGCAACTACACGTCCTGAACACGTATTTTAAGAAGCCAGATCAACACCTCATAACGTACAAGAGCAGAGCCTACAAAAGTCAGATCAATTATATACTAGCTGGATGCAAAATGAAATCCAGATGCAAAAATGTCAAGGCAGTACCCGGTGAAGAATGCATACCACAACACTGTGTTCTAATTGCTGACTTTTTGTTGCCAAATTGTGCCAAAAAGATCGTTAAAACAGAATGTAGCCCGAAAATCAAGTCGTGGAAGCTAGCTGACAGCAGCACTCAGGAAAAATTTGAAAGATTAATAGCTGAATGACTGGAACCAAATGGGTGCTGGTCGCATTTTTGCAACACACTACTCGACACAGCACAAGAAGTCTGTGGAACATCAAAAGGAAGTCATCAAAAACGTTTTAGAGAAACATGGTGGTTCAGTGAAAAAGTCAGAACAGTTATCACTACAAAGAAAGATGCTTAACGGAGATGGTAAAAAAGCCAATGTGCTGTTGATAAAGAAGTGGACAAAATGGCTAAAACTGAAGCCAAACGTACGTTAGCTGCTGCTAAGAGTGAAGCACTTGAAGAAGTCTCGAGCAGCAGCAGTAATCAAGAAAAACTAGAAAACTATATCGGCTAGCAAAGAACAGAAGGACTAAAAAACAAGATGTTACTGGTGCTATATGTGTAAAAGACGATAATGGACGATTATTAGTATCTATAGAACAGATATGTGATAGATGGAGGGAATACTACTAAAACCTGTTGAATGAAAGCAATGGAAAAGTTGAAGTAGACGATTGTACAATGGTAGAAGGCCCAGTTGAAGAAATAATGGAAAACGAAGTGAAAGAAGCCATGAAATCTTTCAAGAAACGGAAGTCACCTGGGCCAACAGGTCTATTAGTAGATGTCATAAAGGCAGCTGGACGACCTGCATTGCTTGCCCTACTTTGTATCTTCCAACAATTGTGGAAAACTGAAGAAATGTCAGACGATTTCACTAATAGCACAACAATACCATTGTATAAAGGAAAAGGCGACCCTCTGAACTGTATGTCCTATTGAGGAATCCGCCTACTTGAGCATGGCATTAAAATTTTCGAAACAATCCTTGAATTGAGGCTGCAAAAACTCATATAAATTAGTGGAATACAATATGGATTTATGCGCCATAGGTCAACAACTGATCCAATTGTTATATTAAGACAGTTACAAGAGAAGTATGTTGAGAAACCCAACTGCTGCATCACCTGTTCGTAGATCTCAAAAAAGCCTTCAACAGAATACCAAGAGAAACGATCATATGGGCTTTGAGAAGACAGCTAATCCCAGAAAAGCTAGTAAGACTGATAATGACAACATATTGGTCATAAAAAACAGCTGTCAAGTCAAAGGCTGGCCACAGTAAAGAGATCGACATAATCATAGGCGTACACCAAAGCTCGGTCCTTGGTCCCTTACTATTCATAATGGTAATGTAAGAAGCAACCAAGCAAATATACACTGAAACACCCATGGAACTACTGACGACCTTGTGCTTATGGCTAAAAATCAAGATGATCTAAAAGAGCTTTTCAAATTATGGAATGCAAGTCTAATGAAAAAAGGCATGATCGTCAATCCAAGCAAAACCAAGTACATGGTCTCTGGTGAGGAAGGACCAACTTTGAAGTCTGGAAGATTCCTATGTGCCGTTTGCTCAAAAGGTGTTAAGAATAATTCCGTCCTTTGTACCATGTGCAAGCAGTGGTGCCACAAAAAATGCTCAGGAATATGTCAAAGTTTGAATGCAGTAAAAGACGACTTTAAATGTACAGCATGCACAACTGGCGTAGTTTCAGAAATTGTAGAGCCAAACATGCTACAAATCGATGAAATGATGGTAGAAAAGGTCAATACTTTCACATACCTAGGTGACACAGTACAAGCCAATGGTGGTGCTTAAGCGAGCGTAAGATGCAGAATCCAGGCCACATGGAGTAAATAAAAAGTCGTAGCTGGTCTACTGATGCAAAAGAGTATACTATTACCAACCTGCAGTCAACTGTACCAGCGCTGTGTTCGCCTATCCTGCTGTATGGATCAGAAACATGGGCAATGACAAATAGCATAGAAAACGCTTTAAACAGAACTGAAATGAAATTGCTTCGTTGGATGCTTGGTTTGCGCCTAGCCGATAAAATTAGCAATGAAGAAATTCTTAGATGACCTACAATGGACAATATCCAGAAAACACTGCGGACTTGCAGATTGCACTGGCTAGGACATGTCAAAAGAAGCCAGGACTGTAATGTCATATCAGCCAAAAACCTGGTGGCGCCTGGAAAACTGCCAAGATAACGGCTGAAGACAATGTGGATGAAAACAATTAAAAAGGACTTGGCTGCCAAAAATCTGCGTATGGAAGACACTCATGATCGGGTGAAATGGCAACATAGCATCAAACGTCCTACCCCAATTGGGAAAAACAACGTAAAACGGGATGAGTGAATGAGTGAGTGAAAACAGCTCTTGAAAACCCTGAGCCCATTTGAATTCTACATAATGATCAATTTTCAATCTCTATGAAGCACCAAAAATTGTGGGTTCCGAATTGAGCAATATCTAAAAATACAAAAATTGCTCTCTTGTGTCCAGCTTATGATAAACTTTCATCCGAAAAAATTATTGGATTAAACGTACATAAGTATTTCAATTGGCATATTTCTGTTCAGTTATTATCTTATGTTCTTTTAATCGAATTCAGATTATGGTTAATGGGGACGAAGTTATGCTTGTACGATACAGCACAATATTCAATTAATGTTGTTACAAAAATGGCGAAACAGTCGTAGCATCCATAAAGTACTGACTTCTGATAAACAAGTCGAAATAAAAGTTTTCAACAAAGATGACCATTATTATCCTGAATCGCCGAAAGAATTTCGTGTTATGTTTCGACATTCAAATGAAGAGAGCAAAAAGATCATCCGGTTCCTTTGGCGCGATTGTTTCCTCAAATTGGTTACAGTTTTGTCCGCTGATTTAGATTGATGATCTTTTGTTTTGTACACAGCAATTATCCGTGTTTTTGGCTCTGAATCATGTATTTCGTATTAACAGCACACTCAAAATTAATCAATTAGTGTAATACCGATAGTTTAATGCTATTTATAAATTATATCAATGTACTGTGGCACCACTGACCATACCGCTTGATCCATTCGGTACTTCTCTTTATGGAAATAGGAAATTTATCAGTGACTCAAATCAAAATGACTGGTATTCTTGACTCTTTTTATCTGCTAAAATACCACTGGCGGATTTAAAGCAAGGGCGGGAGGCTGCCCCTGTCGTCAAATGATTTTCAAGCTCGATGAAGATCAGATGTGTATTCTCGGACGATTTTAGCCATTGCCAGATAGTACTTTACTGACATTTACTGACTTTTGTACTTCAAAAACTAAAATTAAGGCCAGAAGTGTAGTTCTAGTGACTGTCGGCAAATTTCTAAAATACAGAGTGAGATCAATTTCACTTCCATTGTGAAATCTTAATGTAGTTTATTGTTAATCGTATTAACTGTAGTAAATTTGCCCTACACATTTTATTCATTTTATGTTTCTCTACTTGTCGCTCTTTTGCACTTTAAACATCGGTCGTTAGATTTGACTTAACACTTTTTGTTTGTTTTGAATTCGTGTTTTATGTAACTCGGGTGTTATGAGGAACGATATGTATGCTCATGGCTTAAATTTGATCATTTATATTACATTGCACTGACGTCGTTATTTTCCGTGTGAACTATTTTGAATTGTATGTACACTGGCGCTGAGTTCATCACAATCCCCGGATAGCCAATTATCCAAATAAAACGAAAATATCCAACAAGACCCACCTCCAAGATTTCATTTTCAATGCACATTTTATGATGTAAAAGGGATATTCTTTCTTAAGTTGCAATGAGCTTCAAAACAGTACATATCTCCGCCTTTTTTCGTATGTCATGCAACAATGGCCAAATCGTGTAGTAATGTACCTATACATGAATCAAGTTTTATAAATTTAAAACTTGAATCGCGAATATTATAATGTGCAAACTTGTCCGTTGGGATTGTGGGAATCTGTATTGTATATTTCACGAAACCTTGCGCATGGAAATCAATTTTCAGCGATCTGAACGAGCAGTTACAAAAGTAGTTTCCACGCAGATTACTGTAATGCAACTTTGCACAGTAAAACTTCATATATTTCCTCATTTCTTTGCACAGTATCGCCATTGTTGCTTCAGGTTTTTGTAGTCGATTTACATCATCTAAAGAACTACTGTCCATGCACGAGGTTTGTTGAAATAGACTAAAGGCTTTATGTAGTGATGAAAACGAGAAATTGTGGCTTAGATGAATGAAAATTCGGATTTGTTTTCAAGTCACTAGAATTTTTTTAATCCTAATTTAGTGTTTACAATTATGGAGAGAAAAATTTCAATAAAAATTAATAAAGACACAATCAAAAAGCTTAGTTTTAAAAACACGTTTCTTTGTCAGAATATAAGTCAATAATAAATAATTCTTTCTTTGGAAACCATTTAATTGTGACTATGTGTAGTCGGTTTCACGAAAACCTTTTGCATGGATTTAAATTTTAAAGTGAATTTAAATCGATTACAAAAGCGGTTTTAAACTGAAACAGCAACCATGATATTGCGCACTGCAATCAATAAGCAAATAAAGTTTTATTTTACAAAATTTTATTACATTAAGCTGCCTGGAAACCACTCTTGTAGCTCCTCGCTAGATCGTTGAAAATTGATTTCCATGCACAAAGTTTCGCGAAATAGACTATAGCATGACAAGTACAGTAAGTCGATAGATCAGAAACTGTAATGAAAACTTAGAGTTCAGAAACTGTTTTGAAAAGTCTTAGTAAGGAAACAAACTATCAGACTACCTACATACACACACCTATCTACTTATGTAAGTATTTTATATGACCGTCGCTTTGAATACGTACTAACCATACCTGGGCGTAGAGGGTATGCACCCCCCAGAAGGCAAAATACCCAACAAAAAATGGCAAAAACCCAGCTACACCCCCAGAATTTCATTTTTAAATTTTTTTTTGCTTTTTTCGAATTTTTCATGCCAATCAATAGAGCTCGACGAGAAACGTTCAAAAATGGTGTTTTTTCCGCCATAGCACCATTTTTAAGGCCAAGCACCCCCCAGACTTTTGGATACGCCCACCTATGGTACTAACTGTACAAGATTAAAATAAGTTCGAAACTGCTACAAGTTTCAAGGGACAACGGTTCAATTTGTGTTCCTTATGTAAATCGAAGAAAAAGGCGGAGATATGTTTGCTTATATGTGAATATCAAGATGCTTCAGTCCATTTTGATTTTCATTGGGGTATCATCGTAGTTTTGAGCAGCTTGTGCTCCACTTTTGACTCTTTAAAAGAACAAAAACATATAACTTTCCAGTGCTCTTCGAGCATTTTTCCAATTAGTGTACATAAACGGTGGGCAACCTATCTGGCAAGTATTCGGCAGAAAGACAGACTATCAAATATCTTATTCAATGTTTTATTTGAAACAATAAATTAGTCGAATCATAGGTAGCACTTCAGCGCGAACCTACAAACCTAATATATACATAGTATAGGCTCAGGGTTGACAGGCGGGGGGGGGGTATAATCTCAGACATCCAAATAGTAAATTTAGCGTTCACGGTTTTTGTTGTTTAAACGATCAAAATTGTCAACATAGACTATAAAACGTCTTTTCGTAGTAATATCGCGCTTTTAAAGCGCTTCTAGTCCATTCTGACTGCATTACATCACTTTAAAAACTAAAAATAATACAGAAGTTGATAAATTTTTGGCCCTTCCTCGGTAGAAATTACAAAAAAGTAATAATCCGGCGCAAAGCGTCAGATAACTCTTGACATTTTTACTGCTTTTGACCTCAAAAATTGATGCAAAAAACGTTCTGTCAGCTCTAATCGCCGAACACTTCCAGTTCCGCTGACCCTTTAGCGGGAGCTTCAGCCCTCCCTCACCCCCTATGTGCATGTGTGATACTTGGATACTCTCTTAACACTTGTGTATTCCCCACCACGTACAGCCATAATAACATATAGCTGAGAATAATAGTTTTGTTGTTGCCTATGTTTTTATTTTTTGCCTTGCCTATGTTTTTATTTTTTTCTTTTGGCTTGCCTATGTTTTTATTTTGCCTTGCCTATGTTTTTATTTTTTCTTTTTACTCAATTCTAACATTGTAATAAGTGTGTAATGTTTTATTGCAAAAAGTATATTTTACTAATAGATGTGTCTCTTTCGTTATATTATAGGTAGCGCGTTAGCGCATACTTATAATATACTTGCTTACCCCCCAGCGTATGAGCACCCCTACAGCTATAATTGGACATATCTGGAAGGTGCGGGTTTTTTAAGATAGATAGGTACTAAAAAAATTCGCTGTGAGTGTTTTTTTTGGTTTTTTTTATCTCACCTAATGCCCACTATGTAATGAGCGTGTAAAATTTACACCAAAAATTCAAATTTCTGCTCATTGCTTGCGGAGGGCCAATTTGCTTTTTAAAAATGCTGTCCTTGGTCTGCAGTTCACGCATCTGTACATAATTTTTTTGCAATAGCCCGTTCTAGCGCAACAGTAAGACGAATGCCGAATTTTTCACTTATGCTGCGTGTAAATAAGTCTGTCTAATGACTTGATGTAATTTAATGTATTTAAATTGTAGAGCGTGAATTCCTCTAGCAGTAGGTCTTGATCTACAGAACGCTGGGTGTGAATAACTGTGGTTGAAAAAACACGTTTTTGTCAGATCTTTGACTTTCATCTTCACTGCTTATAAGTCGCACCTAAAAATTATAGTTAGATTGAAGTAGATTTCATAGGCTATCCATAGAACTTGACCACGTTCATATAAACTTAACATGGAATCAGTCATAGGGCTTAAAACTTTACACTTTAAGCTGGACAAAAAAATGCGTTTTTACCTTTTTTAGTCAGTCAGTTTCGTCAATTATGGAATAAGACATGCAAAGTATAATTCAAAAAATGAAGTAGAAACAACGGGTTACACATTACGGTTAGGTGAGTCTCTTTAAACTTAAAAGAGACTTAAATCTGGAGGTGTAAAAATTAAACTCTGGGGTTAGAGGACCTGTTTTTCACTGTTTCTTGTTTGCTAGCTTCTCCGGTTATGAAACGAGTTGAGCAATCTATTCTCTTAATGAATTATACTTTTGAATGTTCACACTCGGTTGTTGACTGCGTTTCTTTGCGCTCAATGTTGACTTAGTTCTGATGCTGTAGAGTTCAAATTAGGAAGAAAAAAAGCACTATTTTACCTTTCTTGTTCAGCCAAATTCTCCGGTTATGTACCTGTACATGATCAAAAGTCTAAAAATGTTCCAGGGATCACGTACATAATTTGTCATTTACGTGCATTAGTTTACAATTAAAAGTAGAGTAAAATGGTTTACACTTTATGTTCATTTGTCTGCAGTCCATTTTTAAGGGCTAATTTTCCCATAAATGTTTATCGTATCACCAGAATTAAGAATCCGAATACAATCTGCTTTATACTCAGTGATTGCGTAAAGTTTAAACTGAAAAGAACCTTTTTCTCTAGAGTATCGCAGACGGCTAAATTTTCCAAAAAATTCACCTCGACGTCAAAATTACTAATCTGGCCCTGAAGTTATTCAACATCCGTTGGTTGTTGAGATATATTGAAGCGAAGTATGAATTACGCGCATATGTTACGTCACACGTGTTGTATGTATAATGTGCTATTAAAAACGTACTTTTAATTATCAACTTGTCATTATAATGTACTTACATAAGGTTAATAATGTTGTTATTTAACAAAAAACCTTGTTATTGCCATTAGGTCACATTTACGTAGTGATAATCGTTTCTGAATGCGTAATTACATTAAATTATGCCCAGTGCCTATTCTATATAAATATAAACTGCGTGTTTAGTTCGCATTGTGCGCGCGTTTGCATATTATTGATTACCAACCGCTTTAAAGTTGCATTGCACCTCGCTCTTCGTTTTTTGCTCACTAATCAATGCACACAATGTCGTTATTTTTCTTATTATATAATATTTTATAATAAATTTAATGCGATATAGTATAGCAGATCATATGTCTGAAGCAGGGGCGGCGGACGGAATTGAGAATACTGGAAAGTCTTAAATTTTCAAAAAAGGACATTTTCTAACTGATTTCGGGATGGGGACTTAGTATTTGAAAAAATTAGGTGGCGGCCGGCATCATTGACCGAGTTACAGGATGTTGAAGTTCACGTGCATATGGATGGGCAAAAAAGGGAAAAAATGGCGTATGGCGTATTTTTCAGTTTTTAATTTGTGGCGACAGCAATTGCTTGCGGATTCAGATTGGTGCCAGACATGAATTACGCCTAAGGCATAAATGGAGCTTAAATTGCTCCGCTCACTTAGCTCGTTCCGCAATTTTCGCTCCATTTATCTCAAGCTTAGCCCATGCGCTGGCATCAATCTGAATGCACATAACTAAGCCTATGACATTGGTAACCCCGCTCAGTCACAGTCCACGACATTTCAGAGACTAATCCATAAGATTACCAATGGCAGAGCTTACTTTTCGCCTATCCTTGAACACATGAACTTCAACAGCCCGTTACTCGGTCAATAATGCCGACTGCCACCTAATTTTTTCAAATATGTACTCCCCATCTCAAACTCAGTTAGAAAATGTCCTTGTTGTAATATTCTAAGACTTTCCAATCTCTCTACTTTAGCCGGGGCGGGGCGGCTTGTATTGTCCTTCTCTCTGGTGTGTCTGGTTGGATTCCTACCAAAAACTCTAAGGTAATCAAATAGATATAATTATTTCAATTTTTCAACGGATACATGTTTTGAATTTTTTAGAACAAGTTGGGGACTGGCAACCAAAAATGCTCCCATGGAACAAAAAAGAACGCAAATTTACTTGGAATTATGCATCGTTGAGGACATAAATGGAGGAGACTAGGGAAAAGTCGCCTTTGTCTTTAAAAATTGTTAGAATCTGCTAAAAATTGAACTTCCGCTAGAAAACCCAAAAAATCGAAGTATGTTCTGCGGCCTCTGAAAAAACGTGTTTGTGCAACAACCATTGAATGTGAAGCAATTTAGAGGTCAGATTCGTAATCTACAACTCGGGGGCATCATTTAAGCTTCAACTTGTGTCAATATAATAACCGATTTAGTTTCTTGTTAATATCAGGTTTCTCTTTCAAAATAATTTTTATTTAATTGTCTAAGGCTTGATAAATGAGATATGACTAGCACACCATGTTGTTAATTGCAGTTCAATAGCACTGCATGCCGTGATAGCATGGAATGCACATTATATCGTTTTTAAATAAGTGAACGCTTCTTTTCGAGAAATTAGATATTCACGTTATTTATAAAGACATAGGCGACTTTTCCCTTGTCACCACCTTTTATGTCCTTAATGAACGGTAATTTCAAGCAAATTCGTCCTTTTTTGTTCCATCGGAGCATTTTTGGTTGCTAGTGTAATACTAACTTGACTAGAGATATTTCGAGTTCTGGAAAGCGTCCTATAATTGCGATCCACATGTTTCCAATGCCGCTTATATCTCCACTCTCGGTATATACTGCTAAGAGTGAGCAAGTGTATGTTACGCTCTCACGCTTAACATTACCAGTAAATTTCTCGTTGTAGCAAAATGCTTCGTAATACTTGGGATGCAAGACAAATCTACCAAATCCGGCTAATCTGAAAGCTAAAAGTTAAGCTTTGTTGAAAAATCTTAGTACAAGCAAAAATACGTTTTGTGAATACATAAATAAATATGTAGTCTGCTTATGTTCAATTATTGAAAAATGAGGAGAAATCCGTGATGTTTCCGCCTAACAGCCTCGAATAAGTTGTTTAAAGATGCTCCGAACCGCTCTGTGTGACCGTTAAAATTTTTGCCACATAAGACTAATTTGAATAGGATATTAGCTGAACAACGAATCAAACAAGCATAACTTGTTTAAAATAGGCATTAAGTGATTTTCGCATTCCAAGCTTCCTCTGATTTGTGCATTAGGAAATCGTATAATTTAATATAAATAGCATCCATATGAATTGAATTAAACAAAAATTAAGAAATAGTGAATAATGAAACAAGAATAAATTAAACAGAAATAAATGCAATCAAACATTAAGAAAATTTGTAATGATAATCCTCTGACAGTTTTCATTATAATTTTTCAATATTTAAATAAGGATTTGTACTTCAGCCATTGCTGTACGCGTTGTTTTTAGTGTAGCATTTAACAATTTGCATTAAAATCGCTAAGTACTCAAGAAATTACATGACTTAGCACACTAAAAAACGTCTTAATTTTACAATTATTTGCTGAGAGATTGTTGACTGTCAAGACATAAATCATAATTTGTAGAAAACAAATCCGTATTAATTCGAAAGGCCTTCATCTGAGCTTTTCGGAAGCCGAAAAAAACAATCATAGGTAGCGCGTTGGCGCGTAATAATTATATACTTGGGTACCCCTAAAAATGAGGGCCCCCTATAACAATCTGGAAAATTTTTGGAAGGTGCGGTTTTTTAGTAGATAGATAATTGAAAATTCGGATGTACATTTTTACTTTACACTTAATACCGAGTTTGTAATGGGCATTTAAAATTATGACGTTACGTTATAATATACACAAATCTATGACGGTTTTATCGAAGAGCTTGTACACAACTCAGCATAAGTGCCTCATAAAATTTGATAGCATAGAAGTGTAGAAGATGAAATTCTCTAGATGTCGAATTTTATGTCTTTTGGATTTAGCTTCAGTTCTCGAATGGGAGTTTATAGAGTGTAAAAATCTGTCAGTGTAAAGACATATTTTGATCGCGTCTTTCACTTCTTTCTGACTGCCAACAACTCCAGCTATGAGTCCCGAAAAATTTTTTCTACTAGAAATGTTCTTGGACCCAGGGGCTATTTTCAGTTTACCTGCAAAGTCTTTTACACTCAATGCGGAATTAGATCTAGGGGTTAAAAGTTTACAATCTAGTAGATGGTGTTGAAAACAGGTTTTGTCTCAGATTTTTTCGGCAACTTCCCCGGCTATAAGTCGGGACAAGTTGAATGAAATAAAAATAAAGTATGTTTCAAGGGCTACACTTGGCAACAAACCGCGTTTAGAAAACGCAATATTGACTTAGTTATGGGGGGCGTAAACTTTTAAATTAGGGGTGTAAAATTAGCGAAAAAAACACGTTTGTCCCTATTTTGATTAGTCAATATCTTTAATATTTTACGGAACAGAAGTTTTCCACATACAAACGTATTACAATTTAAAGGCTACAACCTATACCTAAATTGAATTTCTTCAGACTCAATTGACAGTGAGGTTCAGACTTTTAGAGTTTACAATGCGGTGGATGGTTTAAAATATATTTTGTACGTTTTTCTGTTCGCCACTTTATCCGTTCAGAAGTCGGGATAGGTCGAATAGAATAAAAATAAAGTACTTTCTGAGAGGTACACGTCACAGCTAATTGCGTTTATTTACATCAATATTTAGCTTTTTCGGGCGGTGTAAAGTCAAAATTTGGGTGTGCAAAACGTGTACCTGTCTTGTTTTTTCTGGCAACTTCTCGGTTATGAATCTGGACTTCGTTTCAAGTCTAAAAAAGTGCCAGGAATCCAATATGATACGACCATTGGGCGCGTTTGTTTACTCTCAACATTGGTGTAAAGTAGTTAACATCTGATATTTATTTCTCTCCAGGCCATTGTGGAGACTAAATTTTTCCATAAATGTTGATCGTAATATCAGAGTAATATCAGAATTACGAATCCAACTTAAATCTTCACACTATGTGGTTGTGCGAAGTTTAAAATGCAAATTAACTTTAGTTATAGAGCCTTGCATGGAATTAATTTTTTCAAAATTTTGTACGTAACGTCAGAATTACTAATCTGACCGTTACTTTTCTCTAAACCTAGTAGTTGTCGTTAGTTTGCCCTATTCATTTATCGTCAATGTTAAATTTACACTACATATTTATTTTACTTCCGGAGCGTTGCCAAGCGTGAACTTTTCTGGAATATGTTCTGAAAGGCCAGGATAACGAATCTGATTCTATGTTTCCTTTACATCTAGTAGTTAAGTAAAGTTTACACTGAAAATAAATTTAGTTTCAGAGTGTTGCAGATGCTTAATTTTTCCAAAATGTTTCATGCAACGTCAGAATTACGAATCTGAGCCTAAGTTTTCTTACACCCAATATTTGCATAAAGTTTATGCTGAAAACGTTTGATCTGTTTAAATAAGGTAAAGTTGTCTCGTTTAAAGAAGAGAATGCTGATGTTCAAAACAATATTGTTTTCCGCGTTCTTAGACTGATGTCATTATTGTGGCATGTTATCGTATTTGTTTACTTACTGATTCATTCAAATCACGCTAATTAAAAGTAGGGTACTATCAAAAATAAAAATGCTCCGATGGAACAAAAAAGACGGATCCACTTGGGGTTGTGGATTATAAAGGATGTTTAAAGAGGGAACTGAGAAAAAGCTTACGTATGTAAACGCCTAAAGTCGCAAAAATCTTTTCAGTTGATTCGCAATACATGTAAACCACTTTACATCACTGACGAGTGTTAATAAACGCCCCCATTGACGTATCACGTTTGATTTCTGGTACTTTTTTAGACTTGAGATCAGGTTCAGACTCATAACCGGAGAAGTTAGCAGAAAAAGCAAAAGAGAAACACGTTTTAACACACCCATTTGTTGACTTTAAACCTTCTAAAAAAGATAACATTGATGTAAATGAATGCAATTAGCTGTGAAGTGTACCCTTAAGAAATTACTTTATTTTTATTCTATTCGACCTATCCCAACTTTTAAAAGGAGAAAATAGCGAACAAAAAAGGACAAAAACGTATTTTCCACCATCCGCCACATTGTAAACTTTGAAATTCTTAACCTAACTCCCTCTTGAGCTTAAAGAAATTCAGTTTGTGTCAGTTTGTACCTTGTAGCCTCAAAATCGTAGTACGTTTGTGTGTGGAAACTTCGGGTTCCGCAAAATATCTGAGATACTTACCAATCGAACTAGGGAAAAACGTGTTTATTCGTCCATTTTTTACCCCTGATTTCGAACTTTACACCCCCATAAATAACTCAATATTGCGTTTTTTAAACGCGCTTCGCTGTTATGTGTAGCTATTAGGAGGCACTCAATTTCTGTTTTATTCAATTTATTGCGACTCATGAGCGAAAAAATTAGCTGAGAAATCTTAGACAAAATCTGTTCTTCACACCATCCACTAGAGTGTGAAGTTTATTCTTCTTGGAAAAACTTTCTTGGGACTCATAACCGGATTTGTTGGCAGACAAAAATAAAAAAAATGTTTTTTAACCCTCAGATTCTTTACACTCTTTACACTGCCACTCTAGAAATAAGTAACTTTTCAAAGAAAGTGGTTTTGAGGTAACTCAATTCTTTACATTTAAAAAAGTCAGATTAAAGAGATTGCAAAGCCGACTTATGTAAGTCTGGTAACCATCTAAAATTTGAAAAAAGTATATGTTATAGCGTTACAGTGAAGCTTTTCACGCTCTTTACATATGTATGTTAATTTATAAACAAAAACAAAAAAAAACACCGGAAGCGAATTTTTTTATTGTCTATCTTGAAAAACCGCACATTACAGAAGTGTCCCAATGTTGCTGTATGGGGTGCACAGTTGTTAGGGGTACCCAAGTATATCATAGGTACGCGCTAACGTGCTACCTATGATGAATAGGATAAAGATATTCCATCCTATATATAGTATTTGGTCAAGAGGGAGGAGGAAGATGGGGGTGACTCAACGTAAATTGGTTTATATGTCGCAGAGTTCATTGGGATAGCTTGCGAAAACCGCATTTTTCGACGTTTATTTTCATGCTCTATTCATTAGGATCATAAAATTCTAACTTTAAAAAAATTATCCTAACTCGAAAGGCTGCAAACATCGTCGATTTTTGGTCGCGTTTGAGCAAAAATTATGAAATTATTTGATATGGCATGAAGCACCGAAAGTTGATTTTGCAGCAAATTCATGTGATTTTCCCATCTTTCCATGCATTGTCTTATTTTCAAAAATTTTTTCCGCCAGCCTCCACCCCTCATAAATAGGGCCCTAAAGATATTACATTAATGCAATAACAGACATACCTTTTCCATTGATAACGAGTGGTTGGTTGCTTGTTCTTGTAACATCTGCATAAATAACAAACGCTCGAAATACAGGTTGAATAAAAGGACTTCAGCCATAGTAGTCATATGCTTGCACAATGCTCATTTCAGAATAACTTAGTAGACTTCTGAATCATCTGATAACCATAAATGGGTTCGAGGAAGTTAAGAACCCCTAATTGAGAATCAGTTAACCCCAAAATTAAATTTGTGGCATGTTTTTTTACATTTTAACGGTTTTACACCATCCGACCTACAGGATTCGGCTGCTGCCTATGTATTTTATCCGATCGCAATAGATTGCTTAAATAAGTGAATGAGAATAAGGTTACGCTTATCTTAGGGGACATTGCATTAATTTTAAACTCAACATATATTTTTTTGCGTTTCACTTCATTTTATTTCGCAGACCTTTACACTATGAAGTTAAGGAAAAAGCTAAAATTACCGTGTTTAGTCTTGAAAAATCTTCATAGCAATAATCTCGAAGTCACGCTAAACCCAATGTCTTGATAGACTTTTAACCTATTCTTTTGCGGATACAACAGCGCCTTTCAAGAATTTTTTTATTTTTGAGTAATATGCCCTCACGTAAGTTATGATGTGATGCTAATTGACACTATAAACATCGGCTTCCTTTTGCATAAATAGCTAATGACCTCCTACAATACTTAGCTCACAAAGTAGTAGGTAGTCCGCGTGACCCTGTGGTCTTATCTTCTAAAAATTTGATGGTGTTTAATGTAAAAAAGCGTACATTTCCACGTGGCATTGAAAAAATACAATAATCACTCGCAAACGCACACATAACGCGCGATTAATTAATGGTCTAAGAATTGACTTACAAATTTAAAGATGCGGTGTACTCGTACAAGTATAGGTTGGCCAGCGATTATTTCACATGAAATTCCTTGATTTTTCCCGGTTTCCCGGGTGATTTGCTAAAAGCTTCCCGGATTTGAACATTGAATCAGTGCAGTGTAGCAAGTGTGCAAGTGCGTGCTTACATATATAGTTGTATATTTTTTCCTCAGTAAATTTTAGCATACTATAATACAATTCATTCAGAATACGTTCTTATACCAATTTTGACACAAGTATTCAACAGAAGTTCAAGTCATGTTGAGTCTTTTCGAATTACTAATTTAGTATGAAACAGTAAAATCTTTTGGATGATTTAAACTTTTGAATTAACATAAGAGAAATATGTTACAAATTGTTTGTAGCGTTATAATACTACGCTGTAACATTATGAACTTTTGCACGGCAAAATTGGGTTTTTCCACCTTTAATGGTAAAGTTAAATTCATACATTTACAGTATAGGAATTCTGAGGGTGGGAAGTCAGGCCCGAAAAATTTTTAAAAGTGCCTTTTTCGACTAAAAAACGATGTGTTCACGTAAAAAACACTGTTTTTTGACCTTAATAACAATGCTCGCTCTTTCCAAAGCATAAAAACGTAAAATAAGTTAAAAAATTTTGAAATAATCGAGTAAATTGAACAAAATATAGTCAAAAATGTGCAAATGGGACAAAGCACCAAAACTTTGAGATTTTTGAGCCCAAATGAGCTAAATACGCCTTAAAATGTACACTTTTTACAACTTTAACCAAGTTTTACAAAAAATCGACAATTCTGGTGGGAGGGTTCGCAGCTTTTTTGTGTGGGGTTAGTTCCAATCTTGAGAAGTAAAACAGCTTCCCCCCCAAAAAATACATATGGTGTAGTTTAGTCAATTTTTGGGTTTTGGCGATGACAAACACAAAAATTTATCAATACAACGCGAAGCGCAGAACATTTTTGATGTATTATTTTAAAGCAAAGTTTGCGCCTTTTTATTGATAAATAGCTGAGAAACCATAATTGGTACGAAATACCAAGCAATTTAGCAATTGTCATTATCTTAAACTAAATTTTGAAGCTAGTGTGAACCAGCGTTTTATTCGTTTAAGATCTTTTTGTTTATGTAAAGATAGTCTTTTAAAGCCTTTGTACATTTTGTACATATAAACTTTGCGGTACTATGACATGGTACAATAGCGCTTACAATGTGGTAAAACAGGGTTTTTCGGCCTTTGGTAGCGTATTCTAGCCAATTCCTGGGTTTCTGACGTCGAAAATAGTAAACATTATCTCAAAAAGACGCTAAGCGCCGAAAAATCTGATATTTTTCTAAATGCCAATGGTGCCGTTATAAAGATACATAGAACAAACAATTAGTCATTTTTCAGCGCGAAGCGCCAAAAATTTTATGGAATTTCAGACCTTTTTACAGTATCTGTCTTCCTGAAAAAAACTGCGATAAAAGTCTTTGTGCATCGATAAAACCATTGCCGAACACAAAATAGCGCGGTGTGAAGACAAACAAGACTGAAAATTGACTAATTGTATAAGAAATTCTGACATTATAAGTATTCACTGTAAATTAAGTTGTCAAGTTATGTTTAAGTTAAGTCATTTAATTTCTTTTTACTTCTCGAGTCAAGCTAGTTTAGGCTATAAGATAAACAGTGCGAATGACTAAATTAGTATAATTTTAAATTTTAAACTCAATGTCAGGCTGTACTGAAATAATAAAAACATTTGCCTATACTAAAGGCAATATATAATATTGTTAGCGACACGAAGCGCCGGAAAATTTTGATCTTCTTACTCTATTATTTATCATTATAAATGCAAATGAATAATTACCAATTCCGGCAGAACATTTTTAGAAAATTTTGTCATTTTCACAATCTTTTTCTGTTTCTAAAAATGTAACTGGACAAAGAAGAGAGCCTGACGACTTCGTACATCAGAAAAAATCTCTGCCGAATATAAAACATTAATTAAATTTAAAATATACATTTGTTAAGAAAACGTTTAACAGCTTCCAAGCAGCGGTTCAATTGCTGTCCTAAACAGTGCTGTGCCATCCTAACTTAAAGCAAATAATAAAATCGGCGCGGAGCACCGGAAGTCATATGAAAAGAAGTTTGAGATCGTACAATGTCATATTGTAGAGTATTTAAAGCGCGCATAAAGACAAGCAGACAATAAATATGATATTGGGCGCGATGCAGTGGTAGATATATGATTTTTTTAAGAGGCGGTACCTCGAATTTTTCTGAAACAGTCAAAAATACGTCCGGAAATTCGTCCTTCACGTGCAAGTAGCTTTCTTGGTGTTTTATGTTGTCATTTTAATTTAAGATCACTTTTGACTCAATATTATTTTTAAAAAAAATCTTGAAATTTTCGGCAGGTGTGTGCTGGAAAATCGTTTCCTTCGAAATTAATGAAAATCCGACTTGAAACTTCGAAAAATTTGAAAAATCTTAGCGGAAGGACGTCTAGAAGCTTGATTTACCGCTCGATTTGTTGTATTTGAAGCACTTGACGCGGAACGCCAGAAATTTTAAAAAGTTATGCTTGAAAATAGAATAAATCTACGTTGAATTAGCTGTTTCTGAGCTTGGAATTTTTTCAAAACCTGGTCGATGAGCAAAAACTGGCTTCTAGTTGGCCGAGGAAGTAAATGTATTCGATAGTCATTATCCGGCAGGCAACGCCGGAAAATTTGAGAAATTTTGATCACTGACGGCCAAAAATCATTGCCAATTACATATCTATTCTTTATCTCGTCAACTATCCTTGGCCAATCCCTCGCCCCCTTAAATCTACCACTGGCGCTATGTGCCAAAATTTTTCAAATTTTGTCAAAAAGTGTGCAAAAGACGGTAAAATTACTGCGTAATGTCATCAAAATGTTTGGCCATCGTATGAACATGGATCAAAACGTCTTTGAAGGAGCTGCAAGATGTTTGCCACTACCGCAGGTAAGATGAGAAAGTTTAAAAAATTCAATTTAAATAATAAATGTGTTCATTAGCTGGAAATACTAGCGAAACTAAAGTAGGAGCAGTCTGTTTTGGACAAGGTCCCTTTGTGTATGTACAAAGATGGTCCCTAAATGTGTTTTGTACATTTTGTACATGCAAATTTTAGGATATTAGAATATAGCACAGTAGCGCTTTTAAAAATGGAAAAAATACTTTTTCTACCTTTGGTGGTGTACTTCAACCAATTTCTGGTTTTCTGACGGCAAAAATACTAAAAATCGTCTCAAAACGGCGCGAAGCGCCGGAAAGTTTGACATGGTTTTTCTCCAAATACAAATTCTGCCATTATGAAGATATATGGAAGAGATATTTACTCATTTCAGCGCGAGGCGCTAAAAATTTATGCGAATTTTACACATTTTGTACGTTTTTGTCCTCCCAAAAATATGTACCTGCCTACGATTGACATATGCAGGTAACAACAATCATCAGGACCTAATCTTGCATTTTTCAATTTTGTTCTGAAGCAACACGTTCTGCTTCTAATGGCAGTTGCAGCTAATGTTTGTACTGTTGTGGGAAGCACATTTTCCAATGACAAACCTCATTGCAAGCGCACTTATGCCACTCAAGCTCAAGCACCAGTCAGCAAAGAATTGATTGTGATTCTTTGAAAATGATGTAGTACCTTGACAATTCATTTGATTTGTATCCTATGAAACAGGTTAAGTATCAAATGAATTAGTCGTCAAATTGAAGTAAAAATGCGCGCCACATTTTGTCCTAGTCAGTATTATGAGCAAACATTGAGAGAGCAAGTGACAATAAATATAGAAAAGCTGGAATATTGAGTAGATTTTTTTTTAATTTGCTGGCTTCAGTGCCTTTTTGAATTGCTGCCGCTCGTGATGCCAATAAAAGGCTCGTTTTAATATTTGCTTCCTTATACAGAATCGACTGGCCTTTCAACCGGTATATTGCGTTTTATATGAAATGTTGTGGTTGTCTTGTCTACGTACCCTCTTATACTGTGTTTCATGTCACCTGTGTGGACAGTGATAGTTTCTCCTTTTATTCGTTGAAATCGTAATTTGCGCATCGTGTTCACCGTACGCGAATAACTCAATTCTGATTTTCAAGTTAGTAATCTCCAAAAATTTTGAATTAACAAAGACCAAAACAAATTAGACATCGAGTAATGCCTCGAACCCATAATTGTCGACTTCCGAAAACAAATGCAGAAAAAGTGATGCTTTAACGTTCTCGCTAATCTTCGGCGGAAAAGTGTCAAATTTCTGGATTCCTTCAGCACTTACTCATTTTCTTCCATTAACTCGGATTTTTCAAGACTTTCCCTAACTTTTTATGTTCTTAGATTTCAGAAATAACAAGAAGAGTCCGAAAATTCATAAAACGGTTTGTTTTCAGTTAAAAAAGCACCTTCTTTAAAATTTTTTGCGGCTCAACTACACACGTGTGCGTGGGAAGAGGGGTTGGGTTAGGGTGTGCAACCCTCAGATTCTAAATATCTCCCAGAAACCAAAATAATCCTCAGAATTCAATTTCGAAAATTTTTCCTTTTTTTCGCAATTTTTTCAGTGCAAATGGATAGTTCTCGTTCAGAAACGTTAAAAAATGGTGTTTTCTCGCCTTACCATTTTTAAGGCCATTTTCTGACCTTTGAAAAATCTTGCACCACCCATCTCAGAATTTTGGTGCTGCCAACCTATGCTCACCTTCACCGTGCCAGAATTACCGTGCTGTGAAAACAGTCTAGCGTTCCGATCAAACTTTGCTCACTGAGAGAAATTGGATTGATGTTTTCTTTTCGTGCAAGCGCGTAATTACTCACCGTGATCCGCTCTACGAATAAAAAAGCAGCTGTCGAGTTTGTTTCTATTATCCATGGAGTCATTTGTCCATACCATTTTTGATGATCGATGTCGGCTGACGCGTCCAAGATTAGTAAAGAGCTGGCCGTCTTCTTTGACAATATTGTAAAGATCTTCACCCCTGTCAGTCCTGTTTATTATGCAAAAAGTGTTTTAGTTTTAAGACATCGTAATAAATTTTTGAACGTTCCAAAACAAATTAAAACCGAAATAATGTGCGAAATTACATAAATGTGATTACACATGGACGCGATAGATCAGACCTCTGGATCATACATACACAGCATGGAAATTCTGCGGGGATCAGACCCGGAATTTTTTAAAGTGCTTTGCTGGGCTAAAAAACGATAAGTACGTTTAAAAATTTCGAAAAAATTTGGAAAAATTGATTGAATTGAACAAAATATAATCAAAAATGTGTCTATGGTGCGAAGCGCCTGAAATGTGAAATTTGTAAGCCAAAAATTAGCTAAAAACGCTTGAAAAGGCACACTTTTCACAACATCTGTCAACTTTTACAAAAAAATCAATAATTCTGTGGGGGTCGCAGCCATTTTGCGGGGGGGGAGTCAGTTGCCATTCTGGGGGTCAAAACTTCCTCCCCTGAAGCCCCCAAGAACATGTCTGCTCAGAATCCAAAACAGATCCTACAATTCGAATGACCCTAGGATCAATGTTTCAGCTTGCTTTTGTGATTTTTACCTGATTAGATCCCAAGATTTCGGTCCCATCTTAAGTATGATTGTGTCATTATAGGTAAAAATTAAGCTTCTCATTTCAAACCAGATAATTATGCTATTCGCAATTATTTTTACCTCCTCAGAAAGCGTAATTTCATGACGATTCTTTCTTTAGAGTCCAAACAAAATCTGTTATCAGTTGTTATGTTTCGTTCCGTGATCCAAAATAGCGAGTAAAACCCACTTCTCCGACTAACTACGATTTTGCTTCTGTAGAATGGACCATGCACTAAGATATATCGATGCGGTTCCGCAGCAGTCTTTATGTAATATCTTTCTGCTTTGACAGCTGAGAATGAAAAAACATAAAATAAAACCTAGTAATGTTCGCAGAGCATGCGTACTTTTGAAAAACGGAAAAAATCTTGCATTAAATTTAGAATAAAACAATTCGCAGGAATTATTAGAATTCACGGAAATTTTTTTTTAAATTATAACCCGGATTTACTGAAGTACAGTAGCCATTTTCGATTGTTCCGACAATCAGACAAATTACGGATCAAGTCAAATAATAATGACAAATAATTAGATAATGGTATCTGAGAGTGACAATCAAGAAAAAGTTTGAAGTCGAGATAGGATTTTGGGGTATGCAGCTTCCGGATTGCTTGTCTTTTCTTGAGCAGGATCTCGATATCTCGGTAAAAATTCAAAGCAAAGCTAATTCAATTTCAGTGGTTTTTGTCTCTAAACTTCTAAACTTCAAGTTTTTGTGGCGCGCAAATTGATTGTAAAAGTTCCTGCATTTGTGTGGTGTTTTTATTAGAGAAAATTCAGTCGCGTTGAAAGAATGGGGGAACTTGATAAATAAATTAAGGATTCGGTAAAATAAATTAATATACAATACGAGCATATAGCGCAATAACGATCAATATCCCTAAACACATCAATGGCATACAAAAATTATTTGTAATTATTAATAGAATTAATTAAAAAACTAAAAACACTAAATTTATTGTTTATCTATCCTTTCAAAAATATATTTGCGCTAGTTGAAATATTTTGTTGTTTATTATCAAAATAATATAATAGAATACTACCTCTGTCAACTAAATTCGTCATTCTTAAAATGATTTCTCGGCACCTAAATGTAAGTGTGCGCTAGCTTTATAGTAATTTTTAGACCTTTAGAACAATTTCGCCACCGTTTTTTGAATTCACGGCGCGGGCATGAATAAAGCAATATCTTCCAACATCTGTTCAAACAAACAATTCTCCTTCTTGTTATGTTTTCTTCACAAAAATTCACATAGATAAGATGATTGAACCCTTCCAAGTTGATGATTGAACCCTCCAGAAGTTCGGCTAAAAAACGGTGGCTGGCGGGGAAATTGTTCAAAAGGTCCTAATCTTTTTTCGTTCACTGATGATAATGCATAATAACGTGTTTCCTTATCATTCATTCCTATTTGTAAAAACTTTTGGTGCTTTTCTCTCAAAAGATTCTATATATTTTTTCTTGAAATAATTTAACGCATGTGTGTGAGTGTATGTGTTTGTGTATTGTGTTTTTTCAGAAGAGAGAATTCGTTTGCGCCATGAAGAGAACGGGCGCTTAAGAACAAAATAATGGGGGTTAGTTCAAAAAGTATAAACGCTACGAATCATTGAGTAGTAGAGTTAGCACCTACATATAATATACTTGGATACCCCAACATATGGCTCTTCCTACAGCTATAACGGAACACATCTGGAAGGTGTGGTTTTTTAAAATATATAATCTAAAATCCTGAGTGTGCATTTTTTTCTTTTGTTTACACTCAATAGCCAGTTTGTAATCAGCGTGTGAAGTTTTGGCGTAACGTAATAAAATAGAGCGATTTTAGGTGGTTTTTCTTCACCTTGTGCATAACTCTGTATAATTGCCTCATACAATTAACCCTACGTTTACCGTGTCCTATGCCGAGGCATAATGAACCACTTTCGTGGCATCTTTTCTGTTCTACCTTGTCCATGTGTCCAAAACTTTGTCTAGCCTCGTTTTGGCTTCACTTACATCGTTTTTAATGGTTTAGCTCGAAGAGGAGTTATAGAGTAGTAAGAAATAGGCATTTTTTGGCCTATTTACAGTGAAATTACAGAAAATCAAAATGGAAAAATAAGGTTTAATAAGAAAATTTAGCGGTTTATTCCTTTCAGCTCTTTAAATGCATCCTCTAGATGTGTTTAACACAACAGAAATCTACTTTTTCATGTTTTCGGATAATGTCCAACAGGTGCCTATTGTTTTAAAGCCTCTGTAACCTTATCAAAAACGATTCTTAACGCGTTCAGAATTTTTAATTATTTCACCTTTTAATTTTCGACTTTCTTATAGGATACCTAAAAAACTTTTTTAACCGCTTTATTTGCTAATTTAATTTTCTTATTCGATAGTCTGATAAATGTGGCATAAGACAGCATTTTTGAAATCTAATATGACAATAAAACCTTGCTTTTTGGAACAATAGTAATCAAAACCAACCTTCAGCTTAGAAAAGCGCACATCGCCGTAAAATTCCTATCATCAATTCAAATTCCTCTGAGCTTTCTTTTCTGTCCTATTAGGCCACTATTGCAGTTTTAATTATGATCAATAAATTACGACCAACAATGAAATCATACGAAGAAAGTATATAACTTTTATGTATAGTTTATGGCGTTTAATCTTTCATAAGCATATACACAAACATTTTATATCATTATTTTTATTCTACCTGGCTACGACTTGTACTTCAATTTATATTTTTTAAAATTATTTCAATAACATTCGGTTGAAATTAGGCAAAAACGAAAAAGTGTATTATTTCGCAGTGGATAGAGAAAATGGAAATAAATGTGAATAAATAAATAGATAATTAATACAGCAAGTAAGTGAATTAAGTAATACATACCCTCTTGCATATTCTGTTCACTGAAACGTGGCCCTGTGCATAACAAAATGTTGAGTACAACATAAGGAATACTGTAATAATCCATCGTAATCATAACCATCTGCTCCGGTGTGCTGATTATTTATTGCAGAATGATCTGCGAGAGACGACCTAAGCTTATATCAATATGGTTCTGTTGACAGTGATAGAATTCGCATTTAAGTTCTCCCCACACACACAGGATGCAGAACTAATGAGAGGTATAGCTCTAAAACGCTTTGATAGGACTAAATCAATTTTATTATTAGATGTGTGAGCAAGCGTGCACGTGGGCGAGAGGCTGTGACGGGTTCAGAAGCCCAGGATTGAAAAATAGAAAAGCTCTCTCATGTACAAAAACAGGCAAACAAAAGGCTCAAATTGGCAGGCTCACTCTTTAGCTCGGCTATGCCACACGTAGGCGTGTTCCAACACTGAAGCTTTTTCGAAAAACTAATAACTCCAACTGCAGTGAGTGCAAAGAACACATATGCATCCATACATAAAGTGAAGAAGGTAAAGTGTGCTAGTGAAGATGGAGTAATAAGCTACTATAGCACCGGGTGTCACGTAACCTTTTGCTAGAGGGTCACATTTGTAAATGCACAGCATGGCCGATCAGGGGGTCAGCTGGTCTGGGTCAAGAAAAGAACTTTTGTTGGGCTAAAATTACCTCCAAAACTGGTATAAGCGCTATTATTTCACAGTTTCTGGTCAATATTAAGCACTTTTTTAGCAAATTTTCAATTTTCATCCGTTTTAGCCTCATTTTTCCGAGAAATTTTTTTCCATTTTCCCATTCTGGATGTTCCAAACCCCAAAAATCCGCTCTCCACGTGCATGTCTTGTCACAATCATAAGCAAATGTTTTCAAGTAAAGTGCAATATACCGTCACAAAGGCCATCATGAATGAAACTTATTTGCAATACATTTAATTCCGTCAGACCATTATTTACCCTGTAAAAAAGTAGTTAACGACAAGATCGAGTACAAAGCAATTCAATAAAAAAGATTTTTGAGCACATTTCAAAAACGTTCGAAAATTTCCACTTGGGCCTCTGTCAGAAAAAGTTATCATTTTAATAGTACATGTAAAGTCAACATGGGCATGAATTCGTTACATTCAGTTTGAAATTTGAACTCTAAAATTCGATACAACCACGTAAAATCCCCCGTAATGAAAATTCTTTTTTTCTGAGATTTTCCGCAATCTCAGATTCACCAAAAGTTGCGGGAATTCGGATGAAGCTCATGCATGGTGGAGGATATGATGCTAGCCGAGCAAGGTTCAAATCAATACTTGAGCGGACCTTTAGAGCAAATTAGCAAGTTGTCTTGCTCGGCGGGAATCTGACCTTTAATTCATTTCTTCTCTTTTACCTTGTCGTCTGTAACTTTTTTCTAACAGATGGTGGTTATACCGAATTTTTTGTTAACTGTGAATCAATTTCGTCCTTAATTAGCCTTCTAACGGTATATCGCATTTCACATGAGAGCATAAGAGTTGCGTTTGGCTATAGATGCGCAGCATGGCCGTTCTGGGGGTCAGCCGGTCTAAGGGCAAAATGACCTCAAAAGCAGATATAAGCGCTAGAATAGAGTTAAAATTACGTTTTTAGGCAGATTTTAAACAATTTGACACCTTTAAATAAAAAATTTCATTTTTCATCCATGTTTGGCCTTCATTTTGCCTCGTTCCCAGAAAATTCTTCATTTTTCCATTCTGGGGATCTAAACCCTTTACCCCCTCCTCCACATGCGTGTCTGCTTGTGACCTCCTAGCAAAAAGTTACATGACACGTTATAAGCTTAGTTCACACAGGACCTCCGTCAGACTCACTGCCGTCAAATTTATCGTCTTGGCTTCACATATGAGCCACTGGGATTCTGGAAAATCGGCTACCGAAAAATTTGTTAAAACTTAGTTCTTTGTAATAAAAGGCTACGAATCCACGTCAAAAGTATTTATTTATGTTCCAGGAAATGCCTGTCTTTTTTAAAACATAAAAACAAAAAATTTTGAAAAATCATGTAAAATGAACAAAGTAATAGTCGAAAATGTATATAGTGCGAAGCGTCAGAAACGTGACACTTTTAAACGAAAAGTTAGCTAAAAACGTATAAAATTAGACTTTGCTAGAATTTTGTTTGCGAAGTCGACAACTGTGGGTGTCGTAGATGTTTTGCGGGCTTAGTGGCCATTTTCATGGTATAAACCACCCTCCCCTTATAAACACGTTTAGCTCACAGTTTCAATTTTCGGCCCTTCTTTTCAGACATATGTGTACTAACTTCAAGCAGTTATGGAACTATTCAGCATTAAATCTTAAATTTTACTCTTCAAAGTTAATAAGAGTCTCTCCATTATTTGCCATCTGCAAAGCAGCACAATTATAATGTGTGGTTACGCTGTATACTCATATGCAAGTCCGTATCCGGGTTCAGTCAGCGGGGGCGGTCTGAATAAATTCGTCTTAATAGCTCGTAAAAGCCGCGTTTTTCGTCTTTTTTGACATGCTCAATCCATTACGATCATAAAATCCTAATTTTTTCCAAAAACATTTCGTCTTACTCAAAAGGCTATAAAAAAGTTTCATTTTTCTGGTCGCGCTTGAGTCAAAATTATCGAAAATAATGGGATGCGGACGTTTCGCCCCCACATTTTGCCCCCAACCCCACATTTTGCCCCGGACATTTCGTCCCCATATTTCACTTCCTCGGACAATTCGCCCCTGGACATTTCTGCATCCCCACATTTTGTAAAAGAAAAAACATTATGTAATGCGCATCTTAGCACATCTTTTCTATTTAGTAAGTTAAACAGGTTTAATCTAGTTATCTTATTTGACCGTATATTATGGAATTCGCATATCACATGAAGCTTAACTTTCCTAAAGGATAACAGCTAAACTTAGGATGTCGACATGACTCAAAGCCTTATACAAAAGCGGAAGCGACGCCCATAGCTTACAAAGTAAATAGTTTAACGCCTAACTAGCAGCAATTTGATGTTGTCAAGCAAACAAGCTAACATGCCGACATTCAGCGACTAACCAGATTTTAAGCAAGATAGCATGTAAAACTACACTAAAATGAAGCTTGAGACCCCGAGCCCTTTTGTCTTATCTATTTGTTAATTTTGCCCTGTCCTTTTCTATATACTAGGTGAAGGGTCAGTTTTGTATATAAGGTGATGGTTTCACTAATAAAACGGTCATTACGGTTATGCCTAGAGATGTCTTAGCCTTACTCTAACTGAAGTTGTTTTACCTATTCGAGGGAAGCATTCTCCAAGCCAATTCTCAGAAGCACAAGATCCCGAGCTCAAACCTGTAACAATTTTGCCCTGTAGAACATTTCATCCCCGGATTTATCCGGTTCACTTGTGTGCTACCCTGAACTAAAAAAACTTCAAAAAATGAAGTAATGAGAGACACCATACATTTGATGTGAAGTTGAAGTTTTTTAAGATTTATTCGCTTATTCAAAACAGAACATAATATGCATAGAAAAATGACTAATCATTAGTTTTCACAAACAAGAAAAAAACAATGACTAAAATTTGAATTTATAAGCAACCATGTTCAAGTTGTACAATGAGAATTCTTTTGCCGATGGCTTGGTAAATGCAACATAATATGACAAAAACGGCTAATCATTGTTTGCAAAGAGCAAGAAAAAGTAACGAGACTAAAATTTAAAATTATAAGAAATACTATGTAAAAATTCAATCACATCTTGATTTTGAGCTTGTATGAGTGTGAGAATTCTTTGGCTGATTGCTCGGTACTTTTTCTTTCGCGGATTCAGAGGGTGGCCAGCAATTACTTGCACAGCTTCAAAATTGTGCACACCGTGTTGTTTTTTCAAACAATCTATAAATTGGTAAATATTTGGATGGTTGTCACAAGTTTCTTGGAAGCATCAATGCTAATCTTAAGAAATGTACATTATTACTATCAGAGACCCCCTTAGACTAATAGCTCGGTGTGCTAACACTGGCGGATTTAAGGGGGCGGCCGACTCCCCCTCAATTGGAGTGAGAAATTTTTCAGGAATGAATGCGAGATGAATGGAGTAAATGAGAGAGAAAGAAAGAAAGAAAAAGCTGAATATTGCTTCATTTTGAAGTATTTTTAAGTCACAACGGAAGCTAATAGTCGAAGACTTGCCTCATCAAAATTTTTTGTGCAATAGTAGTTATTTTGATGGTCTTTTTGCAATTTTTTGGCTTCAGTACAATGTACATATAACTTCTTTGCAGCAGGATGCGTTAAAATTGAGCCTAATTTAGCAGGAAAAGGTTAAAATTTAGAGAAATTTTCAGCTTGCACATCTATCAATGTTATCATTGTTAATATATGTAGCTTCAATAGAAGACTCAAATTATCAAAATTTTCAGGTTATATTTCAAAAAAATTATGAACATGTTTATTTCAGCTTGTTTTGGCTAAACAGATACAAAATTTTCAAAGTGGCCATGATTACCATAATATATTGACATTAAAATTAATTTCAACAAATTACCTTCAACATCATTATTAGTGCATTGCATGCCCGCAAGTGTCCTTCAGTGTACATTCCACAGGGCAATGGGGAAAGATGACATCTGGCGCCCATGGCAGTGACAGTGTCCTATATATACATCTTCAAAATAGTTGGCAATTGGTAGTGCATCATGAGGAAGTTCTGGATGATCCGTCAGTTCATCAAAACAGGCAATAATTTGAGCAGGTTCAATGAAAGCCAGCCCCAAATCATCCATATCCATCGCAAAATCGGTATCAGTTTCATATCGATTCTTAAAAGCAATTAAGTTAAATTATGTAAGTATGACATGATCTAGTGACGTACACACCTGGGCATGGGTAGGGGTATTGGGGTATGCACCCCCAGAAGGGCGAATACACCCTTCCATAAACCAAATACCCCCTGTAGTTCAATTTTTGAAATTTTTACTTGTTTTTTTCGTAATTTTTTAATGCCAATGGATAGAGCTCAATGAAAAACATTGAAAAATGGTGTTTTTCGCCATACCACTATTTTTAAGACCATTTTCTGACCTTTGAAGAATCCTACACCCCTCCCCCAGAATTTTGGTGCTGCCCACCTATGGTGGCGTTGCCTGGATTTTGATTTGGAGGCAATCTTTGGGGGAGTGTCTTCCAAAAAATTAAGGAGTTAGTATTGCTTTGGTTTCTGCTTTTAAAACTGAAGAAATTGACTCATTACCAATAGTTAAGTTTTTGTTTTGCACACAAAATTTTTTGAAAAATCCCATCTGTTTTCCTTAAATCTAGTCCTTCCGTTTGCACCCTTTGCCAAGAACTTTGCGATAGATGAAAAAATCAGCCTGTCGGTTGGACACCCGGAAATTAAATTTCAGAAGCCTGAATAGCTGCCTGTTCGAAATCTATTGTCAGATTTTGGGGTTACAGGTCAGCTTAGAGATTCTTTAGCTCTTCGAATATTTAGACATAGATGGCGTGTGTTTTGTTTGGAAGCAGTGCATAAATGCAAGGTAAAACGACACCATGTCAAACGGCATGTGTAACGTGGCAAAGTGCCAAACACATAATTCAGTGAGCAAAATTTTACCATGATCAGTTTCCCAGGTGTGTGTTGCAGTAACCGACTACTCGGGCTCTTGCACACTTCTGCGCAATATATTCATTAAGAATATGTTTCACTACAACATTAACTCCACTGGTTGAACTTCAAAATATACATTTTTTCATTGATCCGTAGCTTCCCAGATACAATATGTGGTGTAAAGTTATTCAAACTATTGGGGTTACCATGCTGAATGTGCTATCCGCAAACCAATCAAGGAGATTGTGATATTAGATGCAAAGCAGCATGCCTCAAAAATACCAAAATACGACCAGGCAACCAATCCTGATCCGAAGCATGCACCAAAGAATTTTAGATGACATCATTGATATTTATTTCTTGGTAATTCTAAAATGTGAAGATAATTACTCAAATAGTATCTTGTATATTCTACTTGTAGAATAATGAGGTCAACAACGTTTCGAGGTAATGCAGGAAATTCGCCAATCTGACATGTTCTACAAATTGTTCTTTTCAATGAGTCTTTGCGAGGAAGTAACACGGCCACTGTCCTGTGCGCTGACTGTTTAAGCCAATATTTGTTGTGGATATTCAGCTGTTGGAGTGGCCCTTTTGCGTACCTGGAATAAACAAAGAATAAACCATTCTGAATAAAGTGTAAATGGCAAATCGTTTTTTTACATTTTTGATGACAAGCGAAGTTTCAGGACGAGCTGCTTGAGTGGCATGATTGTGGCACATTACAACTTTGATAAATTCATCATCCATCTTTGTGTCCACACACAACCCTTGCTCGATGACCTTTTCTCACAGACCCATCATATTTTGTACCTTTCGAAAATACATTAACATCATTCTCATGAATGAACTTGCGTTTTCCTCGTGTTGATACAGTACTTTTAGACATAACAGTAACAATAATGAATAGTAATTAGGTACACAATAGCAAACTAAAATAACATGATGTCAAAAAAGGAAAATGTCAAGTTACCTATTAAAGAATATGCAAAAACCCAAAGTACAGGGCCCAGTTAAACCAAACACTTGTCATGTTACAGGCTGCAAGTCCCTGTTACCAGGAAAATGTTACAGACAAATAAAAATCCAGTTGCACCAAAGTGTTACAGGTGATTAAATCACTTGGTACAGCATTTATAGCTGGACCTAACTTGACTAAAATTTTACTTTTCAGTGTGGCTGTAATGCTGATGTATTAAATATATGGCTTGGGGTATAGGATTTCTTCTCAGTTACGTTTTGTCTAACAAATTGTACCAGGAAGGATTGTTTAGGTTGCACCAAAGACCTGTTATAAGTCCAAAAATTGTGCTGGGCAGTGTAAAATGCACGTAAGAGTGAAAGCATTCAAGCATACAAGATAAGTTCGAAAATATAACTCGTATTCCTGATTGCTGCACTTCTGCTGCTCAGAAAAATTGTTTCTCTATCAAAACCATGCCTTTTAGCGGAAAGCTATCAAGACAACACTACTGTAATTGATATTTTGTAAACTGAAGCAATGCGCAATAAAATTGATAAAACATTTGCTAAAACATTTTGATAGACATTGCAAAGTGAATAGCATTTATGGATCACACTAAGTTTACAAAAGTGATGAGTTAATTTACAATGTTCATTTTACACAGTACCTTTTATACTTAAAATTTAGTGTTTTTCTTGAGTTTAGCCTGTGCGGTCTGTTAGTAGAATCTGTCTCATTAATAAATTTTGCACATTATTTTATGCTAACTAATAACAGGCCGAATACACAAGCATATACGATCCGAACTTACATTACTATCATCTGAATCGGATTTTCTACAAAAATAACTTTGCTGGTCGAAAAATACGCACTCAGGAATGCAATTACAAGTTTAAATCGACCTGTCATTAAAATTCGTTAAAGTGAATTACAGGCAAATTTTTACGCATGTAGAAAAATTTGGTGCAACTGGAATGTGTATGCAGGTAAAAAAATTACATGCTGAACAGGCACTTGTAACCTGTAGAAAAGTACCTGTAAAAGTTTTTGGTGCAACCCATGTTTTACAAACTTGTTACCTGTTAACTTGTAAACAACATCCCTGTATTAAATTTTTGATGCAACCCGTTTCCTTTAACAAGTGACACTTCTTAAGGCCCATTCATACTTCGTCCAACTCCATCCAATTTAGTGTCGGAATGCAAAAATTGACAAAACCACTGTGGCATGCTGCAGTACGAGTCCGGCATTACCCAGCATCATGCAGCATGCATCCAACTTTCCCACGCACATGACATCATAATCTGTGTCACAATGCGGCTTTTCTGCTGCAATGGACAAGTTGAGTTGGTTTCAACTTTCGTCCATCCGGCATACATGAAATGTATAGGATAGCGTAAAAAAATAAATATATTCAGCAGACTGCACTGTACTCGTCATAAGCGCATTGAGGGTTGGAAGATTTGCCTGACATGTAGCACATTGCATGCCTTGTTTATTTTGTACTATTTCATTTTTCAAGCTTTGAATTTTGGGTTAATCCGCTGCTCTGTACTTGTCGTAATTTTTCAATGTTTCTCATCCAACACGATCTATTTGCATCAAAAAATTGCGAACAAAATTTCAAAAATTGAATTCTGGGGGTATTTTGGTTTCTGGGGCATTCTGATTTTTGGGGGTTGCATACCCCCAACCCCCCACGCCAGGTATAGTAGAAACGCTGTTGGACAGAGACAATCTTAAAAATATGTATAAATGTTAGTTGTGGTGCAAACATTGATTTTTAGCTGGAAGAAGCCGGATGAAGTATGAATGAAAGTCGGATTGACTGAACAATGCGGCGCTGCACGGCGCCGCATGCCGCATCTTGCCGGACTTGTGCCGCACACTGCCACATATGGCTTTGTCCAGCAAGAGTCCGGCGGGGTGCGGCATGCAGCGCCGTGCAGCACCGGATCGGACGAAGTATGAATAGGCCTTTACCTGTAAACGGACTACATGCATTTGGTGCAACTGGGCTTAAGGGTTTCATAAGGGGCCTTTGGAACAATTCCCCTGCTACTGTTTTTTGCCGATCCATAATAGCTGCAGTAACGCAACTTTACAAACAACTAGCTTATGACTTTTTGTCATTACATCTGTAAAATAAAGTCAATAAAGGTTGTTTACATTCATAACTAAGATTTGATTACTGTATCTTTATTTTGTCTTTAAAAAACGGTGGCGGGAAAATTGTTCAAAGGTCCTTATGGCTATACACCCGTCTGCTCATGGACCAAATCTACTTTATTTCAAAATTTGCACCCCCTATACACAGTAAATCTGGGGATGGCAAAATGTGTTGGGGTGAAATGTCCGGGGAAAATGTAGAGGAAGGCTAAATGTGGGGGCGGAATGCCTGGGGGCGAAATGTAAGGGGGCGAAATGTCCGGGGGCGATTTGTCCGCAAACCAATACATATGGCTGTTGCATATGTATGTATATTAGTGTACATATTACTCCTTCACAATTAACTGAATGTGAGCATTTAGTTTAATGTCTAATGCTGCCCAATATCCATCCAGGATTACATTTCTGGGAATCGCGAGAATTTAGAAAATTTACTTAATGCGTTCACGTGCGACTTTACGTAGCGAAATCTAATGTACTTTGCATTTCTGGATCACTTCTACTACTTTTGATGATAAAGCTGTAAAAAATCAAGTGATTCGGCGAAATTCTTTTGTCATTTTTACACTTTTAGTCAATTTTGCAGAGCTGTTTGAGGACTGCAAAAAACGTACATACTATAAAAATCCGTACAAAGCGCCAAACCTTTGCATTTTCCCCCTTCAAAATCAATTTTATGGCTTTCCAAAGACAAGCAAAACAGGAATTATATCTGTCGTGAGCCCCAAAAAACTTCGGCTATTCTATCATTTTAAAGCTCAAAATCTTGATGTTCCCTGCAGACATTCTTAGCATGAGAATTATTGAAGTGAAATCGGAAAATTATTTTTTGGCTCAAAAATGGAGGATGCAGCGTCAAAAATATCAATTTTGAGTCAGTGGCGGATCTGGAATTTTCCTGTGTGGGAGCAGAATCCCAATTTTTCAAAACAGTCAAACATAGGTCCAAAAATTTATCCTTCATGCGTAAAACAGCGTTTTTGGGCGTTTAACATTGTCTGCTTTTATTTAAAATCCCTTTTGACTCTACATTTTTTCGAAATATCTTCAAATTTTTGCGAATTCTGCGCGAAAAATTGACTAAATTTCTTTGATATAAGCGAAAATCTGGCGCCAACAAATGTGTGAATTTTAGGCAGAAGGACGTACTGCTTGATTTCCTTTATATGTAGCATTTGACGCAAAACGTCAAAAATTTACTCGTGAAAATAGAACGAAACTATGATGAAATAGCTGCTTCTACTATTAAAATTGTTCTGAAACCAATTTGATGAGCAAAAAATGACTTCCATGTCGCCAAGAAAGTAAATCAATGTCATTAATAGTTATTATCTAGCGCGAAGCGCTCGAAAAAATCGAGAAATTAACTACATTCTATTCTTTATCTCGCCAAGTATTTTGGTCCAATGGGGGGGGCGCCGCTACTTTAGATCCGCCCATTTTCAGTGTTTCTGACGATGCTATATCTTTCTAAAACTTAAAACCAAAACTATTTTGAAAAATTTACATAAAATTTCAGATAGATTGAACAAATATTGTTAAAAATGAGTATAAGGCGCAAAGCGACAAAATTTGACACTCTCGAGCTAGTTTTAAGCTAAAAAACGCTTGAAGCAGTGCACTTTCTTCGAATTCTTAAGGAAATCGCAAATTCTGGGGAATGAAAAGAAAATTCCAGCTTGGACCCGAACCCGATACCTCTTGAAGTCAGGTCCGGGGTTGGGGTCCAAAAATTTTGGACAACCCGGGTCATGGTCCAAAATTTTGGTCAGATACCCGAACATGAAACAGTTTTATGATTTTAAAAATAATGTCCGAATAAAAATGTTTATCCCTCGGGACAGGTACTCGAATATACACGATCTTGTGAAAACAATCACTGAGGGAATAAAAATGGTCAGCACAAAATGAAAAGTTTGACTATACTCAACATATAAGCCTGCAATACGACGATAATAAGAAATGCTGTCATCTTAAATGCAACACTGAACACATTCTGAGCCTAAAATTAACCAAACATTTAATGTACATGCTAGGATTTCTAGAAGACCAACTCAGTAGTATAAATTATACTGTTGCGCAAGAATTGACTATAGCTGCCCACCATTGTCCCGATATGTTGGGCGGAATGCATAATTTTTATGTATATTGCGATATAGTCGAACCTCAAATTGTTGGAAAAGTTTTTGCCCCTCTTTTACAGATAATAAATATCGAAGGAACCTATATGGATATAATACAACCACTCGTATATTAGTCACATTATATTACCCGTGCTCAAAAAATCATTTAATACTATTGAAATTAACGTTGAAACCGACCAAGATCTGCCAGTTCCTTTTGAGTTTGAGAACACTATCATTGAATTGCATCTCAGGCGTGTTTAGCTTATTTAATACTGAGTGGCAGGGGTAGCAAGAGTGGACCCCTGCTAAATTGTCATGTAGGGGATGTGTTGGGGGCTCCCCCTCTGCTCGCCTCCTAGGAGCTGGATAGCCATAGTTTAGCTAAGCATATAAATACAATAGTACTTTACAACTATACTCACTTTGATTTTTGGTTTACACTTAGGCATAATTTACACTTGGGCTAAGTTTACACTTGGGCTTAAGTTAAACTCACTTTACACTTGATTCACTTTACACTGAGGCTTAGTTTACACTAGGCTTGGCACCCTGCCAATTTCGACCCTCCCACTCCTCAACTATGTCCTATCCTTAACCAATGCCTATCCTTAACAATTTCTCATCCTAAACCAATGCCTATGTTATAGCACTGCTCTCCTAGGGTGAAACGCATAACTATTACTACCATTCTCCCCAGTATAAGTTTGAACCCGCCTGTTGCTGCCTATTCAAGAAATATGACATCCCACTTCAACTTTATATGCGCTCAGAAATGCCCATATTGCCGCTCATTGTGAAATTTTTATAAATATTCCTTCCTAGTCCACTGCCGGAAAGTGGTACCTGCCTGTATGAAAGATAGGCCGACTTTTTCACACGTTATAACATAGCGGTACCTGAAAAATACGCTTGCGACCCCTCTATACTACTAAGGCAATTCTTGTAAGTTTTCATGTACCTCCCTAGAAATCCCTAAGCCGTACCTGTGTGATTAGGATACGTGTCGCAATTACTAACGTTGGCAAAGAGATTGATTTCCAAGCTAAAAAGAATAATAAAATAACGCATTTGTATTTTATAAGTAAGCATTGAGAATTACTATTTAAATTAGTTTTCATATGATTATTGTCAACTTCATATATTCTGAATTTCTTCATTCCTTCATATGCTTCATCAGTCTGAGGTTTTCCAATTTGAGTAAAGGGTTTTAAATGAATGAATCAGCATAATTCAAATGGAATCGGCATAAGTTTGGAACATGTACTCTGGCACTTAAAAATGTATTACATCTGTTTCAGCTATTGTCTGTTTCATTTAATTATGCGCTTTTCCCTGAAAATTTAAACGGTCTAATTTTGGAACATGTATTTGGCAGTTAGTAGCAAATTTATTAAATTTTTTCAACTAACTGATCCAGAGTGCTAAAGTACAAAGTTTAACTAACAAATAACGTACAATAGACGATAGCCAACCGGATGAAAGCCATTTTGCTGATTGGCTGAATTTTTACTGCTTTTGAATCACCTTACTGTAAAACAGTCTCAAGAATTTCGAAGCAGACTATAGCCGTGCTGCCCTAGCCCGCTTTACAAAGTATAGGCTCATATTAAAGCATAAACCCGCAATCTCATAATAAAAGAATTAGGAGACTCCGGGTTCAAGCCTGAGACCTTTCGTCACCAGGCTCTAGCCTTACCAACTGTGTACAGAGAGCTAAGCATAAAATTATTGCATTTGCTATCAAGCGCACAAATGGTGGTTGCCCATCACTAATTTGGCCCTTAAAATTACCGTTGGGATTGAGGGGTGCACATTAAAGTTGACGCTCAATTAAATGTACTGCATAATGAACCAGATGGACAGATTTTCCCTGAAGATGTGCTTGGAAAAGGTGTACAATCAGCTGAGTTTGGGAAGTAATATCTACTGTATGCGGTTCTCATTTGCATGAGCTGTTTTTCTTTCGGTATATGCTTTAAAACTTTGTCAATGTTTTTATAAAAAGTTTCTTAAAAAGGTATTTTCTTGTCGACTAAGCCTGTTGCTTCTTTTCTTCATATTTGAGTTTTCTAGATATAAATTTGCAGTCTTTGTCACTTTGTCTACAAGGTCACTGTTGTTATATGGGCTCTTCAAACACAAAAATCCATCATAATTTCCCTCAATTTTTTCATGAATTTCCCAAGAACTTATTCATTTGTGAGATTTTCACTAGTAATATTAGGCAAATCTCTATACGAGACATCTATAAAATGACGCCAAAATTGACCTTGCCATCCATGTTCAATTTTGATTTCATTTTCACTGTCAATCAGAGATGTATTCATCCGCTGGTTCATGTCTGGGCGTTGTGCTCCCATTATTTTCCATATTTTCCTTATGCAACATGCTTTTATGACGTCTGAGAGAAAAATTATTGAGTAACGCTTTATCACAAATATCGAAGTATAAAACCAGTTTTTAGATTAAAAGCCACTATTTTCCGAATCCTTACACAGACATAAATTGTGCGCTTCACATTTTGCACATTCCAAGTCGTACATCTCATAAACTTCACATTCCAAATTGTGCACCTCATATCCTGCACAAAAACATCACAATTCGCAAATATTGAATCGGCTAGCTACTGACCAGCAATCCATAACATGGAAGGGAGCAAGCAGAATTGGCAAAAAACCACTTTTCTGTGTGCAAATCTTTTCTCTTTCCTGCTGTGCCTTTAATTACGCTTTTCGGACATTGTTCGTAGAAGATACCGATGTGACGAATAGAATATAAAAAAATTTCCATTTCATACCGAAGACGTATAAAATTAATAAATCTCGATTTCATACCGAAGACCTGTAAAATGAAAAAACTTCCTTTCTACTAAAAAAAACTTTCTTTCCATTCAGCTTAACTCGGTGTGCTAATTCCGGATTTGCATTTTGGAAAATTAGTTGGACCTAACCGGTCTCGCTCGACTGATGCGCGATTTCGCAGTCGTGTTTTAGACGTCGCTATTTCTTATTCCGCGTCTTACTTTGGGTGGATAAGCATGATGGTATAATTCTTTTCTAAGGTACTTATTATAAAAATTTTTGAATTAGCCAATTATGTAGATACGCATTGTCGTCGAATAAGTTCCTCAACGAATGAGGAACGCGGGCTGAGCATTTGCGCTTAAACAACTCTTTTATTTTTTCACTGCTAGGTGTATGTATGTAGCTGCTAGATTTGTTTGTCCTTAAATAAGGACGTCTTTTTTCAAATAAATTTTTCCTAATAATGTCCCTAATGAAAGAAATTGTACTTGTAATGAACAATAATGCAAAACGCACCTCACTTCATTTTCAAACCATCTGATCAATTTTTTCTCTCGCTTTTTCATTCGTCCCGCGTTTTTTCTACATTTCCGGTTTATAACGGCGGAAATGTTTACGCGAATCTTTGTCTCTCGCTTAATTTTTGAGAATAATGAGGGACATCATAAAATATGATGCTAGAACTGCCTGTACATGTAGGCGGAATTTTCTCAGACTACATCATGTTTACACGGCACGGTAAGTGACAAAATTAATTAGCCTTCTCTTTCTTTTTTAGATTGAATCGATTTCGCACAATAGTGTACTTACTTATCAGGGCAGCCTAGCTTGATTTATAAATAATTCAAAGCAGAATTATTTATTTTTCCACGAAAAGCGGTATCGCAGAGTTTCGCCTTCGCGAGGATGGAAAAACCGGCGTTATATTTCTAATAAACAAGAAAAAGAACAATTTCTATCTGTATTTGTCAACATCATATTCGAAAACAACCGCTGCATTATCTGATTGCTTTTACAAGAAAAATGGCATATTGTCTTCTCACCTTCGTTTTTAGATCAACCCCCAAAATTAATTTTTGGCGATTTTGCCATTTATAAGCAGAATATTACTCGTAAGTGTTGAGAAGGGGGCCGATTTGTTGTCAAATGAAATGGTTTTTTTTGCATTCGCTCCAACTTTTTCGTTACTTATTTTATTCATTTATTTATTACATATTTATTCATTTATTTATTTATTATTTATTTATTTGTTTATTTATGTATTTATTTATATATTTATTTTATCTATTCATTTTTGATTTATTTATTTATTCAATATTTATTTATTTATGAATTTTATTTATTTGCTTATTCTATTTATTTATTTCTATCATTTATTTTTTATCTTCATTCTCTACATTGTCTTAAAAAGACTTTGAAATAGTTACCTAGCTATTCTTAAATCACGAGAAGTGGAAAGAATTTAGAGGCCTTTATAATTTTTTGAATAGCGGTTTTCCTCAATTTCAAAATGATGAAATGGCTGGGCATTCATGGGAAATTTTACTTGTTTGACGCAATTACTCTCATTGAAATCTGTTGGCTCAATATAACGATACATGATTTGGGGGAGGGGTTTGGAAGGGCGGTTTTAACCCCCAGCTCCCAGAGAAGTTTCCCTCCCTCAGAAATTTTTTCCACCTGAGAATTTGCGATTTCCAGACCGTTACCAAAATTTTCGAAAATTCTCAAAAAAAAGATGTTGTTTTAAGCGTTTTTCACTATCTAATTACTGTAAAGTGTCAAATTTTTACTCATTTTTCAGCTATATTTTGTTTAATTTGTTGAGATTTTTTCAAGTTTTTAAGAATTTTTTATTTTTTATGCTTTATAAGGATAAAGCATCGTATAAAACGCCGAAAAGCTTCGTTTTTATGCATATACGTTATTTTTAGCCTAAAAAGGCAACTTAAATTGCAACCCAACCCAGAATTCCTATGTTGTGCATGTGAAACATAACGTACTGCGAATCCTTACAAAAGTACTACTGAAGTGATAAAAGTAGTGGTTAACGCAGTTTTTTGACTTAATCTTAACGGCCGTCCAACCGATTTCAAAAAAAGTAAAATTTACAGAATACAAAATAAATAATAAACTTTTTCCAGAAATGTACTTAATTACTGTAGTTAAATAAAACTACAAAACAAGAAGAGCTAATATTATAACTTAGCCTCATTTTTTACCAGTCAGTGATATTGTACTGGAAACTAGTAAAGTAGTTGCACTTCAGCATCCTCTAAAATGTCCATTTTTTGGTTTTTCTCCCAAACTCGCTGTTCAATCTAATTTAATTTACATCTATTATACAGGAAGGTTAAAAAAACGAAGCTCATACCAGTCCTTATAACTTCTCTTATACTTAACTGATTTGAATGCGGTTTGCTTTGTCGAAGAACCTACGACCTGTGCAAAAATGCCTCGAAGTCCTATATGTGCTGGTTAAGCTATTGTAAGTTTACACTGAATTAACCAAAACTCGTTTTTTCTAGCATTTTGCAAATTAAGTGCATAAAATAAGTTATCTTTACAACACAATAAGTCTTCAACAGAAGAAGATAACTGAAAGCGGGTTTTGAAAGATGAAATCTAAATCATTTGTTTACTTCCACATTAATTTTTATATTGAATGGTACAGCCCGTGCGGAACAATAGCATTTTTATCCCGGGTTCTTCCATTCATACATCAATATTTTTTAATTTACAAGCAGTTTCCGAAACTTGCAACCTTCGTTTACAGTTCGATCATTTTTCAATAATTCAAAATTGGATGGAGCTAATTACTTGAATGATAGCCAAATGAAAGGGATTAAGAATAAAAACAGTTGTATTCAATTGCCGTGCAATACTGCGAAGTTACAGGGCAACAAGGACATGTAATTTTTCTGATGAATGCTTTCAAGACCTAAAAAACGATCGTTTATAAAATTGCGTTTATCTTATGTATATTTCAATAAGTATAAGTATTATTTCACGTCCTTCATAAGAAAGTAACAAAGTTTCCATTATAATAAAGTAACAAACCGAATTTGACTTGCTTTTGTTGTTGAGAACTTATCATCTTGTAAATATTAGGTTATGCAATACATTTGATCTGCAAAATACAAGAAAGGAGACGTGTGCCTAATTTTGTGTAAACCAACAAAACTTCGAGCAGCATTAGTAAAATATCACAGCACTTTTGCAGAGGTCATAGCCTTATAGAAAAAGCAAGCCGCATCAAATTCCGTCGAATAACAGAAAAGTTATAAAAACTGATATGCTGTTCGTTTCGCTTCGAGCCACCCTACACGTACATATGAACGCTTTTAAAATTTTTTAAATGGCTGCCCTCATGAACTAGCATACCGGTTTCGACTCATTCCAAAATTTTTCCAATATAGCTGCCCCATTACCTAGCATAGGTACCGGTTTAGGCGTATTTCAAGATTTTTATAATAAATTGCTAAAAAAATTTCTATTCTCCTCCCAACGCCGATTTTCGCTTCAAATTCTGATCACTTATTGGTCCTTTGATTTACTTAAAAAACTACTACTGACGCTGATTTTTGGCTCACATACTTCCTTTGCCATATTATCCGACACCTTACCCATCATCTTTTACCGCGTTATTCTCACTTTCATTATCTTCTCAAGTACTATAAATAGCTCTGTTTTATATAAATATAAGACGAAGAAAACGAAGCATCAGGAGCCGTCTTCGCCTCATTCTGAAAATCGCAATAATGCGAGGATGTATTGAAAGCGCGCCAGATTCTGATACTTACTCAACCGCACATTAGCGTTATCGTCTTAGGAGGGAATGGACAACAAAATAAGAAAAAACAAAGCAAATTCTGCGTTATTACAAACGCAAATGGCTTTTTTGTCCCTCTCGCCACCTATTTAACGGCCGAAAAATCGCCGCGAGATTCGACGGCCCGAGGCGATAATTAATTTTCTCCTATATTTATTCAAATGAACTCAATCGAGTAAAAAAATCCGCCTGATGGTTTCCTAAAAAAATTCGGCCCTCGTCAATTATTGTTTATCGACTTTCTCTCCAGTTTCTGCTGGTCTGCTGATTGCTTTTGTGCGCGGCTCTTCTTTGGGGATGCGCAAAAAATATCGTGAGGAGCGACTAGATTTTTGGGACGTAAGATTTTTCCCAATAGTCTGTGACGTCACCGGAAATTAGATCGGATAAAATATGAGGTATGTGTGTAGGTTTAGGATAAGAAAATTAGCTAAACATTCGGCTGATCCTCTGCAGCCGAGCCATTTTCCCACTATTACTACGTTTTTATATCAAACCGCTATTTCGTTAACGATAAGTGGGTAATAACAAAAGATATCGATATTTATGTTCTTCCATAGTTTTTTGCCATATTTCCATTTCACCTGTGCCTTGTGTATTTCTTCGCCGCTATCTTCATTTATGATAGATAATGATCCCGACTGATATGATATTACGCGTTTATATGATTAGGATTTTTTACTCATATTTACTCGTTAATTAAGCAAAGCCTATCTCAATTTTTTCCATGAATTACTCGTAGGACGATCCTGTTGCTCATTAACTTTCCGAAATTTTTTTGATGAGCTCGTGTGATTGTTCTGTTTGATTAGATATCGTTGATATTTATCGTTTAGCATCTAAATTAGTTATGAGCTTTTATCTGGATTTAATCGAAATACATGGAATTACCTGTAATATAGCCTTTAGTCTACAAGGAAGGTGAGTAAGTTATGCGGAGCGAAAATAAAAATATTTTTTTCTGGTGTTTTTTTCCAATTTTTCCCATCTGAAATATCAATTTTTCAATCATGATAAGATTTGATGATTTTTTATTAAATATACGAAACGAATCAACGACAAAAATTTGGAGTCCGATTATTTTCCATGTCTCTCAAATAGTAAGTTCGCTTGTCGTCTAATTTTCAGGAAGCTACCATTTTTCGTTGTTTTCCGATGAGACTGATGCTCAAAATTTACAGAAAAGTGCAAAATATAACCGAGAGTCAAAATTTTTCCTATCCTATATGTTTGGATATCGACTGTTCCTCCATACATGGCAAGCAACTACATTCTGAGAGTCCCCAAATTTCAGATGTCGGGAAAGTGCCGAAAAATTACGGCATAGGGCAAAAAACAAAACCAAAAAAATTTATACTCCAATTCTGGGCGGTTTTTGTAGCTCCGCTTCAGATGCGTTGCTTTTAAAAAAGCTTAATAATGCGCGTTATAGATAGAAAAAATAGTATTTTGGCGTTTTTGACAGGCACTAGCTTCCGCGCAAAATTTTGGAAATGTGAATATTTTTTGCAAGGGTCATCCAAAAAAAATTTTCAGTTCTTGAAGCGCATTTCGGATGATTGCCAGAATAGATTCTAGCCCACTTTTGAACTAATAAGCTCAACGTTTTTAAGCTCTTCGCGTCAGATTTATTTTTGTTGTATAATTTATGTGCCAGAAGTGTTAACAAAGCACGTTAAACAATTTATCAGCGAGTGAAATGTTTAGAAATCATTTGCTTGATCATTTTATACAACATACTTTTTGAATGTGACCGAAATGAAAGTCAAATTTTTCAAATTTTTTGAATATTTTTTCTTCTCCATGGAAAGAGCTTGCTGAGAAAAGCTCAAAAATACCATTATTTTTGCCTGTCTACCAGTGGTTTGTTGAGACATCCGACTTCGAAATTTTGGTCCCCCTTCCCTCAATTCGACAGGCCAGCTCGTGCCTGTTTTTTTTGGATCAGATAGTTTGCACCATACATGAGCAGCAAAGAAAATTCTGGGAGGATGAAATCGCCAAAAATCGCCAAAAATGTCACTAAAAATAGAATTTAGGGGCCTACAGTAATCTATGGGGGTTTTTCAACTTCTGATGGTTGTATACTCCAAACCCCCTCCCCGAGAAAAAGTGTGGTTTGCGCGCACTTCCGCTTCTTTTTATTGTTTATTAGCCTCATTGTCGCACTCGTGTCGAGAACCGTTATTGTCTGACGAAGATTTGACGCATTAGCTAGTTTTTTTATAATCACGAAGTAATTTTTGCCTATTTTTCCCTTTGCTTCGTCAGTTATTCGTTTTATCGTCTTTTACGTCAATATTGCGCTAACGTTTTTTCAATAAAACAGTCGAATAATATTTTTACCCGTCTTTTCAGGAGTGAATAAGGCGAAAAAGTTGAGTGAAAATTTAGACAGAATTATTGAATCGCTAAATTGAGTTGAAGCACTGGAATATTTCAGCTGCTTCAAGCTTCTACAGGGCGTATGAAGGACTAATTAATCGCCTATGGCTTTGTTTTTTCCTGCTTTTTCGTTTGTTAGTCGAAATTTTTGCGAGAAGACAATATTTACGAACGCTTATGAGGCATTATCCGAGTGTGAATAAGCGGATGTGCGCTAAAAATCGAAAGGGTATTTCGAATTGGGCTTCCCTTTCCAGAAAAACCTGCCTGATATTTCGGAAGCGCAGCCAGGGTTTCAATATCTGAACCTAGTCAGCTCTTTTCATATTGCTGTCAGTTTCACTGGCGCTTTTAGATTTTTTCAGCCTCAATTTTCTGGCTTTTTTCCATACAACATTTGCTTTATGAAATAATTAGGCAAGCTTTAAATGAGGACGTTCGGCTTGAGTGGCGATTCAGAGGAACACCCCCCCCGCCCCTGCCCCCTCCCTCCCCGTTGACTGTACATAATTGGCGAGATAAAGAATGGTTATGTTTGCGAATCGAAGGTTTTCAAATCTTTCCGGGAACCAGTGTTTTTTTGTACAAATTCCCTTTGTACATGTACAAAGATGGTCCCCAAAGGTCTTTTGTACATGTTGTACATAAAAATTTTTGTGTACCATTAAATCATATAGTAGCCTTTTCGGTGTGGTGAAACAGGGTTCTTCGACCTTCGGTAGTGTTTTTTTAGCCAATTTTTGGGTTTTTGATGACAAAAAATACTGAAAATTGTCTCAAAACAGCGCGAAGCGCCGAAAAACTTAGTATTGTTGCTTATTAAATACGATTTCTGCCATTGGAAAGAGATATAGAACAAACAATTACTCATTTCGGCGCAAAGCGCCGAAAATTTTTAGGAATTTTACACTTTTTACTTTTTTACACTTTTTGTCTTCCCGAAAATCTTTGTACATGTACAAAGACGGTCCCCAAAAGTCTTTGTACCTCTGACAAAAATCTTTGCAAAATACAACAAAAACCGTGCCGGATACACCGACCAATAGCATTCACTTACTTTCATGACGGCCTCGCAGCCATATTTGCGTCAGTTTGGTACCAAACATTTTCGTGACTCCTAAAACGACCTCTGCAGCATTAAAACAGCTATTTCAGCGTTGTCCATTTTTTGCATTAATTTAATTTTACAAATTTTTGACCATTCGCGTCAAGTGCCTCGACGAACTTGTGTGACGCATATAGCTCTTGCACAAAAAGAAAAGTTTGCAGTAACTTATGCCTGTGAACATTCTAATGCCCTAATTCCGTCAATTTTTAGGCGTTTCGCGCCAGATTTCGCTTAAAATTAGAAAAATGTAGTGATTTCTCTTAACAAATTATGAAATATTTCGATATTTTTTCAAAACATCGCATTAAATGATTTCAAAGAAAGCTTGACAATGCAAAAAACAGCTATTGCGCACGTGTACAACGAATTTTCGGACCTATTTTCGACTGTTTCGGGAATAGTTTTGGTTCGACTGCGAGATATTCGGCGAGATAAAGATAATGCATTTTCTTTTTGGTTTTGCTGGCCATTAGTCTCTCGCGTACTGAAAAACAATTTTTCGGCGGCGTGCCGGCTCGTTAATGACTTTATTGGCTTTCTTAACAAATGGGCCCCCTTTACAGTCATCCTTAGGCATAACTTTGAAAACCCAGCTAAATATGACGAAATGGTGCGAAAAAACGATTTTTTTGTTTAAAATTATGGATTTGGGAGAGAAAGCGTCGTTAGGGCGTAGGATTTCTTTTGTGTTCGAATTATCTGTTTTTGCCTTAAAAATAAAACGGATTTGTCGCCTATAGTAGAGGCTTGCGTAAGAGCATGCAAATGTTTGCGTCGCTTTGCAGTTTCGCTTAATTTTGTACGGTTTTAAAAAATGGACGTCCACGCAGGACTACGATTATGGATTATGTAATAAAAGGGTGTTTATCGGCTTATGCATCCTATACAAATTTTGAACGATGACGGCATTGCACTCAAAGCTGATCGTGATAACCATACATGGGCAGTAAGAAAATTCTGGGGAATCTGATCGGGTGAAATCGCCGGAAACGTTACTAAAAATTCTATAATAATCTATGGGGGTTGCTTAAACTTCTGAGGGAATGAAACCCCCGCACTTATTTCTGATGATAACTAAACATATGTGCGTGGGGGTTTAGATTTCATAAAATGGAGAAATGGAAACTTTTCATGGAAAACGTGGTAAAATGATGGCCAAAAGGTAGTGAAAATCGAAAGTCTTTTCAAAAGTGCTTTAAATTGACTAGAAACTGTAGAATATGGTAGTTTGAACGCTTTTTTTAGCATTTATACCAGTTTTTATGTCATTTTGGCCCCAAGTAAAAGCTCGTCAACTGACGCGCGCCCTAGATCGGCCACGCCGTGCATCTATGGCGTTAAACAGTGATTTTTGACATAAGGACACTTTGTACATGTATAAAAATGGTCCCCTAAATTTTTTTACATTTCGTACATGCAAATTTTTGGGTACCAACATATAGTAAAGTAGAGTTTTCAGTGCGGTCGGAGTTTTTCGATCTTTGATTGTGCATTTCAACTAATTTCTGGTCTTCTGATGAGAAAAAAACCGTCTCAAAACGGCGCGAGGCGCCGAAAAATTTGACATTCTTTTCCCTCAATACAATATCTGCCGTTATAAATGGAACATATACATTTTGGCGCGTAACGCTTAAAATTCCTGGGAATTTTATATCTTTCACAGTTTTAGCCTTCTCAAAAATCTTTGTTCATGGACAAAGATGGTCCTAAAAAGTCTTTGTAAATCGGTAAAAAAATTTTGCCGAGTGCGAAAAATCCGTGGTCATAACGCAATGATTTTTTCAACGACCGCTAACCGATGACAGCTTCTGTCCATTTTACCTTTATTTTCTCGTGTTTTACCCAGAAATGACTCCTTTTGCTAAGGGGTCAAATAAGATTCCAAACTTCCGTACTTTTACTATTTAAGATTATTACCTACCGAGTCTGGGGCTCTATTTTTTGGGCCTTCAAATCTGATTTTAAAAAAATCAATTTTCTTAAGAACGAGGAAGAAAGTTTGTAAGAAATAATAAAAGTGATAATCTGAAAAAATTTAATTTTTTTTCTAATTCTAAAAATATCGTAGTTTTTTAAAATAAATGGCCATTTCTGCTAAAATTCCGTAGTTGATCTTATATTGCTTTTAACGATTATTTATTCTTCTTAATATTTTATTAAATTAATCAAATCCAAATGCAAACAGGGTGATTTAAGTTTAAAGGTTTTTGTAACATTGTTTGACCAACATGCGAATTTAGTGAGTCAGCCCCAAAATTTTTTCTTGAATTTTTGGGCGTGAAAAACGATGTACACATTTCAAAATACTATTCGTTGACGTTCTTAACGATTTTTTATCTTTCTAAACTTAATAAAACATAAGCACGAAATTGTAAAGGAGAAGTGTCTAAATAAGTCGAACTATAGCTCAAAATTGCTCATTTGGCGCGAAGTACTGAAGAAATGATGTTTTTGAGCCATAGCCAAAAGGTGACAGAAGTGATTGCCTTTTTGTGCTCTGTTCACTGGTATATCAAACTGTTGGAAATGGCGTGAACCCGTAGAAATCAGGTATATAGAGGACCTTCAACACAGGGTCGAGTTACCTAATTTTGCAAAAAAATAAATCCAAAACACCCTACGATTTGTAAGTGCGGTGCACATACACAGCTCATTGAGCTCATGCGCTGTTACTTTCCCGTCAGCTCGTTTCGCTGTTCGGATGTCTTTTCCCGTCAGCTCGTTTCGCTGTTCGGATGGATAAGCTATTTATAGCTTTTGCGCATTCTTTTGCGCTTTAACCCGTCGAGATGACGTTTCATCGAGGGAATAAGTAGCACAAATTTTCAGGTAATTGAGCACTGGTTCAGCTCGCAAACGCCACTGACACTGCGCAGTGGCGGATCTTCGTATCTGCCCAGTTTTTAGGCTTCTCAATTATAGATTTTTTAATATTTTGCACACAGGTCCTACATAGGGCCCTATACCAAAAAAGGTCTATCTCACCAAACACACACATTGATTCTTGGGTATACTGTAGCCACTTTTATTTGAAAGTAGCAAAAAAGTCGGCTTAAATAACCCAAAAATCGGAGTCAGGAAATGTGGGCAATAAAAAGTTTTATCGACTAGCGTGCCTAATTTTCCATCTACAGTATGCCATATTGCGCTACAGTAAGAAAATATCCAACATGGGATTGAATTTCTTGATAACCGTGCATTCACTTTTCCCATACTTTGCGATTTTGTTTGGGATGCTCTAACTAGATAATTGCAAAACCCGTATGCCTAGAGTTGTCTTGGTTCTCAGAATATTAGTGTCCAAATTCCGGCCGAAATTCATAAAGAATACTGCTTCACACTAAATAGTTCAATGCATGCTGAAGCAGCATAAATTAAATATATATTCGTAAAATCAAGTAGAAAATAGGCTCAGCTACAAAACAAAAAAATGATTACGATCTGTTCAACATTTTTTGAGCTATGAACATCAGGACGGATTTTTGGCAAATTTGCCATTTTTCTGATTCGGTACAAAATGACTACTTTGCGCCTTATTTGCGCAAGAATTGAAATTTTGTTGCCAATTTTCGGCAATTAGACTCATTTGGGGACCCTCAGACTTTGGCTGCTGCCCACGTCTGGTCAACACACTCTACTTTTCGAACCCTGCTTTAAGAACACGTTTTAGCATGACCATCGAGACATTAAATAAATATGCTGCTGAAAATTTTAATTAGAAAATTAATTAGTTGGATTTTTCCACCTTTTTCATATGATGCAAAAAAATTTTCAAATCAGTAATCAAAATTCTGGCCTTTTGCCAGCACGACTGATAATATGTACGTAACACGAGATTATAGATATTGCTCTTATTTAATATGCTATTGCGCGTTTTTTTGTCGATGCTCCTCAAAAATAAAAGATCGTTAGTTTCTCAATAATGACGTGTTTTTGCGCCAGCTTATCTACAAATAATTAAAAGCTCGGTTTCGTCTCAAAAAAAGAGGTCATTAATGATGCTAGCGCGCGAATTCCGCTTTTTCCCACTCTAAACGCCGTTGTGGCGTCGTTAAATCGCGGTGAGTGAATGAATAAGTAAATAAATACAATATTCCTAATCAACATTGTTCCCAGAAAAAAATATTTCCCAACAACATCGTCCTCCTAAACAAAGTGGGCTGGTTGCCAAGGCGCCCAAAAAAATCAAAGAATGCTCTTGCTTATTAATTTTGTGCGGGTATTTTTTGCGGGCGAAATATGGAAAATGTGATCCTCGGATGATCGGAATAGCGCCTTTATTTTCGTGGCTCCGCTTAGATTATTTGATTCGGCTATTGAGTGCTTCCCCTTCATTGAGCGATCCGGAGAATCGAATCGAAATCGATGTAAAGTAGGCTGCAGCGAAATTTTGATTTTTCTTTTAATCATATAGACTGTTTGAAATATTTATTTTTCCTAAAAATTTTTCGGTTTTTGGGGATTTTTCATTTTCGGCTATTTTGCACCCGCTTATACGACGTTTTCTTATTCCCTTAATCCAAAAGCGATTGCTAGCTACAGATGTACGCATAGATGAGTAGCACCAAAACTCTGTGTGTGTGTGTGTGTGTGTGTGTGTGTGTGTGTGTGTGTGTGTGTGTGTGTGTGTGTGTGTGTGTGTGTGTGTGTGTGTGTGTGTGTGTGTGTGTGTGTGTGTGTGTGTGTGTGTGTGTGTGTGTGTGCGCGACGCGCACAAGATTTTTTAAGGACCAAAAAATAGTCTTAAAAATGGTGATATGGTGAAAAACCATTTTTTAACGTTTTTCACTATCCATTGGCATCTAAAAATCGCGGGAAAACAAAATAATTTCAAAAATTGAATATCCGAGGGGAGGGATTTTGGTTTTTTCTTCGGGATATCCGGCGTTCTGGAAGGTGCATACCTATCTGGGCGTGGGGGGTTTAGAGGGATATCCTCCCCCAGAAACCAAAACACCCCCCCCCAGAAACCAAAATAACCCCAGAATTCAATTTCCGAAATTTTTTTTGGATTTTTCGCAATTTGTTGATGCCAATGAATAGTGCTCAATGAGAAACGTTGAAAAATGGTGTTTTTTCGCCATACCACAATACTTAAGGCAATGTTTTGACCTTTGAAAAAATCTTGCACCCCCTCCCCTAGAACTTTTGTACCGCCCACCTATGGTGCATACCCCGAACCCCCCTCCCTCCCCCACACGCCCACGTATGGATGCATAGCGTGGTCAGTCAAGGAGTCAGCGAGACTGCTTTTTCAGCTAAAATGACCTTAAACTTATATAAATGCTAAAATATCGTATAAACTGTGTTAATCTGCTGTTTCTGATTATCTTAGATCAGTTTGCAAAGAATTATATTTTTGTCCAATTTTTGGTCTCTATTTTGCCTTAATTTACCTATAGAATTTCCCAATTTTTTCATTCTTAGATCCACGCAAAGCTCCCTACCCTACTTTTGTCCGTTTATCTATCTTAAAACACAAATCAGTTCGAATTTGCTGGACAAAATAATTCAACTTCTTTTTGTCCTATCGTTTAAACACTGACTTGTTTTTCAGGTCGACCAAAACTACGGGTTTTTATCCTTTTCGTCCAGTCTTGCAACCTTTATTGTGCGGGTAACTCGCCAATTTTTAGAATATCGCGATAAATCTTCGAAAAAATAATTTCCCGAAGAATTTTGCCAAAAAATACGTCCGATTGGGTCATTACGATGAATTCGACCATCAGCCCTTGTCCACCGGACGCGGAACTCGGAGGGTCGATAAGCCCCAAGTTGTTTTTACTCACCGTGACCTTTGGCCTCATCGTCTTGTGTTCGTTGTGGGGCAACGTTCTGGTTTGCTTGGCCGTTTGTTGCCGTCGAAAGCTCCGAAAAACCGAAAACGCTTACTTCGCTTCGCTCGCCTTGGCCGATTTATTGCTGGCCGGTCTGGTAAACCGCCGTGATTATAAGTTTCAAACAAACGAAATTAATTAATTAATTATATTAATTATAAATTATTGACCATATAAATTATAAATTAGAAATTAATTAGTGTATTATATAAATTATAAATTATTGATTATATAAACTATAAATTAAAAATTAAGCAACGCCAGAGTTCTGGGGGTGGGTTCGGGGGTAGACTTATTATAATCACTGATAAATTGTAAAGTGCTAATTAAAAATTATAAATTCCCGGGGTCAAGAAAGTTTTAGGGGGTCAAAAAATGCCGGAAGGTACCAGCGAGGTTAGGAGAACAGTAATTTTTTTCATTCCTAATCGAGCTCTATCTAAATAACCGCGAGCAACACGAATTTTTACATTTAATTTAAAATTTTCGGCCATAAAAGCGAAATCTTTTCGGCTTTATTTACGTTTTATCGAACATTTTTCTTGATAAATTACATAAAAATGGTTATTACAGGAGAGGATGAAAAAGTGCTCTTATAAACTAGATACAAGACGAGTCGATACGTTTGAAAATTATTTCATTTTATTAAAGATTTGAGCTCCGAATATCGGCAAACGATGACAAACTGAGAACTTTTGTTATTTTTTTAAGCTGCGTGTACATATAAGAGTAAATTACGATTACGCTTTGAACAGTCTAAGTGGTATTTATAACAATTGTTATTTTTTATATCATTAATTTTGTAATTTTATTTATTTAAATTCGATTTAATTTAATAATTTTAGCTTTAATTAATTCTATTTATGTATTTTACCTAATTTTAAAATATTTACTTTATTAAAATTTTCTTTGGCTGTTTTTAAATTTTAATTTACTAGGTGATGGTGTGCGCAGCCGCGCAGGATTCGCTCGGTTTTTGGCCCTTTGGCGCCACTTATTGCCGGGCTTGGCTCAGTTTCGACGTCATGTGCACCACTTCTTCAATCGGTCACATGTGCGCCGGCGCTTTCGATCGATACAGGCGTGTTTGTCGCCCGTTTTTCCGGTCAATTCGCGAGACTAGAGTAACGAATTGATAACATGCTAAAATTTGGAAATTTTAAATAATAACAAAACAATAATAATAATAAATTAAAAATTAAATAAGAAACAAATTATAAAAAATTGAACAAATAATTATGAATAACACTATTACATAAATGATAATTACTTTATGATATGAGTAGATAATATTAAAAGTATCTTGCACTGTAATATTCATCTAAAATAATAATCAATTTATGATATAAGTAGATAATATAACAAGTATCTTTCACTGTAATATTCATCTAGAACAAACAGAGCTTTATTCCTTGCATCATGCTTTTAGAACTTTTTCAAAAAAACTAAGGTATTTAATGAATATGTAATAAAATATGGTAAAAACAGTCAATTATTTGTAATCTATGTGTATTTTAGTGTATCCTGAGCATATGTATAGTTGAAGTGTCAGCATGTAGAAGTTTGACCTTCCACAAACTGATAATTGACCTGTAACCTCATTCAATGTCAACCATCGGGCAGAATTTCTAATTGAAAAGGAAAATCCAAAAATCCTATTTCGCTCGGTTTTGTCAATTTTTAAGAGAAAAACTGCCTCGATTCGGTGGTCAATTAGCATAATCTCAACGGCTTCTATTGAAAAATGCAAATTTTTGCTCTTTTAATTATTATATCTACCATACATGGGCACACTCATGTATCCCAGGTTCAAGTGACTTTCACAGGCCTGCGTGGTTGCTCAGAATGCCCAGAAGAGCAGTGCCATTTTCAGGGACAATTTTTGGGCACAGTATTGACCTATTTTGTCTATAGACTATGGTTATACATACAAATATCACTTTACATATATTTTATCCAAAATAATATATCTGTACTTCAGTCTTATTAATCACACCACTATGATTAAAAATATGCAATCACATATCAAAATAAATCGATTTAATGGTGTTTTGTGTTGCTCAACAACAATAAGCGACTACGTTGTTGGCTGGGCACAGCAGCACATAAATAATTCAATTACGTGCTTGTTCATGCTTTTCTAAACGGCTTAATTAACAAAGTGGCTAGCATGCATTGGCTAGCCAACAATGTTAAAAATGCTGTTGACTAAAAAAATCATAAGGTCCAGTTGTGTGGTTGGACATGTAAAACTAAAGAAAATGGACTAGCTAGCTGGAAAACATCGTGGTTGGCTATGGCTACCAACCATGTAAACTTAGCATTGGACCAATGTTCATTTTACAAATTTTAAAAATTTTTGTCTCTATTTTCGAATTTTTGCGCGGTTCTTCCCAAATTTTTGCGTGGTTGGCCTTATTTTGCTTTGCGTGGTCCGTGGTTGGTCGACTCCCAAGCCTCAAGTCACCTGACCCCCACTTGACCCTACAAGCCTTAAGTCACCTGACCCCCACTTGACCCTATGCACATGTATGATATGTATCCATATTTATGGCTCTATTCGCAATATTTTTCTCATCCGTATATCGTAACTAATTCAAATTAATACATGCTGATTCACAGACTTTAGGCGCTTTCCTCTTATTTTAAAATTGGAAATCGCAAGGGAGCAATTGCGATCACGATCGGGTAGATTCTTCCACAAAATCACAAAATTTGCATAATCGGCATGAAAATCGTGATTACCTCCGGACTTTTTTTTGACCAGTGTTTATTCATATTGTTTTAAATTATCTACCATTTTTCGATACGTTCCCGAGAATAATTCCGCTTTCTTAACCACTTTTATTTTGAAATTCCAATCGATGAATAATTATTCGTCAACTTATAAGTCTAAATAATTCAGTGCGACTCGGTCGTAAATTATAAAGGACTATTTCTGAACAGTGTCGGATCTACGATTTCGGTGAAGGGAGGGAGGGGCGGAAGACTTTTCCCAAAATGGTCTGAAATAGGTCCGAAAATTCGCTTTTCTCGACCGAAATAGCGTTTTGTCCATCTTTACGTTGACTGCTTTTATTTAAAATCATTTTCGGCGCAAGAATTTCTCGAAAAATTTTAAAATCTGTCGACAATCTTGTGCAAAAAAATGCTTTAATTTTTTGGCTTCAGCGGATATGCGGTGCTAATCGCCGGAGAAGTTTTCAAATCTACGAGGGAAGGACGTCCAGAAATTTGAAATGCAAGCGCATTTCCTGTCTTTGTAGCATATAATGCTTAGCGTTAAAATTTTTTGAAATAAATATTGCTTTAAAATGCAAGAAAATTATGCTGAAATACCTGTTTATGTTCCAGAAATAGTGCTTGCTGCAGTAACAACCTCTTTCTGGCGCTAAAATATGACTTACAGGCCGCCAAGAAAGCAAATAAGTGTTATTTTAAAAAATCATCCAGCGCGAAGCGCCGGAAAAATTTGAGAAATTTCGATCACCGACGGCCAAAAATCGCCGTAAATTACATACCCATTCCTTATCTCGTATATATTTTTGCCAATGGGGGCGGAGGGGGGACGACCGGCCCCCTGCCCCTTAAATCCGCCCGAATATTTTTCAGAAATAATTCCTTCCTGTTTATCACATTTTTATTTCTGTCTTACATTATAATTTAAAATAATTTTTTGTCAGTTTATAAGTTTAATTAATTCAATGCAAATCGGTAGTAAATTATCTACCGTTGTTTTTGCATATCTTTGTTTTCGAAAATAAATTACTACTTTTAGTCATTTTTATTTTTATTTTAATTTATAATGTGGAAAAATTTTTCGTCAGTTTTTAAGTTTGATTAATTTCATCTCAATTCATTGTTTTTGAGCGCTTACGAAAATACTTTTCTACTTTCAGCTACCTACCTGTTTTTATTTATATTTTCATTTATAATTTCAAGTAATTCTTCGTTAATTATTAAAATTAATTTGTTTATTTATTTCTTCTCAATCTTATTATGTCCATTTTAACTTCTATCCATTTATTTCAATAAATGATTAATTTTATCGAAATATGATTTTGATATTTTATAAATTTGGGCAGATTCGAGCGACTGTCTCAATCGGAATCGTTTGGCTTTTGTCAGCATTGATCGGTTTTGCTCCGCTGATATTCGACGCGAATTATTTACAAGGATCTCAGGATAGTGCCGAATCAGCATCCTCGTCATCGACGCATCATTTTCGTTTCACCTGCTCAATCAAGGAAAAACCCAAGCTCAAATGTTCATTTAATTTGAGCCCAACTTACGCTGTTGTTTCGTCGATGATTAGTTTCTACATTCCTTGCTGCGTTATGCTCTGGGTGGGTGAGCTAAACAAAAAACTTGGATTAATCGATTACTTATAAAAAGCGATTAGCAAAATTGCTTGTATCTTGGCACAAATCACAAAATGTACGATAAGAAATAAATAATAAATAATGATAAAATCAAAATTAGCAATAAATAAAAATACATACCAATAAATAAATAAATAAGAAAATAATAATAAATAATAAAAATTGCAAATCGAAAAAATTGTAAGCGTGCAAAGCGTCCAAATTTTATATCGAACAGCTTGACTGAACAATTTGTAAGCCATATTCGTGTGTAGTTGGGTCTAGCTGGATTTCCGTCAGAACCTGAAAAACCTCCTGAATTCTAATCCGAAGAATTGGATTTTCAAATTTTTCCTTTTTCTGAATATTTTGTTTTTGATGCTATTAGCCAGAACACGAAAAAGTTGAAAAATAGCAATTTGTTGGCACTTTTTGTCATTTAAACATTTTGGACTTTATCCCCTCACAGATTATAGTCGCTGGCCATCTTCGATGCTTCTCCCTAGGCTGGAACATATGCACAAGATTATGCTTTGGTTCAGCTTGTCCTCGGGTATCGCGCATACATTTCAATGTAGCGTTGTAAAGATAGAAAAAGGCGAGTAAAAAATGTATTTTTTCGTTTTTGAAGTAGTATAAGCATTACAGATTAAATACAGCATACTTTTATAAGATTTTATCGCTTTTTGTTCATTTAAACTTCTTAAAATTTTTAACTTTTTCATGAATGCGAAGCTCAATATTAAAAAACGGAAAATTAGATGTTTTTCGCTCCTGCCACCATTTTTTGACATTTTTAACTTTTAAAAAATAAATTAGACTCGTCGTGACCCTTCTTACTTCCTACCCTGCCCCTGTACGATTATATGTGACGTAATTTTTATAGGTTTACGCCAAATTATACCGTTGCACCCGCTATCACATGAGTCAAATGCGTCAGGAGCTGAATTATTTGTCCAACGTCAATAACATGTCTGCCGCCGTTCTATTGATGAACAACAAATGCGATCGCCGCGACAACCGTAAAAATTGCAGTGGCGACGTCGCCGGCGGCGGCGGCGACGGTGGCGATGGCAACGCCGACATCGCCGGCGGCAGAAACGCCGAAAACGAGGGCAAATTTTTCAGGCGCGAGCAAAAAGCCCGCATCACCCTGGGCGTCGTCATGGGCGTCTTTTTGGCCTGCTGGCTGCCCTTTTTCGTCGCCAACGTCGTTCAATCGTTGTGCAATCGTTGCTTGCCCGATTCGCTGTTCACCAGCTTGACGTGGTTTGGCTACGCCAATTCGGGCGCCAATCCGGTCATTTACAGCGTGTTTAATAGGGAATTTAGGTTGGCGTTTCGCCAAATTTTATCCTGCCGTCGGGCCGTCGACAGTTTTGGCCACCAGCCGCCTCCCCGAATGTACCGTCGGTCCAGGACCCCCGGGAAACACGGGGGAATCGCCGAGGTCGAATTGGGCCGCGGGGCCGGTCCTCCTACCTATTCCCCAAATTTGGCGATAGCCAACAGGCGCTTGGATGGGCCCGAGAAGGGGACCCTGCGATTCGCCGTTCTTGATTCTCATCAACGGCGATAATCGGTATAGCAGGTGCATTAAGGATCGATGTAAGATGGATATTTTGACGTTCAACCGGTGAAATTGATATTGCACTGTATTAAATTTTTTAATGAACATTTTGCTTAGCGAGCAAAACCTGAGAGCTGGTCGATAACTGCACGCTCGTCCGAGAAAATATTGAGGGGACTAATCTGCTGACTGGGTAACGTAGTTGGCTCGTCGCCAAGTTACATACATATTAGTGATACGATGCGATCAATCGGTCGATCAGACATATGATTAGCACATCGATCGATTGGTCAGAGATGATTATTGAATCGGCCGATTGATCAGAGATTTGATGATTGAATCTCGTTCCATCAACGAAAATGAGCAATGAATCGATTTCGTCAAAACTTTATTTTAATGAGATCAAGATTAATTAGATAATCAGCAGTGAATCTCAATTTGATCAGGAAAGTTGCTGCAACGAGGAGTGACTCTGTGGATGTCTGGCGGGTCCGGAAAATTCGTTAAATGCGGCTTTTTGACCTAAAGACGCGGGATATATGTATGGACATGCGGAACAACATATTAATCTTTTTAAGATCTTGGGCATTTGCTGCTGCTAACGAATGGCAATCTAATTTATTTTGTTTTTTCAGAAATTTGTTTATTTTAACAGCTACATCGAGTTTACAGCGACACGCTCGACCATGTTCAGTTCAACTGACTTGAATCTCCCAAATAATTTAACCGCTGTCGTCGAGTTCGAAAAATATGAACACTGATTGTGCTCTGTCGTAAAGACGTTCGATCTTTTAAAATCATAACAGAGTAAAAACTGTTGACTTGATTAAATTCATTTACGCACCAACAACAGAATTAATTAGCTGAAAACGCGACTTTTTTTAAAGAATTGTTGTTCGAAATAAATCTTGACAAAGAATCGTCTGTCATGTATTGAGTAGCAAGGAAAAATGCTCTGATGGCACAAAAATCTGAATTGTATGTACTGACATTAATCGTTCTATGGTTTTTTGGTAAAATATTCGTTTCTAGAAAAAAGCAACCCATGCATGGTGAAACTCATATGACTTTGCATTCCAGTACTCACCAGCGAATACAGAAAAGAATTTTCGGGGTGAGCCAAATTTTAAAACTCAATTCATTACGGCAATTAAGAGGTCTCCGTAGTCGGACATTAGAGAAGCTAAGAATGCAAGGAACACTATCTCTTTGTCGAGGTGTGAGCGTGGGTCAATGGGTAGGGTTTAGTCTCTCCTCCGAGAATCTGGAAGACTACCAGAATTGAAAATTTGGCATATTTTCTGCGATTTCGCCCTATACAGACCCCAGAATTTGATACCTGCCGAAGTATGCTCTCATCTCGTAGCTTCATATTGTCGACATTCTTTCGACTAAAATGTTTTGAACTCCCAGAATTAAGGCGCTGCCCATTTATGACCTAATTCGTAAATCAATAGTCTCCTTGACGTTAGGGAAGAAGTGATCAAAGATCAGATATCTCGCTGAGTCGTGCATAAATCAGATCACCTTTTTTCTTAATCGGCGAAACAATATGTTCCGTTTCCGATTTAACGCTTTTGAATCAATCCGTAGTGCACAAAAAAGTGCTAAAAATGGGAAAATACTTTTGTCTTTTCCTAAAAAACATAAGACTAGACATATACCTAATTTTTTGACTATTGGGGCTTGATGCACAGGCACACTCACTCACTCACTCTCACACACACACACACACTCACACGCACATGCGTTTGCATCGACTCAATTAGGAGGTCTGGATGGAGCAAAAGTCCGCAAAATGACGAAAAATAAGCCTAAAATTCATTACGGGGTCTACCGTACTGCAGCGGATATGTTGAAATCTGCGGATCTAAACTCCCTAAGCACACCCTTCTCAGGTCCACGTTTGCACGAACGCAGAATACGAAAACTTCAGAGCTCGAGATAGCTAATTCGGTAAAATTTGCAAAAAGCTTGCCAATATTGCTTGGAAAGCAGAAAAAGAAATTTTTTACTGAATTAATCGAGGGGAAAAGTAAAATCCTGAAACGGAAACGGTGGGTAAAAGCCGAAAATAGAAACGGAAACGATACTTGAAACGCGGAAAAAGAAACGTAAATTATTTTTCACACGGTTCCGTCGGGAGTTTCTCTGCCCGGTCCAAAGTACCTAAATCGGGGTTCCCTAAGTAGTGCCCATTAGGGTGAACAAACCAACCTCGTTTCGAGCGAAATTTATCCCACGAAGGGGTGGTTCAGAGGCTAGGAAACGGGGCACCTCATCACTCATATGTGAAGCTGACCCCGATTCCATTGGGGGTTTCTCTACCCCGGGGTAGTCTAGACTATCGGAACCGGATTTCCCCAAGTAGGGCCTATCAGGGAAAATACCCCGAACCCGTTTTCGGCAAATGCTTCCCCACTGAAGGAGGGGTTTACGAACTCGGAAACGGGGAACCCCATTATTCAGATGTGAAGCTGACCCCGGTTCTGTTAAAGGGTTCTCCGTCCTGGGAGTGGTCCAAAGTGCGAGAACCGGGGTTCCCCAAAAGGACCCCTCAGGATGAACAAGCTTAATCCCGTCTCCGGCCAAATTTATACCGCTTAAGGGGGTCAAGGGACTCGGAAATGGGGTAACCTGTTACTCATATGAAAGTGAAGCTGACCTCAGTTCCGTCGGGGTTTCTCAACTTTGAGGGTGATCCAAAGTGCCGAAAACGGGGTTCCACAAGCAAAGCCCACCATTAAACGAGGTTAGAAGTGTTCACCCTGATGTGCCCTACTTGGGGAATCATGGTTCCGGCACTTTAGACTACCCTCAGGGCGGAGAAACCATCAACGGAACTGTGATAGCTTACCATTTGAATAATTGGATACCCCGTTTCCGAGCCCCTAAACCCCCTTCAGTGGGAGAAATTTTGCCGGAACGGGGTTGGGAGTCTTCACCCTGATAGGCTCTACTTGGCGAACCCCGGTTTCGATAATTTGGATCACCTCCAGGGTGGAGAAACCACCAACGGAACCGTGGTCAGCTTCTCATATGAATAATGGGTTAACCCGTTTCCGAGCCCCTAAACCCCTTGAGTAGGATAAACTTAGCCGAAAATTGGGTGGGGTGTTTATCCTGATAGGCCCTACTTGGGGAACCCCAGTTCCTTCACCTTTAACCATCGTTAGGTTGGAGAAACCCCCGGCGGAACCGGAGCCAGCTCCATATATAAATATGGAGTACCACGTTTCCAAGCTCCTAAAACTCCATCAGTGAAAAATTTTGCCGAAAACGGGGTTTTGGGTGTTCACCTGATGGGCCCTACTTGGGAAACCCAGTTCTGGCACTTTAGATCCCCCAGGGGCCAATTCATTTCCACTTGGAAATCCAAGTCCTAAGTTCCAAGTTTCCAAGACTTGGAATTTCCAAGTTTCCAAGTGTCACTTCATTTGCTCAAATAAAAATTCCAAGTCATTAGCATTTTTCGACTTGGAAAAATGTCGTTTTTTCTCCAAGTCTCAAAGTAAATTTTCTAAGTTTCCAAGTGTCTGTCTTTTTGCTCTTTCCAAGCACTTGGAATTTCCATGTCGGAGCTCGTTTGAAAATCTCCAAGTTTAATTAACATAAATATGTTCACAATGCGCTGCGCGTGAGGTAAGTACGATAAAAGCAATGAGGAGTGTCACACGCGCATCTCTGATGAAAAGGCTGTTTTTGGTGGAATGTCATTGTGTTTGCAAACACTGCGATGAAAATGTGCCGAAAACCACCAAACGATAAAACGCGCGAAAAAATAGCGTTTTTAAAGGCAATCGAGGAAAGAAGAGACGTAATTTTTGGAGCATTTTCTGCGAAATTAACGAATAAAGACAAAGAAGCGGCGTGGAAAGAAGTGCAAAGAGAAACGCTATCGCAAGAACTTACGAAATATTCAGAAAAACAAACTGAATGCCAATATTTTTCAACTTGTAAAATTTGCTGCAAAATCGCTGACAATCAATAGCCGTTTCAGGAATATCACAACGTCGTGAAATAAATGTCTGACATCGACAAATTTGTGAAAAACTATGCAAACAGTGTTGCTTTAGAAATACCTATGTAAATATACTTGTCTATTCCTCAATTCCTGCTCTATGAAAATTAATTGTTGGCTGGCAAGCCCGTCATCCTGGATTTGGCTAAAGGAGCCCAACTTGAATTGGCCCATATCTCGGAAATTTCGTCAGGATAGCCTGCAAAACCCGCATTTTTCGACGTTTTTCAACATGCTCTACCCATTACGATAATAAAATTCAAACATTTTTTTAATTAACTTTTTGTCTCGCTCAAAAAAGCTACAAAAAGTGCCATTTTTGGTCGCGTTTAGGCCAAGAAGTCTAATAAATACTTCACATCCGGCGTGGAGCGCCAAAAATTTGAAGAGTTTGCGACAAGGACATGCGATTTTTTCGTCTTTATATGCATTATGTCACCTTTCAAAGATTTTTCCAAGCAAAAAGGATGGGCGGCCGCCTCCCCCCTCGTCGCCCTTAAATACGGCCCTGTTGGCTGGTGCAGATGAAGTTGGGATATTAAAGGTGTTGTACTTTTTTCTGTAGTTGAGATGAGTAGCTTTATTATAAACTTAAATACCGAAATTTGAACGGATTAACGTGTTTTCAAAACGTTTTGAGAATAAGTATCCGAGAACTATTGTAATTTTTGCAATACCGATTTGCTCATCGTCAGATGAATCATCCATTTAGAAGATCCCGATAGACTTACGACGCCAAATAATATATATAACATCGACTAAACGCGCTTGGAAAAATTTTTCCAACTGAAAATTGACTGGGAAAAATAATGCTATTTTCAAGTAAATTTTCCAAGACTTGGAATCCAAGTCAAAAAATTCAGAAGCAAATGAACTAACCCTTGGAAAAATGCACTTTTACTTGGGAAAACACTTGGAAATTCCAAGTCTTGGAACTTGGAAAACCGAGCTGCAAATAAATCACAACTTGGAAAAGCCGGTTTTCCAAGACTTGGAACTTTGGAACTTGGAATTTCAGAGGACTTGGAAAATGACGGAGCAAATAAATTGAGACTTGGAAAATTTCGCGTTTTTCCAAGGTTTCTGAACTTGGGACTTGAATTCCAAGTGAAATGAATACTGGCTCCGGGGGTCTATCTTATGCACTACGAATTCCAAGTTCCAAGTGGGGGTGCATACCCCCACGCCCAGCTGTGGGTGCGACTGCCTCATCTCGCCTCCTTAAATCCGCCTGGCTAAGATTTTTTTGAATTTACTATTTAAAAAGTATGTAATTTTAGCGCACATGCTAGAACTCGCCGCGTAATCGAATGTTCATTCGGAATAATGAAAAATCGCTGGCCGTGTCTAAAAGAGACTCCGGGTGAAGAAAGTGTTTTTTGCCAGTCAAGTTATTAAATCATGTTTTGCTTTGCACAACTTCGCAATTGTAAGTAAAAACAACGGATGATGAAATTGAAGAATAAATGGATGACGAAAATATTTTAGCGTACAATAGTGAAAATGAAGAAGAAACCGTGACAAATAGAGCGCATGCACGACTAAACTTTATGATTCAACATTGTAAGCCTTAATTTTCATCAAAATCGTGCAAAATATACTTTGGCGAAGCAATATTTTGTTCCGTTTCGTTTTTAGGCGAAAATATTCGGCTAAAGCCGAATTCTTTCCCTGAGAAGCTAATGTCTTGATGTTTTGCTGTATTTCATCGTAGCGTTTCCGCTCGTTAAGCGACTACTGTTGCAGTAATTCCTTTTTCAAGCTCTTGATTTCGTCGTCGTCGCGTTTAAATGTCTTTTGCGGCTTAGTCGGGCTTTTTTCTCAAAAGGATGGAAAAGTTCTTAGGTGAAAAGTGCATCTTCGGCGACCGATGAAATATTATCGCCCATTTCCACCGCTTCTTTATCCCCTTGATCGGACTTTGTACTTTGATCATCATTTGGTGCAGCTTATGCAATAACAAAAAGAAAGTTTTTTCAGTTTTTTGCCATTCTAGCAAAAGTTGATTTTTTTCGTTCAATAATCTCACTTTTCCAACTCATAACTTTCTGGAAAACAATAATGCAAAAATGTTCATTGCTCTCATCTTTCACGGCATTTGCAATACCCCAACTTTTCCCAAAATATCAAAAATTGATCCGAAAACTTGCTGCATTTTTTTGCCGTTTAATATCGTTTACTATTGTACGGTACAATTTCCAGTGCATCTTTTACCTAACGACCTGCCGATAATTTATATCGAAAATCTCGTCAAGCTAATTAAATTGCTTTTGTTTATAATTTTCTCCTGCCGACTAAAGTCCAAAAATGATGTGACTACTATTTACTTCTAAGTTTTTGTGGGTTTTTGCCATAAAAGCAGTAGCAATTGCGAAGGAAAAAAGCAGAGTAATCGAATTACTGCGAACTACGACAGAAAAATAAGATTTATACGGTCCCGTTTTATAAACAATAAAACGTGCGGCGACTTAGCGAAGCAATAACTATTCCACTTAAGTACAGATGGTATGATTGAAAAAGCGATAACACCTAACGGCACCATACAATGCAACTGATTATGGTATTATCTCAGATACTTACATCAGCCTTCAATACTTAATTGCTCAGCATTATCGCTTTTTTAACCATAAAAGGAATGGATTCATTGAGCACAGAAGAAAAAACGTTTTTTGCGAACGCAATTTTAATAATGGCCTTAGATTGGGTCATGGGCAATATGGAGCCATGGAAAATAAAGATCGATTCGATGATTTAAAGTAATATAATGCAAAAACTTGACCGCTTTACATAAGACTTGTACATAGAGTTTAGTAAATTCCGTCACAAAATTGTATTTGATTTTTAAAGAAAAATTGAGCTTAAGACTCTTGATGACTGAACAAACGCTCTCGTCTCTTTTTGTAGATGAAAAGCTCGCCATTTTTGGCCTTCACGAATTAACCCATTTTTTGTCTACTATTTCGACTTTTGATGAATTTTAAGATCGCTATTTCTTAAATCATTTGTAGGTTGTACGGTTTATTCCGTGCTGACGCCTATTTCACCTTTCAAGTTTAATGTATCGTTTTAACAGATTTCGTTTTTCACATTCATGTGTTTTTTGTCGACTTAACTTAGCGAACTAAAAAAGCTTTTTGTTGTTGAATGTCTTACTTCAGTGTACTCTTCGCCGCCTGCGGTATAATCGTAGCACGTGCACAGTTCCTGAATTTTGTGAACAGCATTAGGTGCACAGTCGTGTACGTGCACAGTTGACCCCTACAGTTGGAAACAACATTGTTTGACCCGGTTTACTGCATATTGCCATTGAACATGTACCTACACGTAATTAAACAAAATAAAACATGATCGCTTGTTGTTGTTGTTGCAGTAGATTGTCTGGAAACAGAAAACCATTTTGTTTAGCAAAAGCAACTGAAAGATCTTCGGTAGATGTCACTGAACAAAATTAAAATAGGTTCAGATCGTACTTCGCCAGAACAGTAGAATGAACCGAATTTTTCCGACTAATGTGCAAGAATAACGTATCCTAGTTCTTGTGCTCAATTTTTTGCATAAGGTTACCTATAGTTCTATTTATCACATTATACAACGTGAACGTAATCAATGGGCATTGTATTACATACTACCCTAAAGTTGTTGCAGAAAATAATAGGTTTTCTACTGTAAGGGTCAACTGTGCACGTACTACGACTGTGCACCTAACCCTGTTCACAAAATTGAGGAACTGTGCACGTGCTACGATAATACCGCCGCCTGCTCCGGTTTGCTGATTGTTATCATATTTTCGAACTGATGCGCGCCTCAAATCTTGCCAACATTCGTCCCTAATTTTTGTCCAGCTTTTTGCGGAAAATTTTGTTATCCCTTGAGCTAAAGTGCGCTACTTTAATTTCGGATTAAACGCACTAAAAAGAACCTCTTTTCGCTCTTCTATAACTTACAAAAAACCACTCGTTCACGATTTTTATCAGCATTCTTTATCGAAATTTTGTTAGAAGTAAGTGGCATTTGAGTAAAAATAGACAAACAAACAGTGACTTAATTTGAAAAAAGCCGCCTCGGGCGCTAATTCGATCAAACGGACTACACAGGTATTTAAGGATTGTGCATTTACAACGCGCTGTGGCTTTTCCAACTTTAACCTCAAGATAATATACATAATACGTTACCTATGTAACTTTTCTTAGCAGCATGAGGTGGTCAGTTCCTCAATATCGATTGAACATATGTACTTAAGCGTACCCTATTACTTATATTTAGAGACGTGTACTACGTACAGTATGCTTTTCTGCTAAAAATATTGGACTCGGAAAAGTCGATTTGGAATTCCATGTCTTGGAAAAATGCATAGGAACACAAACTTGGAAACTTGGAAAGAACGCTTGGTAAAATATGACTTGGAATTTATTTTCCAAGCGAATCCTAGAAAAAGCATAGGAACCGATACTTGGAAACTTGGATTTCCAAGAACTTGGAAATTGGAAATTGGAACTTGGAATTCCGAGTGCATAGGAACAGGCCCCTGGGCGGAGAAACTCCCAGGAAGCGTGTGAACAATGGTTTATGTTCCGTTACCGTTCCGCATTTTACCCATCGTTTCCTTTTTCGTCGGCTTTACCCATTATTTCAAGAATTGATAGCAATAAATGATGAGGCAATTTAGGATGAAGGAAATTGAATTTTATCGTGATTCATTTGCCTGTCACATAGTAGCCATTTATTGCTTGTGCCTAATTACATTTTAAAGTAATAATTTGTCAAAGTATATTAATTCGACAAGTAAGAAAAAACAAGACTCTTCATTGAATAAGTCGGCGCATTTATGTATTTTAATCATAATAATTTGATCGCAAATCACTGTGGCTTTTTCTTAATATATGCTAATTCCAAATCTAAAGAAAAAGTTACTTGATTTGAAATTTATAGCAAAAATAAAGAATGATTTAAAACCTTTGAGCAGCTGGTCGAAATCCGCAATCGTTTTCTTCGGTTCGGATATCCACGCATTAATGAAATCGCGAAATATATTCGAATACAAGTCACTTATAGCTTCAAAAATTCCAGCACTAAATTTTCTAAAAAAAGGATTAAGTAAAATTGACTAAAGAAGTGTTGGTAAGTCCTATTGAACTGCTTTAATTGATGCGATTTGACCAAATTTATGACAAATAATGTAAAGTCAGAATTATACCTGCAGTTAAAAATAAGTTGCTCGATCGCATTAAATCTTAGATTGAATTTTTAATTTTTTAAAGTTCAAATTCAGCCAAATCACTTGTGGTCAAATTATAAATGTTAACGGCAAAAAGTAAAATGTTTACTTCAAAATCAGCAGTTGATTACACAAAAAGTCTTGAATTACTAACATAGTTAGACCGTTAGCGCGTACCTATAATTTACTTGGATTGGTACCCCTAATATATGTCGAACCCTATAGCAACATTGGGGACATTCCTGGGAGGTGCGGGATTTTTAATAATAGTTAACAAAAAATTATGCACCATTCTTTGTTTTTTCTTTACACTTAATACCCAGTTAGTAATGAGAGTGTAAACTTTTATACGTTACCTTAACATATAGATTTTTTACTTGGAACCGTTTACAAGATTTAGCTAATTCAGTTTTGCATTCTGTTTAGTCTGGTTTGTTTTAAATGTAAACAATTGAGAAAATTCAAAACCACTTTTTTATTTTTTCAAAAGTAACTTACTCCCGGAGAGGAAGTGCAATAAGAGTGTAAAAAGTCTGATGTTAGAAAAAGACATTTTTGTCACTTTTTGTCTGCCCACAACTCCGGTTATATGTCCCAAGAATTCTTTCTGCTAGAAATGTACTACGGTTTAAGGGCTACTTTTGCCTTACCAGCTAATTTCTGTACACTAATGCGGACTTACATATGGTGATTTAAAGTTTACACTCTGGCGTATGATGTGAAAAACAGCTTATGCCTAAGATTTCTCCGCTATCTTTCCCGACAATAAGTTGGGACAAGTTATATAAAATTAAAATAAAGTACGAAGGGCTACACGTCGCAGCGAATTGCGTTTGGAAAAAATGCAAAATTAAGTAATTTATGATGGTGTAAAGTCTGATATCAGGGGTGTACCATTCGGGCGAAAAAACACGTTTTCCTCCGTTTTTTTGATTGGTCAATATCTCAAATACGATGTGGGACAAAAGTTTTCACGCTCAAACATACTAAAATTCAGAGGCTACAAATTAGCTTGAACCGAATTTCTTTACATCTCAATGAGGAGTAAGGTTCAATTTCTTCAAGTTTACAATTTGGTGGATGGTGGAAAAATACGTTTTTGCCCTTTTTTGTTTGCTGATTTCTCCTCTTAGAAGTCAAGATTAGACGAACAAAATCAAAATAAAATGGGTTTGAAGGGGTACGCGTCACAGCCAATTGTGTTTATTCGCCTCGAATCTGAGTCAGTGCTGAATGATGTAAAGTTAAAAATACAGGGTATAAAGCATGTATCTGTCTTGTGTTTTTCTGCCGACTTCTCCGGTTATGAGTCTGGACATGATTTCAAGTGTAAAAATGTACCATGGGTCAGAGGTCATATGTCATTCGGGCGTCAGAACATTTTTGAGAGTAAAGTTTTTAAAAACCTTGATTGCGATATCAGAGTTACGAATCCGACTGAAATCTTCTTTACGCTTGGTGGTTGCGTAAACTTTACACTAACAATTAATTTTAGTTCAAGGGCATTGCGGCAGCTAAATCTTTTTTCAAAATGTTCTATGTAACGTCAGAATTACGATGTGACTGTTACGTTCCACTACATCTATTAGTCGTGTAAGGTTTACACTATTCATTTATAATGGTTGTGTAAACTTTACACTACAAATTTATTTCAATTCAAGAGCGTTGTAAAACAAAATTTATTCTTTAAAATAAGTCCTGTAAGGCGAGGATTGCGAATTTGACTGTATGTTTTCTTCAAACCCAGTAGTTGTGTAAAGTTCATAGTGAAAACTGACGTTAGTTGCAATGCAGAAGTTTAATTTGATTCAAAATGTTCCATCTTACGTCAGGATAACGAATCTGAGTGTTAGTGTTCCTTAAACCCAGCAGGTGTGTAAACTTTACTCTTGAAACATTTGACCTGTTTAAATAAGGTAGGGTTGTCTTGTTTAAGAGAGATAATGAATACTGACTTGCAGAACAACCTTGCTTTCCACGTTCTTGGACTGGTGTCATTATTATGGCATATTACCATATTAGTTTTTTGACTGATTTACTCTAATCTTTCTAATTAAAAGTAGGGCACTAGCAACCAAAAATGCTCCGATGGAACGAAAAGGACGAATATACTTGGAATTACGCATTATTAAGGACATAAAAGGAGGAGACTAGGCAAAAGTTACTTTGTAGGTCTGTGAAACTTGTGAGAGTCTACTAAACATTCGACTTCCGCTAAAAACGCAAAAAATCGAAGTATATTCTGCAGCCACTGAAAAGAGCTCGCCTAAACAAAACATTGTCCACTGGCTCAGGAAAAGAGATTGTGGGGAAGCTATGATGTGTTTTCATAACTGACTTAGTTTCTTATCAATATCGAATTTCTCTAACATTTAATTAATCGCCAATGAATCCCAAATGAGTTTATGACAAGCACACTATCTTGCTTAATTGCCGCCCTGTAATGCATGCCAAAGTGGCGTAACAATGCACACAATGTAGTTTTTTGATTAGTGCTAGCTCTTTTTCCAGGAATAAGCCATTCATGTTATTTATTTTAACGTCGGAGGTGCAACTCCTTTCTGCAGGCCGCAGAATATACTTCGATTTTTTCGCGTTTTTAGCGGAAGTCTTATTTTTAGTAGACTCTTACAACTTTCACAGACATATACTATAGGTGACTCTTCCCTAGTCCCCTCCTTTTATGTCCTTAACGATTCGTAGTTTTAAGCATATTCATCCTCCTTGTTCCATCGGAGTATTTTTGGTTGCTAGTTAATAAATGATTAGGGTATTGCATAATTGAAACAGAATACGCATAGAAATATAAAAAAACAGTTTATAAAATAAAGTGATTAAACTTTGTAAAATATTTTTGTTATTAATTTGCTCAATTTTCTAAAGACTGATAAGCGAACAAATAAACAAATAAATACAGAAATAATAGTCTCAATTATGTTAATGATGGGATCTTGATTAAAATATTTCTAATTCCAATTAAAGCCAGATAGAAACGAAGCTTAGTATTTCCAACGACTTGCATTCACACGTGGGCTTACGGGGGTCGAGGATATGCGCCCCGCAGTAGACCAAATACTCCCCCTAGAAATCGAAATACCTCCCCAAGGATTCAAGTTTTGGAAATTTTTTGTTTTTCTCGCAATTTTTTGAATAGTGCTCGATGAGAAATGTTGGAAAATAATAATTAAATTGAGTTTTTATTATTATTTAGCAAAACTGACCTTTTCAGCTTATTCTTTCGTAACAAACGAATTATGATGCTCGAGAAATTTAATCCGACCGCAGCCATCGGAAAATGCTGCAAAATCAAACCTTATGTATAACTCTTGCGTGTTGAAGAGTAGAGAAAACATTTAAATTTCAGAATTTCATAAATTATAATCTATTTACGATACTTATTCGCTTTTCTCGTAATTTTCTTCGAAGTTATTCAAACAAGAAAAATTTTGAATTTACGTATTTTCTGCAGTCTATTTTTAATAATATTAAAATTTAAATTTGAAATTATTATCGAAAATTCTAATCTATTTTTGAATCTGTCTATTTCTATCTATAAGAATGTCATGTGCTAGCGTAATTTTGAAGAGTATTTTGAATCTCAAATGGTAAACTTTCATGATTTCTGAGTTGCTTCTTGCATACGATTAAGTTTTTAGAGAATTGGAAGCGCACTAAAACTAATTGAAAATAATAAATTTAATGCAATTAATTAATTGATCAATTAATTACTAGAAAATAATTCAAATTAATCGACTAAAAATTAAACGAATGAGACATTGTCAAATATACGGTATTTAAACTTAAAACGATCACTACTGAAAATCTTTTAAAACAAACGCTATGTACTAACGCTTGTTAATTTGAATTATCAATTAAAAGCAATAAATCACGAAGAGTTTCAATATGAAAGTGCATGTGAAATCGATTTTTATTCTTAATATAAACAATTGTTTCAAAGTTAAAAACTATTTTTAGGATAAATTGCCAAAATAAATATTCATTCTGCCAAAAATAGCTTTTTAATGTTTCTGATGAAGCTGAACTGAACTGAACAGAAAATATTTATTACAAGTACATATGATAAATACAAGAATAGATTTTTAGATTTGAGGTTTTAAAATTTTTTAAATATTTTTCAGATTTTTAGCATTCTCATTCACATTCAAGAGACATATACAACTTAGAAGGATTTTCAACTTCTTCACACATCCGTATTGCTTTTAAATGAAAGATGAGATTTTTTTAAATTAAAATTAGCGCTATTTCTTTTACTCATCCTATTTTACTTAAGGAATAGAAAGTGGAATTTAATCACTTCTTAAAGCTCAATCTTTTTCAATTTGACAACGATAAGAAAAGAGTAAAATTTTATAAATATAATATCATTCATATCAGTATTCATAATGTTGTTTATTACTACCGTTATAATTTAAAACTTAAAAAAATGACTTCACCTGTATCTCATCTCTTGATAATAGGAATATTTGTCTGACCATATTTTGTAAACGCGTATTAGAAAGCATTGTCAAAAATTGCAGCAGACCGAAAATACCGACTCCGCGAAGATCTGTTGCAGGGTCATTGCCTAGAATTCATTAGATTAAACGCTAAGATAAAAGATTTAAATTAAATTTGAATCAAAATCGTTAAATTTCTACAACGATCGGATATTTTGCTACCTATAATAAACTAATCTCAAGCGGTTCAAATTATTCTTCACAGGCTGAGGTAGAAATAAATGTAAAAATAAAATAAAAAGTGATAGAATTAGACGAATGGCAGGTGAACAAAACATTAGTTTAACTCAATCGTGCGCCTGACAAGTAAATAATATCAAATCTTATAAACTCGGCGACAAAATTAGAATTTTCCAGTCTTTCTTTCATTATCTTGTCCGAATGAATAAAAAATTGACGGCCATTTTTCAACATGATGTCAAAATTATTTATACACAAGAAACATTTTTTTAAGAGACATATATCAACATTTACGACTCTATAGAAGAAAAATTCTTTTCAAATCAGCATATAAGCTGAAAAACGGACATATGAATGCAATTATTTAATAAGAAGTAGGTACAGTAAGTGCAAAAATAATTGATCTTATCCATCAAAATTATACATTCGGTGACAAAACATATTTCACATATGCGTGTGGTTTACCCCTCCCTCCGAGAATCTGGCTGACCCCATAAATCGATAATCGCCCGAAATCGAATTTCTGTACGGACTGTCGTCCCAGTCAGACCCCCAAAATATGGTCGCTGCTCATGAATCATAAAATCTAACTCAGTGATCAAATATATATCTATTTGCTAAATAGCTTTATTGCATTAATAATTCTTTGATTCTAATTATAGCTCAAACATTGCTATTTCATTAGAATCTTTGTGTTTTTCAATTGATAGGTATATTAAGATTATATTTTCCTACAATCGCTTACCTTGAAAACCAATACTTTGCCAATGGGATCCATATCTGTCAGGCCACAATTCGGTCCCTCCTTGATCACCGTGCAAATATCGATAACAGCTATACAACATTGATACGTGCAGCTTATTTGAGTTGTCGAATTTCGCTTCCAATTTTAATAATAGATAATAAATTTAGGTATAAAAATTTGATAATTGATAACACATGCTGGTTGCATAGAGTGTCCTGCGTATACGTACCTTTGGATAGGGAGAAAATGGTTCGAATTTCTTCGCTGTGGGACCGAGCATTAGATTTTTTCCATTTGCAGCAAGCGTAAAGCAAACTAACGTCGTTTTGCTCGTGAAAGGCCTAAAAAAATATATAAATTTCAAAAATGAATAAAAATACTGAATCAATAATAATAAAAGTAATACAAAAGTGATATCAAGAGTAAATATTAGTAATAAAACAAAACTGATGAGATAAAAGAATAACAATTTAGTACTTTTTGAATTGATAATAGGGATAAACAGCAACTGATTTCATTATATATTAGTTTGGAATTCTTAAAAAACTTACCTCATCGCTGAATGAAGGGGACTGTGCCTTCAAAGCGTGCCAGGCTTCTAGACCCGTGATCAATCTAAGAACAGGATGCGTATCCGCATTTTTCGGCGAGTTCAGCCTAATATCGTCTGGAATGCATATCAGAGATTGGAAACGAAATTTATCTAGGCCAACGACTTCCAGCCGCACGTGGGCGTGGGGAGGGTTTGAGGGGTATGCAGCTCCCCCAGAAGTTGAAATACCCGCCAGAAATCAGAATACCCCCAGAATTCAAATTATGAAAAATTTTTTGCTTTATTTAGCGATTTTTCGATGCCATTGGATAGTGCTTAATGAGAAACGTCGAAAAATGGTGTTTTTCGCCATGTGACCACTTTTAACACCATTTTTTGACCTTTGAAAATTTTATCAGCCCCCCCAGAAATTTTTTCATCCCCCTCCGCAGAATTTCGGTGCTGCCCACCTATGCTTCCAGCAATTGAACACACTAGCAAAAGGGTCAACACTTTAAAAAATTTTGACAATAAAAACTTAAGAACCTTAAGTGTGGTATTGTGAAATTGAGAAGTCAAGATCTCTCCTACTAATTCATTTTTGAGTAGCCTTTGGGTCCTGAATGTCGAAAAAATTAAGTTTGCGGAACGCACTGCGACAAAAACGTTTTTTTAAGAAAATCAAGAGCATTTGCAGATGTATCGCGTAGAAATTTAAATAAAGAGTTGTTCATCTCATTTGGGAATCTTAAAGTTTAGGTCACCTAATTTTAAAAAGCAGAGTTTGAAGTGAAGCCAAATATTGAAATATTGCGATTATACAATAGCCGGGTATTGTTTTTATACAGGATTTAATCTCTTTTCTCAACTATCCATTTTTCAAAAAATCAAGAATTAAGATCGATTTTTTGTGTACTTTCTTCAAAACATACGTACTATCTAAATTATTCCATTCGTCGACTGCTGCCCACCATTCTTCTTCGTCAGGATTGTTTTTCATCGTGGCATCATAATAAGTAAGTTATTTATAATTGGACGAATCAAAACGAATCGGAGTAAATGCTAAATATAGTGACTTGCCAAGTTCTAATCATAAACATATGCAATTTTATTAAGATTTTTGACCATATATCTATGCAATGGTGACCTAAATAGATCCCACCTAAACTGAGATTCATTGATCTAGCGGTCTGAAATTCTTCATTAATTGAATCTAAGACTGCAGTGTTAAAAACGTAAAGAGAAACACAGGCTGAGATGAACTATGCAGAATTGTAAACGTTAGCCCTCTGCAACGCCATTTACTGTTTTTCACCAAAAAAATCAATCACGCCTTATTCACATGCTATGCATCTTTTGCAAATGTCGTCAACAGACTATACCAAAGCCATTTAAGCATACGTGGGCAGCAAGAAAATGCTGGGGGAGGTTTCGCAAGATTTTTCAGAATTCAAAAAATGGCCTTAAAAATGGTGGTACGGCGAAAAAACACCATTTTTCGACGTTTCTCATCGAACACTATCCATTGGCATCGAAAAAATTGCGAAAAGAATACGAGAAAAGTTTCCAAAAATTGAATTCTAGGCTATTTTGATTTCTGGGGGCGGGTATTTAGGTTTCTCGGGGAGTGCATACCCTCCAAACCACCCACGACCAAGGTGTGCATTCAAGGCCTTTCTAATTACTATGTTCCGCATGCATCAAATTTTATAGGGAAAATCAAGCAAAATTACTTTCGGTGATTAAACTTTTGTACTCAACTCTTTCAAATTAAAGTTCGTTTTCCAATTTAAGTTCTCTTTTCTCTACAGTGATACCACCATAAATGAAGGCGGTAGGTATACTTTTGTACACAGTGCGAAGGTATTACTCAGTTTCCATGGCAACAATTCAAAAATGAATGCTACTTACATACTCGATTTTAAACGTAGGTACATACATACATACTTATTTTTACATTCTCCTGATTTTAAACCCTCTCACGTCGCGTACTACTCTTTATATGCTTGTTTTGGCCTTGTTGTTCAAGGCTTTTAGCTCTCAATTTTTTACTGATCTAGACATTCAAGGATAAATATCATGCATAAGCAAACATTATCGCTGATCGGCAACTTTCTTAAATAGTCAAATGTGACTTCCTCACCAATTTTTAAATCACGACGCACGAATAACGTCCCGAGTTTACACTATACATAGGTGCAAAAAACTCAAGATATCCTCAACTGAGGAAGCGAATTGATGACAGAAGTAATGACGCTTTCGCATTAGGCAGGGTGTAAACAAATCAAATTAGCGCCCGAACCGTGGATAGCTGGCTGAAATTTTTATCACACTTTCGAAGGTGACAATTTTTCCTATCTAGAAGCTGGCACCAAAGTTTCTTCTTCGTGTGAGCTGATGTTGGGATACGAGACATTCGAGTGTAGCCAATTTTTTAAGCCATCCTGCATAATTTTTTAATTTTGTTATTTGTTTTATTCTTACACTCTACAAGTATGTACGAGTACCGCTTTTGGCAGCTTAAGCCAAATTATACCGCTGCATCCGCTATCACATGCCTCGCATGAGTCAGGTGCTGAATTAATTGTCCAATGTATTGGTAAGGTACGAGTATGTGTCCACATGTGTCAATGATGGTTATTCGTTATACATAATATGTAACTATAAGTGCAAGTAAGCGTTTTAATGATTACTAAGTAATCTCAAGAAAAAATAAAATGTATTGTCGAAAAATAAACAACAAAAAAGCAAGCTTATAAAAAGGCCATTGTTTACCAAAATATTGTTCAATCTGTTAATTTTTGTACTTTAGATATTTTGTTCTGTTTTTTATATTAATGCTTACGCACAAGTTACAACGGTCTCAGGCACTTTGGAAGAACACAAGAGCAACGGCACAAAGCTTATTATTCTAATCATGCTACGAATTTTTTTGGACTTTTGACATGTTTTGTTACCAATTTTCACTGTTTTATTACTTTATTAACGCTTCATGTTCAACTACCTTAAGCACTCAATAGAATACAAGACCATGGCGCCACACCTGGACGTGGGGAGTCTGGGCAGTGCGCCCCATTTCGGAGAATGTCACTTTTCAATGGGATACGTATGCTGTCATTTCGCAATTTTTCGATTCCAATGGATGATAAGAAACGCTGAAAAATGGTCTTTTTTCCGTCATACCACCATTTTTAAGGCCATTTTTTGACCTTTGAAAAATCTTGCACCCCCCAGAAGTTTCGTGCTGCCCACGTATGTATGGCACCTAGGTAGCAGCTGACCTTTGTTAACAATATGCACAAGTGTATGTGTAAATATAAGGTAATAAACTTCGTAGACACATGTAGACACACATTACCAATACCATTGTCAAACATGAACAAAGTTCGCCGTAGTGAACAAGAAATGCGATCACAGCAACAATCGCAAAAGTTGCGCCAAAAATCCCGGCGGCGACGTCGCCGCTGGCGGCAACGACACCGGCAAAACCACCGCCGCCGAAAATGACAGCCTATTCTTAAATGGCAAAAGCCCACATCACGCTTAGCGTCGGTTAAGTTAACTAAGGTGTTTCATACGTACACATAGTTATTAAGATTAAGTAAGTAATCTGATTAAGTACTAATTCAGTTAATTCCGCTTAGTTAATTAAAGTTGTTACAAATTGCAATTTTGGGGCACACGCTGTAAGCAGTTTTCATTTGTCATTTTCCGAATTTCGCTCATTTTTCCATTTTACGGCGATTTCCCTTCTTGGACATTGAATATGGAATTTCAACTCAGGAGATGAAAATATCCATTAGATTAATCTTTCCCAAAAGAACCATTTTGTGTGAAAAAATCAAACATGGAAATTTTTCCATTTTCAGTTTCCATTTTCCATTTTCCGGATTTTGCCCGTTTTTCCACCCTCTATTTTCCGGCTTTTTACCAATTTTTCCATTTTCCAATTTCTGGATTCTGCCCATTTTCCACTTTTCCATTTCTATTTTCCATTTCCGCATTATACCATTTTTCTATTTTCTATTTCGATTTTAGTTTTCCTACTGAAAAAATACCTTTTTTCAAGGTTTCTCATCTATAGTCTGTTTCACACATCTTCGGTCATAAATTTTAAAACTATCTCCAACAACAAGCTGACAGATTGCGATTATAGCATTGATCTGATATATAATTATCGTAACTCTCAGCTTACTGTAAATTCTTAGAATTTTCGCACGATGTTATGTGAAATAGACTATAGGTCCATTAGCATCAAAAAATCGCGAGAAAAACAAAAAATTTTAAAAAATTGAATTTTGTAGGGGAGGGGATTTTGGTTTTGGGGAGAATTCGGTCTTCTAGGGGGTGCATACCCCCTCCTTAACCCCCACGCCCAATGTGGTGGCGGGCCTTGGGCCTGCCCAGTTTTCTGTGTGAGACTCTTACAATAATTAGCCATGGCCTAACACTATAGTTCGTTTCATACAAGTTTGGGCATAAATTTTAAAAACTGTGTCTGACAATAAGCTCACAGATTGCGACGATAGCATTGATTTGATATATAATTATCGTAATCCGTCGGCTTACTCTCGGAAAAATTCTTAAAATGTGTGCCCAAAGTTACATATTTATGTGAAACAGACTATAGTAGCCGCAGAACTACACGCAAATGTTTAGCATTAATCCAACTGTCACGCCCGGTTTTGGTCAATTTATAATCACAACATAATCATTATAACATGGGTCACTCCGCGTATTGTACGTCTGTCGAACCCCGTAACAATAGTAATATAATTCCTTAGTTAATCATAGGTAGCGCGTTAGCGCGTACCTATAATATACTTGGGTACCCCCAACACCTGGGCACCCCCCTACAGCTATAACGGGACACTTCTGGAAGGTGCGGTTTTTTTAAAAGAAAGATAATAAAAAAATTCGCTGCCCGTGTTTTTTTGTTTTTCTTGAAACTCAAAATTGACTGTGTAAAGAAGGTGTGAAGTTTTTGTGTAACGTTATAACATAGGACAAATTTTGGGACCTTTTTACTGCGGCATGTGGACAACTGAGTATTGATGACTCGAAGGATTGAACAGAATAGGATAATAGAGGGATGAATTATACAGATTACACTTTTTTTGTTTTTTGAAATTCGCATTATTTATCGAACGGCAGTGTAAAGAGTGCGAAAAATCTGGGGATGAAAAAGCACTTTTTGGTCGAGTTTTCAACCTTCCTATGTCCGATACTAACTCCGGTTATGAGGTTTTTAAAATGTTTTCTGACAGAAATGTAGAGCGGATCAAGGGCTACATTCTACATATAAGCAAAGTCTTCTATGCTCTATGGTGAGTTAGATCCTGGGGTTTAAAGTTTACACTCTAGTGGATGGTGTAAAAAAATGGATTTTAACTAAGATTTCTCTGCCAAATTTTTCCGCTTATGAGTCAGTGCAAATCGAAGACAGCATTAATAAAGTGCCTCACAGGGGCTAAACATCGCAGCAAACCGCATTTAAAAAAACGCAATATTGAGTTATTTATGGGGGTGTAAAGTTCGAAATCAGAGGTAAAAAATGGGCTAAAAAACACGTTTTTTCCGAAGTTTGATTGATAAATCATGCCAAATAATTTTTGCAACAGAATTTTGGCACACAGGAATGTACTACGATTTAAAAGCTACAAATTGTACCAAACCGAATTTCTTTAAACTCAATGGGGAGTTCGGTACGGAATTCTAAAGTTTACAGTGTTCTAAATGGTGGAAAATACGTTTTTGTTGCGTTTTTTGTTCGCCACTTTCTCCGTCCAGAAGTCGGGATAAGTCTAATAGAATAAAAATAAAGTGCTTTATATCGGGTGCATGTCAAAGCAAATTGTCTATACATTAATATTTAGCGAGTGTAAAGTCAAAAATTTGGAGTTTTAAATGCGTTTCTGTCTTGTTTTTTCTGCCTGCTTCTCCGGTTACGAGTCAGGGACACGTTTATCAAGTCTAGAAATGGACCAGGAATCAAATTTGATATGCCAGTCTGGCGCATATGTTTACACTCTACGGTGTTGTAAAGTAGTTTACACCAATTGTTAGTTTGCCCATAGAACATTATGTAGACTTAATTTTTTCATAAATATTAATCGTAATATCGGAACAATATCAAAATTACGAATCTGACTAAAATCTTCTTTACACTAGGTGTTTACATGAAGTTTACACTACATATATATTTATCTTCGTTTTTGAGCATTCCTGAAACCTAATTTTTCTTGGAGCCTAGAAGTTTTCAAAGGATCAAATGTGAGACGTCACGTAGGCGCGTTTGTTTACATCCAACAGTGATGTAAAGTAGTTTACATTCATTGTTTATATGTCCTCAGACCATTGTAGAGACATAATTTTTTCATGAATGTTGATCATAATATCCGAGTAATTTTTTACACTGCATGTTAGCCTTTGTTCTAGAGCACTGCAAAAATCGAAATTTTTTCCTGAGATATAAAAATTTACAGGGAATGAAATATATACGTCAATTGGGCGCGCTTGCTTACACTCAGCAGTATTGCAAAGTGGTTTAAACCTAATGTTTATTGTCTTTAAAACATTATGGAGACTCATTTTTCCATAAATGTTGAAAGAAATATCGGAGCAATATCAAAATTACGAATCCGACTAAAATATTCTTTACGCTATGTGTTTGTGTAAAGTTTACGTTACGTGTTAACCCTAATTCGATAGACTTGCAGAGACTTTGTAACTGAAGTCAAGAAATTTTCAAGGATTCATATGTGAGACATCAATTAAGTGAGTTTGTTTACCCTCAAAAGTAATCTAAAGTGATTTAAAAATTATGTTCAAGTGTCCTTAGATCATTGAAGAGATGTAATTTTGTCTTAAATGGGTTGCATTAAAGTTAAATCTTTCTTAGCCGTGTTTATAATATGTTTCACAAAATCTTGCACATGGAGAGCTATCGTTTAATTGATGTAAATTGCCTGCAAAAGTGGTTTAAAATGAACCAGCAATCACACTACTGTGCACAGAAGTCGACAAAGATATACAGCTTTATTGTAATCATGTACATTAATAAGCCGTAAACTGTTAGTATTCTCTACACCTAGTAGTTGTGTAAAGTTTGCACTATTCATTTGTTGTTAATATGTAGTCTATACTACAAATTTATTTTACTACCAAATCAAAGCGTTAGTGTTCCTTACATTTGATATTTGCGTGAAGTTTTTGAATTTTTGCCGAAAAACTTTGCCTTCTAATTTACCAACATCCCGCCTTTTCCATTTTCTTAAAGTTTAAAATCTTTTATAATTCTCTTAATAATTTAATGGTTGGTTTTAACTTTAAGTTTCTCTTGGTTTACAACTCTCGCTTAGCAAGATCATTTTTCAAAACTTTTTCATAGTGATCAGATTAGTCGCGTATAGTTTCGAATTGGTGGACGGTCGTTATTTTATTACTCGGCTTAAATAAACCAAGTGACTATCTTTTGATTATTTTCTTCATCGCAAATTCAAACACCCAATTTTCAATTTGAAAATTGACCCAATTTTCAATTTGAAAATTGATCCAATTTTCAATTTGAAAATTGAAAATTGGGTGTTTTCAATTTCAAAAGTCACAACACATTGTGCTTGTGTATTGATTGAGTGAGGATTTGCAATGTGAATTCGTTGGTTAAATTTTTGTGCTTGATTATAAGTGAACTGCACATTAAGAAGAAATAACTTAATGCAGTTTTAATTTGAAAATGGATGATGTCAATAAGGTTGTCTTGTTTAAAAAGGATAATGCTGATGTTAAGAACAATATTGTTTTCCGCGTTCTTGGACTGTTGTCATTATTGTGGCATGTTACTGATTGTGTTTACTGACTGATGTACTGAAATCACGCTAATTAAAAGTAGTGTACTCGCAAAGAAAAATGCTCCGATGGAACAAAAAAGATGAATATACTTGGAATTGTGGATTATTATGGATGTAAAAGGAGGGGACTAGGAAAAATCTACCTAAAGTCGGAAAATCTGCTAAAAATCACACTTTCTCTAAGCAACGCAAAAATCGATGTATATTCTGCGGCCTCTAAAAAAGTGTCTTTTTTAAATAATGTTCGAAGTTTCAGATAAGAGTGTATAAACGAAATCTATCAAGGTTACTTTTTTAAATTGCTGGCACCTGATTGATAGAAAACTAAGAGGTATTGTATTTAAAGTTGTTTTGTTTTATGAGCATTATAGCAAGCAAAGCAGGAGCCGATTGATTAGTGCACACAATCGTTTCGGGCATGCTAGTGTATCTACATTAAGTCTGTTTCAAGTCAACTTACGTGTTTCCTACTGTTTTTAACCAACCATGTCTTCAATTGTCTTCGATGTTTGCTATTTCATTCAATTGGCTTGGAAGACTGTTAGTTTACTTAATATCATCTCCCATAGCTACTGCATAGCTAACGTGCTGCTGTTTCAATCATTGTTATGGTTGAATATTTATTTTAATCTGTTGGCCGCAGAATATACATCGATTTTTTGCGTTGCTTAGCGAAAGTGTGATTTTTAGCAGATTTTCCGACTTTAGGTAGATTTTTCCTAGTCCCCTCCTTTTACATCCATAATAATCCACAATTCCAAGTATATTCATCTTTTTTGTTCCATCGGAGCATTTTTCTTTGCTAGTATAATACTCCGCGTGTCTCTGTGCACGTCAGGTGAGTTCAATCAATAATTCTTAGGTCAACATACTTCGACCACCTACCAGGCTGACTATATGTTCGTTTATAGTCACCAGCTCGGACTGAGCTGTCTTGCGGATTGTGCAGCTGTGTATATTATCGCGAATACACGCATATAAAACCGGTGCTTTTGGCCGAACCCAATAGCCTTTATCAGCGTTGACTCCTCACTTAGCAGTTTATATGTGCTGAGCTTGGACCGGTTCCCTTCAGATGTTATGTCTCTTCAATATATGCGTTAAATCCGTGTTGTTCTAACGTGCGCATCAGGTGTCAACAGATTACTGTAGTAGCGTATGGTGTTTCTACCAGACACCTCCCTCCTTAGCTTTGATCGTCCTCAATCAATAATAGCTGCTACAGACTCACACAAGATACGTGACTATCCCACTCCTGTCACCAAATATGTCACGCCCGGTAGTGGTCAATATATATTGACCTAAGGATTATTGATTGAACCCGACTGCCGTGCACAGAGACACGCGGAGTATATTACTGAATTAATATTATAAAGGGGCTCGACAGATGTAAATACGCTGGAGTGACCCATACTATAATGAATATGTTGTTATTATTATATTTACCACTACCAGGTGTGACATATTTGGTGACAGAAGTAGGATGTCACATATCTTGTAATAATATTAATTCAGTAATATACTTCGCGTGTCTCTGTGCACGGCAGTCGGCTTCAATCAATAATCCTTAGGTCAATATACTTGGACCACCTAACTGGCAATAATAAAACCGGTGCTATTGGGCGAACCCAATAGCCTTTACCAGCGCTGACTCCTCACTTAGCAGTTTTTACATGCTAAGCTCAGACCGGTTCTCTTAAGTTGTTATGTCTCTTCGATATATGCGTTGAATTCCTGTTGTTCTAACATGCGCATCAGGTGTCAATAGATTACTGTAATAGTGTATGGTGTTTTTACTTGACACCTCCCTCCTTAGCTTGGATCGTCCTCGATCAATAATAGCTGCTACAGACTCACACAAGATACGTGACTATCCCACTCCTGTCACCAAATATATCACGCCCGGTTTTGATCAATTTATAATCACAACATAATCATTATAACATGGGTCACTCCGCGTATTGTACGTCTGTCGAACCCCGTAACAATAGTAATATAATTCCTTAGTCAATATAATACTCTCGCGTGTCTCTGTGCACGTCAGGCGAGTTCAATCAATAATTCTTAGGTCAACATACTTCAACCACCTACCAGGCTGACTATATGTTCGTTTATAGTCACCAGCTCGGACTGAGCTGTCTTGCAGATTGTGGATGTCACATCGTTTATAGTCAGATTGTGGATGTCACACAGAAGTGGGATGTCACATATTACAAGATATGTGACATCCCACTTCTGTCACCAAATATACCTCTGAAACCTGGTGACTTTAAAGGAACATATAGTCAGTGTGGTAGATGGTCGAAGTATGTTGACCTAAGAATTATTGATTGAACTTGCCTGATGTGCACAGAGACCACACGGAGTATTATATTAACTAAGGAATTATATTACTATTGTTACGGGTTCAACTAGACGTACAATACGCGGAGTGACCTATGTTATAATGATTATGTTGTGATTATAAATTGACCAAAACCGGGCATGACACATTTTGTGACAGGAGTGGGATAGTCATGTATCTTGTGTGAGTCTGTAAATAGCAGCTATTATTGATCGAGGACGATCAAAGCTAAGGAGGGAGGTGTCACGTAAAAACACCATACACTAGTACAGTAATCTATTGACACCTGATGCGCATGTTAGAACAACAGGAATTCAACGCATATATTGAAGAGACATAACAACTGAAGAGAACCGATTATAAATTGTGATTATAAATTAACCAAAACTGGGCATGACATATTTGGTGACAATTTATAAACAAACATATGGTCAGCCCGTTAGGTGGTCCAAGTATATTGACCTAAGGATTATTGATTGAACCCAACTGCCGTGCACAGAGACATGCGGAGTATATTACTGAATTAATATTATTAAGGGGCTCGACAGACGTAAATACACGGAGTGACCCATACTATAATGAATATGTTGTTATTATGATATTGACCACTACCGGGTGTGACATATTTGGTGACAGAAGTGGGATGTCACATATCTTGTGGAGTCTGTAGCAGCTATTATTGATCGAGGACGATCAAAGCTAAGGAGGGAGGTGTCATGTAAAAACACCATACGCTACTACAGTAATCTATTGACACATGATGCGCACGGAAGAACAACAGGAATTCAATGCATATATTGAAGGGACATAACATCTGAAAGGAACCGGTCCGAGCTTAGCACGTAAAAACTGCTGAGTGAGGAGTCAGCGCTGATAAAGGCTATTGGGTTCGCCCAATAGCACCGGTTTTATTAATGCGTGTGCGCGTCGATAATATACACAGCTGCACAATCCGCAAGACAGCTCAGTCTGAGCTGGTGACTATAAACAAACATATGGTCAGCCCTTTAGGTGGTCGAAGTGTATTGGCCATAAGGATTATTGATTAAACTCGACTGACGTGCACAGGGACATGCGGAGTATATTACTAAATGAATATTATTATGGGGCCCGACAGACGTACAATATGCGGAGTGACCCAAGGGAATAAATTGTGATTATTATATATTGACCACTACCGGGCGTGACACAACATAGTATTTTTTACAGTGTATTAGCAATGAAATATTTCAGTTCGATTCAGTTCAGTTCAGTATACGTAAATGCAAAACTTCATGTCATCTATAGTCTGTTTCATTTATTACTTTGCGGTTTTCTTGTGAATTTTTCCACAATAATCAGGTTACAAAAGCTGTTTAAACTTTTGATGCAGTAAACTGTAGAATATCATATTTATTGTCTAAGATTAAAACACTTTTGTAGTCGCTTCAAACTTTTTCAAAAACTCTAAGTTTTATGAAACAGACTATGGCAGAAACCTCTTTCAAGCAACGCGTCAGCAAAGGCGTTTGACGAGCTAATCAATTAAGTATTCGTCGAGAATCACGATACCTCCACACGTGATGCTATTATATATGTATATACAGTGATAGAAAGCTTCATTATGTCTGTTGTTGAACCATTTTAAACTTTCAATGAGTGACCTTGTTTATTCGATGAATGAATGTTCAATGAAAGACGATTGCATCTATAGTCTGTTTCAAATAACTTCGTGCATAAATTCTAAGAATTTTTATCGACTGTAAGCCGAGGGTTACGATAATTATATACCAGATCAATGCTCTAATCGCAATCTGTCAATTTATTGTCAGAGATAGGCTTAAAACTAATGACCGAAGTTGAGTGAAACAGACTGTAAATGAGAATAAAATTATGGCTTTTATTATGTAAGCTTAATTACATTTTCAGCTATAAAAGGATAGCATCACAAATTTTTTGCTGCAGGATGACCGATTTGGCTTGAATAATCTATTTGATTTTGAACTGTATTTTACTTAATTCTGGCGAGCTTAGCTTATCGTTAAGGAAGGACGAGAGACGGCTGAAGTTAAGAATATGGTGCTTTTACAAAAGGAGCAAAACGAATACGGACCGCCAAAATTTTTTTGCTAAACTGGTAGAGCATGATAAATTGAAGCGCGGAAAAAAGATTTGGTGAAAATCTGAGCCATACTTGCAAAGTTGCAGGCGACTCTCGATTTGAGTGTTGATACGGTTAAACAGCTCGATCCAAGGACTTATATACACATTTGTCAGAAATAAATAATCTGGGCTACTATTGAGAATAAGGTGACCTCCTAGAAATTAACTTTGCATGAATGATTTAATCTAATTAAGGGTCAAGGAATTCAAATCTGAAAGAATTAGGTGTCAGTCGGCATTATTGACCGAGTTACAGGCTGTTGAACTTCATGTGTTTAAGGATAAATTAATTAAGACGGACTGGGCTATTCTCAATATTAGCCTTTTTTACTTCTTTTATACTTAGTCTTAGGCTTAATATATCTGAAAAGGTGTTTAAAGCTGCTTAGGTCGAGGTCGCTCGCTCCCGCTCAGGTCGATGTATAGATGATTAGGTCGTTGTTTAAGTAAATGATTAAATGTTGAAATGTCATATTTTCAAAAAAAACGAGATTTTAATCCTTTTCAAGCAATAATCTATAACGTAGATGTTGAAAACACGATCTGTCAACCATGGGAGTGAAAAAAATCTTTGAAAAATTTTTTTTCCAAATTTTTTTTCACTCACATGGTTTTCCGACAGTTTTTTCGTCTTCTAAGCTAAAGATTATTGTTTGAAAAGGCATAAAAGCATGTTTTTTGAAAATTCGACAAGGTCACCTTATTCTCAAAAAATTCCATAATCTGGGCTGAAATTACAGAAGGAAGCATTGCAATGAAGGAGAAAAAGAAAAAAACGCGGCAAGCTGTTTAAAATTTTGAAAAAACTTTAAAAAAATTCCATATTTCTTGCATGTTTTTTCGATTTTACGAAAATCTGAGTTTTTGCTTCTATTATACATAGGCTTAGGCTTAGTATATCTAAAAAAGGTGTTTAAAGCTGCTTAGGTCGAAGTCGCTCCCGCTCAGGTCGATGTATAGATGCTTAGGTCGATGTATAGATGCTTAGATCGATGTATATATGCTTAGGTCGATATATAGATGCTTAGGTCGATGTATAGATGCTTAGATCGATGTATAGATGCTTAGGTCGTTGTATAGATGCTCAGGTCGATGTGTAGGTGCTAAGGTCGACGTAAATTGTGTATCTACATGTGATTCTGCATTCCGCTGTTTGAATCTTCAAATACTTAGGTCGAGAAGAGGCTTGCTTAGATCGAGAAGAAGTAAAAATAACTTTTTGAGTAAAAAGTACATGATAGTACTAATCCGGAATGTTTACTGTTTTTGACCTCAAAAATTATGCAAAAAACGTGCCGTCAGCTTTAAATTGCCGGACAGTGCCTGTCGGATGGCCCTTCAGCGGTGGTAATACCTGCCTCTCACCCCTTTATGTCCATGTGTAGTTCGACCCCCAATTTGAAAAATATGAAATTTTCTTGTTGTTTTTAGATGTTTTTGATCGTTTTTGGCCAAAAATAGGGGTCGTTAATCCGTTTTTCATTCCTAAAAATGACCGGGGACCACACCTGGGCGTGGGGGAGTTTGTGGGTGGTATGCACCCCCGAGAAACCAAAATACCCCCCTCCTTCAGAAATCAAAATACCCCCCACATAATTCGATTTTTGAAAATTTTTTTCGTATTTTTCGCAATTTTTTGATGCGAATGGCTAGGGCTTGATGAGAAACGTCGAAAAATGGTGTTTTTTACGCCATACCACCATTTTTGAGGCCATTTTTTGACCTTTGAAAATTCTTGCACCCCCCAGAATTTTTTTCTGCCCACGTATGCCAGGGACTATCATTTTAAATTTCGAGCTGTTACATGTACGGTTTCGATTATTTTAAATGGTAATACGTTCTCTTTTCTCGTTGCTTTCTATTTAGTCACGTGCGCGAAATATATAATAAAATTAAACCCGTTGAAATGGCATCTTAAATGGGAAACACATTGCCAATGTCTCTGCAAATAATGTATGGCCCATAGTAAGACGAATAATCAACCAGTCCATAGATCTGGTCTTCTAAAGTCATTCATTTTGGCGGCTGTTTTGTCTTTCCATTTTCACTTTACGAATAATCAACCAGTCCATAGATCTGGTCTTCTAAAGTCATTCATTTTGACGGCTGTTTTGTCTTTATATTTTCACTTTGAGGCTTTCATTTATATATATTCCATATGGCACCTCACACTACGGGTTTAAGTTTATTATCTCTTGTCTGTTCGGAAACACTGCAAAAGCCGTCCTAATCCCTGTCAGTCTTCATGGCTAAGATTAAGCTGCTAGTTTTCAAAGTTTTCAGCGTAAAATGAGGAGCTTTCTACGGGTTCAACTAAAATTTGGTGCCTGTCTTCAAATTTATATAAGTTGAAAAGAATTTATATTGATTAAAACATTAAAAAGTTTATCACTGATTCTATTATACTTTGGTTAGATAGGTACATATCTACCTTCCAATTTAAAAATGCGTTCGTTTTGCAGTTGAAATAAATAGACATATATGCACAACAATGCTAGATTCCAGTCATAGATACACTAGGTCGGGCTAATCATGGGTTAATCGAGATTTAGGGGACAGGGAGAGTTAAAATACAGTACTTTTACTGCAGTAAATTGAGTTTTTGGCTATTTTTATGTCAAAATCGTTTAAAAAATACATTATTATTAGCTCAAATGCTTGACAGTAGTAACATAATTTTTGGACCTTTTAGCGGGGGTAATACCCTCCTCTTACCCCTCTCCTTGTGCATATATGTGCCCCACCCGAAGTCGGTCGTCCAACTATCCTCACATATCCGAAAAATTTTTAACCTTCCCTGATTATTGGAAAATGTTGCATTCTTTGACCGTTTTTGGCCACAAATTGGAGGTGATTTACCACCTACTTCTACAAATGGCCGGGGAACCCTACCCAGAATTTCAAGCCGTTACACATGTATGCCAGGATCACCGTAGGTGGGCAGCAGCCGAATTATGCGGGACCCGATGGGGCTGAATCGCCTAAAAATCGCAACATGGTTAATCGATTAATGGGTCCAGTCAGACCTCTCCATTTCCATAGCAGTGTGTGGTCGGTCTTATGTGGGCATGGAAAGTTTTAGGGTTTTGACCCTGAGATTTTAAAGTATCCTGCAGATTACTGTAGTTCCAGATTGGATTTTTGGCGTTTCTACTACTTTTTGAACTTGTGATTGAATAAAACACGACTTGACTGAGAAATGATTTGGTGCAAAGCGCCCTAATTTTTTTAAACTTATTTAATTCACTCTATAAACTCAACTTACTTCTTGCATTAAGTATAATGCTCAAGATAAATGAATTTAATGAATTCAATCAAATCTCTTGAAAATGCACTATTTTCAGCTCAATCTGCTTGGCAGTTCCTAACTTTTGGACACTTTAGCGAGGGGGATAAAATTTCCTCTCACCCCTCCCTACGTGCAAGTATGATTCCAATGCAGATTTTGCCTCCTATTACCTTTTGCGATTCAAACCAGTGCTTAATTGAAAAGTCACAAAAATTTGCGTGATTAAAAATTTACTTTGACTAAAAACTTTCTTCAAGTTCCAGTTCACGTTGTGGAATCCTGCAATGCTGAAATAATGAGTGCTTTAACGAACCAATAATGTCGGTTCCTGCTTGTTTCATTGATTGCATGCATCCCTACCGATAATGTAATTGAAATAATTGCCTAAAACGCATGCCTATTTACTTTTTTATACATCTGAAAATGAAATCAGCTTATTAATCGAATATATTTGAAAAACCAAAGTTTTTCGCTAAGATCCTAGACGAAAAATTATATATAGATGTCCGCCGAAATTTGTGTTATTTCGAATTTTAGTTTTGAAATTTTGTATAAGTTTTATGCTGTTAGATCTAAATCTGCCTTTAACCATTTTCTTAAATTTGACAGGGCAGTTCAAATTGCAAAACTTTTAAAGCAAATTGTCTGTCTGGGATTGCAAGTTTAGTTTATCATCTTTTCTTTGTTCTCCATTTTTGATTTCGTATTTCTATCTCACAGCGACAATGTGTGACTTTGTGATTATATGTGTCTGATATCGCATTGGCTGCTTACATAATTGAATTCTATTTACTTATTAGTGCTTTGTCTATTTGTTTTTCATTCATTTAATTCTCGCGATTCCTTTTTTAATGTATATTTATTTTCCACGGATAGCCATATAATTGTCCGTCACGCTTGCATACTTCGTTTTACTCAATTTGTGTAATGAGATTAAAACTGTTTATAAAAAGATTAATTGATCAAAATGTATCTAACTTTAAGTGACTTGATTTTTAAATTTTGAGTTTATTGCCGAATATTTTTTTCTAATTTTTTCAGTTAGCGTTTGATTTATGATTTTGAAGCCCAATCCGGTCGGCTTATTTTTCCAGCACTCAATTTATGTAATATCTGCATAGTAAGTCAGCATTGCTATGATGTCTAGTCCATTGTGGTCCATCAGAGAAAAGCTTTGCCTCGCTTCTTGCGTTCAACGGATGAACGAAAACTGGTACGCTTGAGCACATAAATATCTGGCCAATATGTTTGTCTTTTGTTTTGAGTGTATTTGCTTGCTTATTACATACATGGCATGGATATTCTGGGAGGTGGGGGCGTAAGTCGAACCGAAATTTTTTCTAACGCGTCTTTAATTGGCTCAATAACGTTGGATACGCATGAAAATGCTTCATTTTTTGGCGTTTCTGACGATAGTCTTTCTCCCGGAGACGATAAAGCATGAAAAAATCTCAGGAACAATTCAAGAAAATTCAACAAAATACAGTCAAAGTGGTTGTCTGGCGCGAAGCGCGCAAAAAATTGGATCTTTTGAACTAAAATATAGACTTTTCTACGGTTTTTCTTGAAAAATCGCAAGTTCTGGGGAGTTGCGCAAATATCTCTACCAGGAAAAGGGGGTGTGAAATCTTGTGTGTTTGCATGCAATCGTAAAAAAATATTTATTTATTCGAAATTATGATTTATTTTTTATTTAAATAATGATTTATTCAAATAGAAAGGCTTATGAATTATCCTATTTCTGCGTGTATAATGTGTTATTTCATTCTAAATTGATTTAAATAGGTACCATTTAATAAGCGAATGGGCGATTCGTATCCCCCATTCAAAGTTAGTTGTCCCCATCCCTCATTGCCTGAAGGTTTTGACCCTTCTCGTATTTTTTTTTTGAGGAAAATTTCAATTTTTTGGCCGTATCTTGGTGTTTTTGACTTCCGAAGTTGAGGGTCATTTATGCCCCACCAAAAAAATCTAGCCGGGGACCCCACCCAAATTTTGAGCCGTTACATGTGGGATGGGACGTTTTTGCATCATTTTTTGAGGTCAAAAGGGGCAAAAAACGTGAAAATCTTTCCGTCGCTACGCGCCAGATTATTAGATTTAAGTACTTTTTACTCAAAAAGCGCCCAAAAATTAATAATTTTTGCATTTTTTAGTGTTTAAAAAGTGATATAATGCAGCAAAATGGACTAAAAATGCTTTTAAAATGCGATATTACCCGAAAAAAACAACGTTTTATAGGCTTTTTGACCATTTTGATCGTAAAAACAGTAGAAAAATCGTCAACGTTGAATTTACTGTTTTGGATTTTTGGGATTTCACCCCCTTCCCTGCCGACCTTGACCTTATGCACCCATCGTTGGTACCATGGGTATTATTCGAGGGTGTCGTGGTTTGACCCTTACACTGGCTGCTGGCTGACGCCTGCAAAGTGCTGCTAGCCCCTTCTTCGGAACTGTCAATGTTTTAAAAAAATCACAGAAAATATGCCGTTTTAGGCTTTGTTTTTGAAATTTTATTTGTTTTGGAAAGAACGATCATGGGCAGAAACATTAGGATAACGCTTTTGACTGTTACCCATCGACTCTTCAGCTCAAAAAGGTACTTCATAAGAAATTTTTCGAGCTGACCCCCAATTATACAACACGTTCGACGATAGGGAACCAAGCCAAACGAATATTTATTGCCAAAATTTTGGGTTTTTCCATCTCATGTAATCGTAATTCTTCTAATCGAATACGTTCTATCGCTATTCCGTCGCATTTTCTGCCTCCATTATCCCGCTTGGTTAGATTTACTAAAACCCGTGGGTATGATGTTCTAAGTAGTGCTGATATGCTCGTTCAAACGTCTCACTCTTCTCTTGATGGTTGATCATACGCGCCAAGTTTTCTTCGATTATCATTTTTTGGCAACTGGGTCATCCACGTGTTTATCTGTTCTTGTTGCATTGCGGCGAAATATTGAAAACGCAAAAAATAATTAGCGAGGATGTCTTACATCTGAGTGTAGGTATGAAGAACGAAATATTAAAAATGTGATGTGGGACAATAATTTAAAGTAATATATAAAAATAATTGATGAAATAAATCATAAAATTAAAAAATATTTAAAAATCATAAAGAGCAATCCAATCAATTAACTTTTTTAATCTATGATTTTCGATTAGAAATGCAGAGAGGCTCGATAGAACCTTTGGTGAGTTTATTGACCGGCTAAACATTTTTAAAATTTATAATTCAAAATCGAAACTTTCGATTAAAAAAATGAAAATATGAATTTTTAAGACAATTTTATATCAGCGATAAAAGTAAATTATAACCAACTTCCGTAGCAGTGGGTCCTACGGTTTTTTTGTATTCAAGAAAGATTTTTACATTGTACAAAGACTTTTCGGGACCGCCCTTGTATACACTTGTTCGAAAAAATTGTTGCGACGGTTATAACTGCAAAAGGGTCGAAAATTCCCTAAAATTTTCGGCGTTTCGCTACTTATTTATAACTTCATCGTTAAAGTCCCATAAATTGGCTAGGCTTTTAAAAAACCCTATTTTTTTACAAGACAGAAAGCGTTACTGTATCATATTCAAGTCGCCTAAGATTTACATTTACAAGATGTACAGACTTCTCAGACCATCTTTGTACATGTACAAAGGGTCCTTGTGCAAAAGCAAACAGTCTTCGCATTTTCCATAGCCAATGTGTTTTTTACTAATTATTTTATATTGCGCTTTTAGTTTATAAATATAAAAAACTTTAAATTAAGCTAAAGACATTACTTTAAGGAAAAATTTAATTTCTAAATTGAAATCTGGAGGAAGGTTGAATAGAAGACAATTGCAGAATGACTGGAATGACAGGAAAAATAAATTACTGAAATTGACTGTAATGCTTTGAATACTCATAATTGCGATATTTTTTTCTTTCCTTTGTACGTTCTATCGCATAAATTGTTAATCAGTTACCTACATGAGCATCGATAACTCCATTTTATATTTTCATAAAGGATTTGTTAATGTATTCACTATTTATTTATTTATTAGTTTATTTATTTATTTACTTATTTATTTATTTATTTATTTACTTAATGATTTATTTATTTACTTACTAATTAATCCATATAGTGATCTCTTTAAGGCCATTAGTGAGCAAACAAATGCGTCAGCTGTGCGATACAACGCGCCCTGCTGATTTTTATTCTCAGAAGGTTAATGAAATTTCATATTTGTATCGATAATGCAGAACTTATTAGTAATCAATAGGTCTATAATAATCTAATTTTAGCCTAATGTAATTATTGATAGTTCGAAAAATTATAAATTAAATTATTTTTGGTATATTAATTTGAAAGTGTTTTAAATTATTACTGTTTTTGGTTATTAAGCTTACTTTTTCTATTGCAAATCGACGAATAAGTCTGAATAAAAATTTAAAAAGTGGAATAAATATGCCAAGAAATTTCAAAAATGATTTGTTTTTGTCGTTAAGAAGTAGGTCAAAATTAAATAAATAAATAAATAAATAAAGATGATAAATATGTACATAAAGGCTAGTCACCAAAACTTGGCACAATAACGGTGGATAGTACGCGTCAAAAACATGAACTATCTGGCAGGGCTGGCAGGGTTTCTGACAATGCTCTTAAGTTTCAGGGGTGTAGAAACGTAAACAATTTCGAAAAATGTCAACAAAATTTCAAGTATGTTCAACAAAGCGTATCAAAAAATGGGTATATAGCGCGAAATATTGAAAATTTTGATTAAACACACTCAAAACAGCACCTTTAATACGAATGGAATAATTTATTTTGAGGGGGTTGAAACTCTTGCTGGGGATCATATGTAGATATAGCGGCTTGAACTTTTGTGTGGGGTTCCCCCCGCCATTTTCAGTGGAGGGGGTAGGGTAAACGAACTCCAATGTTCTATCTAAAACCGGTCAGAAACACCTACAAACGACCTAAAAATTCAATTTTTTTCGAAAAATCAAGGTTCAAACATTTTCTGGCCTTGGGTGAATGGCGGGTGACCAGCTTTTGGGTGGGGGATCTCCCTGATCATTTTGTTACCCTGTGCGCCCAATCCCAACCCTCCTCCCTAGGTCATGTATGGCCGATCGATAAAACATGGTTTTGGACGGAATTTCACCTTTTTTTTAAATAAAAATGTAGCAAAATTCCTAAAATTGATTGTACAGAAATTGAGAGTGGCGAAAAACATCGACTTTTCCAATTCTCTCTATTCTTTCTATTTTTCCATTTTCCGAAATTCCCCAACCGTGTAGAATTGATCCCATTGCTAAGTTTTCGTATTTCCTAGAAAAAAGAAATAAAAAGTACAGAAAAAAGAAAATGATTGGAATAATTAAAGACTCGTACGTGGGATACATGTACGCGTAGATTCACACAGTCCAAGGTCCTGGGCGGGGGTTAACCGAGTTTCCTGGGGGAGGGCGTACATGATTAATTTTAAGGGCTAATTATGGCGCTAAAGTGATAAAATTATGTTGATTTCTTATGTTTTTATCGTTCCCAACTCCCATCGACTCTTCGTAATCGGTAAAAATGCTTTAATTTGTTGTATTTTATTCTTGAATATTCAAAAAAAAGTTTTGATGGGTACGTGATTAATGTTAACGGCCAATTATGGCGCTAAAAAAGATGAAATTATTTCAATTTTTTATCTTTTTATCTTTCCCAACTCCCTCCCCCTCTCTTCCTTAACCGATAAAAATACTTTAATTTCTTGTATTTCATTCTTCTTTAATATTCATTTAACTTTGGATTTTTGGATTATTAGATTATTGAATATGAAAAAACAAAATAATAAAAAAAATAAAAAATAATACTATCAAGCATGTGGACAAAACGTCCGAACGAATGACCTGAACAGTGTATATACTACTCCAAACATACTTCAGACTATACTGCTGGGCATCTTCTGGCGCTGTTTCGTAATTCCAACCAGGGGCCTGGAGGACGGCCGCCCCCCTTCATGGGCCCAAAACACTGTTTTTTTTTGTACGAGCCTCTTTGTACATGTACAAAGATCCCCGGAAAAGTCTTTGTACGAGCAAAAATTTTTTTGTACATATAACGTATAGATATGCAATTGAATGTACACATTTTTACATACTACTAGATTGTTATCCGTGACCCGCACGCTTCGCAAAAGGTGTAACTTTGTCCTAAATTCAGCTGGTTATATTAGTTCGGCCCGGAACGCCAAAATTTTCATGAGACTTAGGTTGAAATTACACATAAAATTCGACTCAGCAAGTTAAAATGACTTGTGTTACACAATTATAAATAATAAGCGGTTGCAATGTGCCGACTGAATCTCATAATAGACACCAATTTGCTAATGAATTTAATGCAACGCAAAGATAAAAGAGTCAATTTTATCTTCAAACGGCAGAAAACAGTGCACAGTTGTTTAATAGTTCTTTTTTCTGCATAAAATCTTTATAAAACAGTGGAGATAGATGTAAACGATGCTTCAATCTGTACAAAGATGCTTACAGATAGATTTTGGAGTGTTTAATGCCCGCGCCTGGAGCTAAATAGAATGTAATTATGATACTCGGCGCGAAGCGCCGAAAATTTTTAGAAATTTTGCTAAAAAATACTCAAAAAAACGTTAAAATTACTATTACTTTGCCCCAAAAAGTCTTTGTACATTGTACAAAGATGGCTCCGAAAATCTTTGTACGAGCCTCAAAATCTTTGTCTCGTACAAAAAAAAAACAGTGGCCCAAAATAGTGCGCAAAATTTAGGATTTTTGAGCAATTTTTAGCGATTTTCGGATCAAAATGGCTAATTTTTCTGCCCAAGTCAGGGTTTCGCCCCCCATCCTTAGGGGTAGCGCCCCCCTTAGGAAAATCCTGGATCCGCCACTGATTCCAACGATAGGTTTTGGTCCAAAATGGCCCGAGGGGTATGCCATTGAAAAGTTCTGATAAGGGAGGGGGTATATAATATACCCCATACCCCCAACGCGCATGTGCGTGTATGTACGTAGATACCGTAATTTCCGCTCACGTTTTTTAATACGCCGCTGCGCTCTGGTTTATATCCGGAGGAAATACTTTAAAACATCGTCCGACGGGTTTAACGTCCGATCGATCTATCCTAGGGCCACGCGCAGTTTTGTTTATTTGTTTTTTTTTAAGTTTTTTATTTTTTATCCTTTGTATTCCGTCTTTTTTCAGAATTGCGCTCAACAGTACACGAGTCTGGTCGAAGCGGCGAACGCGCATAATTTGCGCAAAAGGACGGCGTCGGAAAATTTGCAATCGCCCACGGGCGCCCAAAATCTCGTCGGGTCGCCGGCCTCGAATAGTCCTGAAAATGTCATCAATCAATTGGTCAGCCGATTTACGGTCGAAAGATTGGACGAATTGAGGCTAAACATGCAACGGGAGCGCAGCTTGTTCAAGTTAGCTGAAAAACCTCCGAATTTGTTTATTTATTTACATATTTTGCTATTTTTTATTTATTTGTTTATTTTGTTATTTTTTTATTTATTTATTTCTTTATTTTTTTATTTACTTACCGTCTATTGATTTTTAAAATTTATTTACTGATTTAATTCGTTAAGTAATTATTTAGTGATTAATTTAATTTATTTGGTTTTTTTATTTTAATTAAATAATTTCTAATCTATTTGTTTATAAAATTTTTTTCTAATTCGATTTATTTTATTCAATTTAACATATCATTGATTAATTTATCTACTTGTTTAGTTATTTACATACATATTTATTTATTTATGTACATAGTTATTCGTTGATTTATTTAATCTTATGGTTTACGTCATATGTATTTGAATATATTTATTTATTTGTTTATTTATTTATTTGCTTATTCATTCATTTATTTGCTTCCTCATTTTTGTTTGTATTAATTTACAAGATTAATTTATAATTTTTATTTATGTGTGTGCGATTGCTTTATAATAAATTCAAATTAATCTATTTTCAATTTTGATTAAAGATTTTTAATTTTTTTTATTGAAATCATCTTTACTTAAATAAATTTTCTTTAGTTATTCATTTCGTGTTTTATTTATTTATTTATCGATTAATTTATTTAAATTATTTATTTATTTATATATTATTTCTTGCTATTTGATGTACCGATTTATTGTATTCCTTATTTATTTATTTATTTAAATTAATTTATCTATCTGTTTACATACGTGTTTACATATTTACTCATTAGTTTCTTTGAAAATGTTATTCGTATATTAATTAGTTATTTGTTCAGTTATGGATTAATTGATTTACTTATTTTCTCATTCATTTTGTTATTTATGTACTTATTTTATTAGTTTACGAATCTACCGCTTGACTTGCATATTTACATATTTATGTATTAATTGATTAATTTGCCATTTATTTATTTTTTTACTTATCTATTTTTGAAAAGTTTCCCTCCGTTTATTCCTCATTTAAACTCGCTTTAAGTGCGAATTATCTGGCTGTAAAGTTACATCGCCGCTTTACACTGCACGAATTTCAAAGCGTACTGACTGTGTCTTAGACGAGCTGGTGTAAAGTGTGGCGCAGCAAACGCGGCAAAATGAGCGGGTTATAAAAAGGTGTTAAGTGTAAAGAACAAGTGCTAGTTAAAAGTAAGTATCGCAGCGTTGAAGAAGAAAACGAATGAGGTTGGAAAATTTGATTTATTACCGTTTTACACGGTGAAGTAAAGTTTAAACTGTCAGATTTTCCCCACACTTCACACAACTTTTTTATATATTGCAGTAAATTTCGTGATCAGTTTATACGGTATGAGTGTAAACGACAAAACGTCTCGTTTTATGCGGTTCGCGGCGCGTCCATAATTTCGGTTTACACTCAGCTAAACTTAATTTTAGTTTTCTTTACACTTCGTATTAGAATGCGCTCGTAATTCGCGTTTTGTCCTCATTTTGACGTTCAGAAAGTTGCGGAAAGAAATCGAAGCGATCAAAAATGGCGAATACGACAGTCAGCTAGAGTCGATGATTGAAAATGAAGAGAGGTGATTATAGGATTCGTTTATGCGGATATTTTTAGCAAAAAAAGTTCATTTTAGAATACGGCCAAAAACTTTGAGATTGTATACACGTGAATCTTATTCTAGTTTGTATTTTATGAATTTTTTCAGCAGCTTCTACACTACTGGCTGGTCGGAATATAAACTAGTTTACACGCTTTCTTGAATTAATGGCTCGTCCTGTTGTAACCTGATGTATAATTTGCGCTACTATTCAAAGTGTAAACTGCTTAGTGCCTAATTGGACTAGACAGCGTGCTATTTCTGCTGTTTAATAGTAGCTTTATGTCGTATGTATTTATAATGCTTCATCGCATCCATCGTATATGTAATTTAATGGCTCGAAATTTTAGGACGGGGTCTTCGGCGATTTTCAGGAGGGGAGCAGGGCGACATGACCTCCAATTTTTGGCCAAAAGCCACCTGATACTGCCCAAAAATTCAATTTTTTCCAAAAAATCCGGGGTTCAAAAATTTGTGGGCTTGGGACGGGGCGACGGGTGGACAACCGTACATGTAACGGCTCATAATTTTGGGTGGGGGTCCCCGGCCATACCAAAATCAGCCAAAAAAGCTAAAAATGGCCAAAAAATTCGATTTTTTCAAAAATCGGGGGGGTCAAACATTTTCTGGCTTTGATGGATTGGGGACGGCCGACCTTGGATGGGGGATCCTCCATCCCTCGCCTCTCTTACATGTATGGACAGCCAGTTTCGGGTTGGAAGATTCAAAGTCGAAAACATTTTTAACTCATAATTTAGGCAAAACTTCGTTATTGGTCATTTTTGGACGCTTTTCGCTATTTTTAGCCGAAAACTGGACTTCATTCTAGCGTCCCCCCTAAAAATGGCCGGGATCCCCACCCAAAATTTCGAGCCCTTATTTGTATGTTAGCATCCTATAATAAATAATTTTTTATCGCATGATTTTGCGACTAGGCTGGTTCAAAGTTTAAACTGTTTATTAAGTGTAAAGCATTGTCCGACCGATGACCATAAACTTCAACTTTATGTAACTGTTTTTATGGCTGGTGAACTGAATATCGCAATTGAGTTTCATGCGTTTTAAATGTTTGCCGGGATTATTATTATCGAACCAATTTTTATACATGAAATAACTCGAAATTTTGGGAGGGGGGTCCCCGAGCCATTTTTAGGAGGGGGATGGCCCGATTGGGGGTATATGACCTCCAATTTTCGGCCAAAAATGCCAAAAAATGTAAAAATGGCCAAAAAAATACAACTTTTTCCAGAAATAGGGTGGGTCTAAAATTTTCTGATTCGAGGGGGACGTCCGACCTTGGATGGGGGATCTTCCCCGAACCCTCTATGTTATATGTATGCTTTACAGTGTTGATAACTTTTTCGAATGTATTCTGATTCGCGTAACTAATATTGTGTGCGATATTTCGGTCATGAGGACCCAATAAGGAGCGTCTGCATATCAAGGCTTTTATTGTATTTCGCAAAGACTTTTCCCGATGTACAAAGACTTTTTCGGGACCGTCTTTGTACATGTACAAAGATTTTTGGGCAGACAAATACTGCAAAAGAGGTCAAAAATGTTCTACATGTCTTTATAATGGCATAAATTGCGTTTCGGAACAAAAATGTCAGATTTTTCGGCGCTTCGCGCCGTTTTAAGACGATTCTTAGTGATTTTTGCCCTCAGAAACCCAGAAATTAGCTAAAATACACTACCAAACTGTTTTTACCATACTAAAATCGCTACCGTACCATATAATAGTACCCAAAAATTTGTGTGTACAAAATGTACAAAGACTGTTAGGGCCATCTTAGTACATGTACAAACGGAACTCGTACAAAAAAACACTGCTGCATATCATTTTTGATGTTTTTTGGCGTTTTAAAGTTGATTGTAAATTTTTTTCTAGTTTTCGATTAAAAATTTGGCTGCCTTTTCGTTTTTCGATGCGTTGCTCTCTTCACATTCATTGTTTTACGGAATCGCATGGGAAAGTCGAGTAGAGACGAAAAGTTTCAAGTGGAAGGGAGAATAGAACGAAATATAATCGAAAATGAAAAAGATCGAAAGTCGCATGATTCATGGCAAAATAAATGAAAAAATAAGTAGCAATCGTACATGTAACGGCTCGAAATTTTAGATGGGGGTCCCCGGCGATTTCTATGGCGGGTGAGGGTAAATGACCTCTAATTTTCGGCCAAAAACGCCTGAAAACGATAAATAGTTCCATTTTCTCAAAAAATCGAGGGGATGGGGTTTCGAAAATTTTCTCGCTTTGGGGATAATGGGATAGCAACTTGAGTGGGGGATCCCCCACCCCTGTTACATGTTTGCTAGCAACGACAATCTGGCTTCGAAGTTGTTGAATTCCAATTCAATCGCTACGCTGAGCGCGGTGTAAAGTTGTGTTAAATAACCTCCTTCAATAATATTTCTTCAATTATTTTTTTCTTCATTTTTGCTAAAAAAACTGAGAACCAATCTCAATGAATATGCTTTAATCATTTAGCCAACCATTTATCGTCGATGCAAAGTATGGGAATTCTGGGGGGGGTGAAATTTACGATGACTTTTTGGGCCCAAAATTGGTAGGTACGCGCCAAAAACGTCGCTTTTAGTCGTTTCTGACGATGTTCTATCTTTGTAGAGCATAAAAGCTTTGAAAAATTTCTATAAAATAAAAAGGCCGAAAAATTGAGCAAAATACAGTCGAAACATGAGTACGTGGCGCGAATCTCCGAAAATTTGACACGTTTGAGCAAATAGATAGCTAAAAACGCGTAGAAAAGCACCTTTTTTACGACTTTTTAAAAATTTTCTAGGAACTTTCAATAAATCGCGAATCAAAAGAGGAGAAAATTTTTTCTGGGGAGGGGTGAAACCCCCATCCTCCAAGCCCCCCCCCCCCCAGGTCATGTATGTTCGACAGTACTTTATAAATACCCTTTGTGATTCACTGTTTTGTTGTCTTAGACGCTTCATTTTTTCCCAGAACTTTAAATTAGATTTAATTGGAGTTTAAACTTCAAAAGTCTATAAACTTTCAAAACTTTATAATTATCTCCAAGCATCGAGAACTCATAGAACTTCAAAACTAAAAATCCTGAACAAAATCTGTAAAATTAGAAAACCCGAAAATCTTTAAAAAAACAGAAAATTGCAAAAAATAATAAGCCTAAAAACGAAGTTGGGCCCGTTTATGTGGGCGGACTCTTAGTCTCGAATAAAATTGTGAATCTTCGCCCAACCCTAAAGTTTTGGGCAAATATTTTGGCATTTTTTAGTATTTTCTATCCCGCATCTAGGACTCCCGACTTTTCATTCTTGATCAGAAAAAATTGCATTACGATTTGCATTATATTTTCAGGTTTGTACGAAAAAATTATAAAAAATTATTGATATAGGTGCGAGAAAATTATTACTGAAATATTTTTTAAGTATAAAAACATTTTTTTTAAAGTTTATACTCACGTGTGAGAGAAATATTACATTTTTAAGTTTTCAAAAATTATACGCGGCTATTCTTCCATCTAAAATAGTAAGTCAGTAATTTTGGTGTATTAAATGCTTTATAATATCATATTATTATCCTTTCATCGATTAACGTCCTTGTTTGCCAAAGGTGAAATAAAAAATGACTCTAAATATAAAAATGTGAATTTTTCGAGATATTTTGACAGACTAATTTCAACGATTTTAAATTTCAGTCCATCGACGGGTTTTTATTCAAATTTCCCATTTTTTTATTTTTTTATTTTTTTAAGTTTTTTCTAGATGGAGGACTTGCCGCGTTGAAAAGTTAAAAATGTAATATTTTTCTCACGCGTATGGATTTTTTAAAAGTATTTTTTTATACTTAAAAAAATATTTTATCAAGATTTTTTCGCCCATACTATTTTTTATTAATATGTTTCCCTCGCAAACTTTTATTCGCACAAATTTAGAGCAGAATTGGGCAGAGTGCCAAACATTCCGGCGGCCGAAGTCGCCGAGAAGAAAGCGTCGGCTACTGCCGCCGCCGCAAAAATCGTCGACGCGACGATCGCGGCGGCCGTCGAACCTGAGGCGGCGCCGGCCGCGGCAGAGCTGACGGCCCCTACGACGCCGTTATACATCGGTCAGGCGGGTAATTTAGATTAATTAATTAATTAATTCATTATTTAATAAATTCGATTAAAAATAAATTTATTAGTACCTGTTGAAACGCTAAACCTGCGGTTCTACCTAATCAGATTCACAGTCGATCGTGACGTCGCCGTCGCGATCGCCCGCTCACCTCATCTACGCTCAATTGAGCCCCACCAAGAGCGTGATACGCTCGCCGCCCGGTCTTCGCCGCTTCGAATCGATGTCGCCTCCGTCGACGTTAGTCGTCGTCGCCGACTCCGCGGCGCCGACAGCGTCGGACGTCGGCGACGACGCCGAGGCCGCCATTCAGGAGTCTGTCGTCACCAACGCCGCCGCCGCCGTCGCTGACGTCAAGCCGTCGGTTGACGTCATTGCTGACGTCAAGCCGTCGGATGACGCCAACGCAGCGGCGGCGGTGACGTCGCCGCCGACGGTTGACGTCAGCAGACCGCATCGCGTTCGCCGACGACGACTGACCGAGTCCGAGCGTCAAACTCCGAACGCTGACGTTGTCGCCGGCGTTGTCGGCGCCGCCGATGAGCCGCGGCGAACTAGACGCTCGGCGACTGCAGCGGCTGGCGTCGGCGTCGAAGCGTCGGTCGACGGTAAGAAGATTGGCGATGTTTAATTCTAGTCTGATCGGTCCCACATCAGAATATTCAAAATATCATCTTCACGGCTTTGACTTTGAGCGTCAAAATTTTTGGTCATTGTGCAATTTGAACCTTGTTCTTTTATTTTTTCAAAATTTCCAACTTTAATTTTAGCCTTAGTCCTTTTCTGCGATTGGCTGGAATTGTTTAACTCTGCCATAAAAGGCTTCTTTAAGTATGCCAAATAAGAGGCTTTGCAGGAGCGTCTGAATAATTTTTATACATTTAGCTATTTTTTATGTTTTTAAATTTTTTAATGGTTTTTTATAAATTTATTTCTATTTTTTATTTAGTGACGTCATCCGATGCCGCGGCGACGACGACGCCGCGTCGTCGGTTGTCGGAACGCTTCGCGGCGAAGCGCGCCAGCGGCGGCGATGGCGGCTCGGACGCCGTCATCGCCGTGCGACCGCGACGCGCGTCGCGATCGGAGAGCGTCGGCGGCGGCGGCGGCGCGACTAAAACGAACGAAGCGATCGAAAAGTGGTTGCACGGCGTTCGGCAAAATCATCTCGCGACCGACGACGGCGGCGGCGACGATTTGTCTCTGGCGGCGGCGGAACCGGTCGACGTCGCGTTTCAACGCGATGACGTCGCAGAACGCGTTAATAAGGTAAATTAATTAGTATAATACAACAATACATTGTTATTCGATGAATCTTTATTCTGTTTTTACTCTTTCATATTGCTTCTTTCTTGATTTATTTTTCTTTATTTTTTTGATCTTTGGGCTCAGGCTAATCTAAGCGTCGTTTTTTCGAAATAAGCTTGCCTTGGCACTGTGCCAAAAAATGAATGAAACGCCACATAGCTTAACACGCTTAAAGACTCGATCATATTTTTTCCTCACCGTAGATCTCATGATTCTAGCACCGTGTATAAATTTGCATGCTCTTAGCCTCAATGTTGTTCTATATGGACGAATACAATAAAATGCATCGGTGTTCTTAAATTTGTAAACAAAAAGACCTCGTTAATTTTTAAAACATTTGTTTATTTTGCGGATACACATTTATGTATTATTGATTATTTACTTTGCTTAATTATCAGTTAATCAATTAATTAATAAAATTATGAATTTTTATTATTTTTCGAAAGAAATCCAACGCTTAAGCCTAAGCGTTGGCCTTTAATTTTAATCGATTAGGTACCTATCTCATTTATGAGCGTTATTCATTAATTATTTAGGCTTGGGCTAATCGATGATTATAACACATAGGTGCACAAGGTCAGGGTCGGCAGGGGGAGGGTGAAATGCCAAAAATCTAAAACAGTACATTTAACGTTCAAGATTTTTTTGCTGTTTAATGATCAAAATGGTCAAAATAGCCTATAAACCGTTTTTTCGTGTTAATAACACATTTTAAAGCATTTTTAGTCCGTTTTGACTGCATTATATCACTTTTAACACTAAAAAATGCAAAAATTTATCAATTTTGGGCGCTTTTTGAGTAAAAAGTACTTAAAAGTACTAATCTGGCGCGAGGCGCCCGAAAAATTTCGACATTTTTACTGATTTTGATGTCAAAAATGATACAGAACAAGACCTGTTTGCTCAAAATCGCCGGACAGTACCGGTCTAGCTGACCCTCAGGGGGGTAATACCCCCCTTACCCACCCCTATGTGCATGTGTGTTATAACATCGGATATTTTTATTCATTTCTGGTTGAAAATAGTAATTTTTGCGATTATCTGAGAATTCAAAAGATTAAATTACATAAGCTTAAATTAAAGATTAAAGGTGGGAAAAATAAGAATTAAAAATTGAATTAAATTAAAAATAAATACTAATTTTTTAGGTCGAAGAAAGTGCACCATTTAAAGCCTCAAACGAACCAATCGATAATTTGACATTAGCCGAAATGATGACTCAAACCGGAAACGAATCGGCGGAGTTGATTGCTGTGTCGGTCGAGCCCATTGTAATTTGCCTAATTTTTTGTCATTTCTTGCAAATATATAATTTTTTAGTTTTTTGATTAATTTTTATTTTTTTGAACGTTTTTCGTCCTATTTTATTATTTGTCATCGTAGTTTTCTGTTTTATCGATATTTTAATATTTTGCCCTATTTTTCGCCTAACAAAAGCCCAACTTTGAGAAAGGTCTAAAAATTTCTTCGTCTACTGAAAAACTGTTAGAAAGCCAAAAAATTATAACCGATTCCCAAATTTCCGTCCTTTGCATCGATCCCTGGTTGGCACACATGCACATAGGGGGGGGGGGTGAGGGGGTATTACCCCCCCTGAGGGGTCAGCTAGACCGGTACTGTCCGGCGATTTTGAGCAAACAGGCCTTGTTCTGCATCATTTTTGACATCAAAGTCAGTAAAAATGTCAAAATTTTCCGGCGCTTCGCCCCAAATTAGTACTTTTAAGTACTTTTTACTCAAAAAGCGCCCAAACTTGATAATTTTTTGCATTTTTTAGTGTTAAAAGTGGTGATATAATGCAGTCAAAATAAACTAAAAATGCTTTTAAAATGTGTTATTAACACGAAAAAACGTTTTATAGGCAATTTTGACCATTTTGATCATTAAAACAGCAAAAAAATCGTGAACCTTAAATTTACTATTTTAGATTTTTGGCATTTCACCCCCCCTGCCGACCCTGACCTTGTGCACCTATGCTGGTTGGTCAAGCCGGTCTGGAAATCAGTTTTTGAGCTTTTCTGGGCTAATTTTTACCTCAATCATACGTAGCGCGATAGCGCTATCTACATATAATATACTTGGCTACCTTTTTTCTTATATGTTTATCACTGCGAGTGCGAAATTTCTTTCCCCCTCACAGCAACAAAGGCACACACCTGGGAGGTGCGGTTTTTTCAATCGATGGATAATTAAAAGACTCGATGCTGATTCTTTTTATTTTTGTTTGCAAAAAAGGTGAATATTCTTGAATTTCTTCATTGTCAAGTATGTAAAAGGACTGGACTGAGAAAATTTTCCCTGTATGGACAGAAGCCATAGGAATGTGCTAAACAGTTAGACATCATTTAAACAACTCAAAAAATCAAAGTATATTCTTGGGGCCTATACGCGTTTCTGTAGATTTTCCGTAGTAATTTCGATTACGATGGCGAGTATTTTGATTACTTTATTTCGGAAAATTTAAAGAAATTTTTTGTGGTTTTTTCGTGCAAACTATTGAGTTGGCCTTGTAGGTGTAAAGTTTACACTATTATCTTTTACGCCAGAGCATTGTGGAAGGTCAAGATTTCATCAATTAAATAATACATTGTTTATTTAATTGTCATGAAAGTGTCTTCAATGCTCTTTTGCGAAACGCTTAACAAACGTTTTGTGACTACATTCTCATTTTTCACAGGCCGCAGAATATACTTCGATTTTCGCGTTGTTTAGGGGAAGTCTAACTGTTTAGCACATTCCTATGGCTTCTGCGCATATAGGGTAATTTTCCTTAGTCCCCTCCTTTTACATCCTTAACAAAGAAGAGATTCAAGTATATTTACCTTTTTTGTTCCATTGGAGCATTTTTCTTTGTTAGTAATGGTATAAATGATAATAAAGTAATAAAACAATACGTGATAATCAAATAGTCATTAAATAATATAATTTAATATGGCGTGGAAGCTATCTGTACAGTGCTCGGCGCGAATGGCTGGTTAGTTTAAGAAAACACGTCCTAAACGCTTAGGTCGGACCACTGTTTTGTTTTGTACGAGACAAAGATTTTGAGGCTCGTACAACGATTTTCGGAGCCATCTTTTTACAACGTACAAAGACTTTTTGGGGCAAAGTAATAGTAATTTCAACGCTTTTTTGAGTATTTTTTAGCAATATTTCAAAGAATTTTTCGGCGCTTCGCGCCGAATATCATAATTGCACTTTATTCAGTTCCAAGCACGGGCATTAAACACTCCAAAATCTATCTTTAAGCGTCTTTGTGCTGATTTAAGCCTCTTTTACATCTATCTCTGTTGTTTTATATAGATTTCATGCAGAAAAAAAGAACTATCAAACAGCTTTGCACTGTTTTCTTGCCGTTTGATGGTAAAATTGACTTTTTTATCTTTGCATTGCATTAAGTTCGTAAGCTAATTGGTGTCTATTATGACTTTCTAGTCGAGTATATTGCTATCGCTGTATTATTTCTGATTATTAAACGCATGTTATTTTAGCTTTCTGACTCGAATTTTATGTGTTAATTCAACCCAAGACTCATGAAAACTCCGGCGTTTCGCTTAACTAATATAACCGGCTGAATTTAGGACAAAGTAACACTTTCATGTGAAGCGTGCGGGTCGCGGATAACAATTAATAGTATGTAAAAATGTGTATATTTAATAGCATATCTATATATTATATGTTCAAAAAATTTTTCGCTCGTACAAAAACTTTTCTGGAGATCTTTGTACATAAGGCTCCTACAAAAAAAACAGTGGTTTGGACCGTTTACGACTCGGCGCGCGTTGAGCATATTAATATTGATTATACGCGTGCTATTCACATGCATATGATATTATGTACATCTTGCGCGCACACTAGCTTTCATCACGCGTCTTGCGAAAGAGCGCTGAGCAATGGTGGGCGTCACCAAAGTTCTGAAGGGGGTGCGAGATTTTTTCAAATGTCAAAAAATGGGCTTAAAAATGGTGGTATGGCGAAAAAACACCATTTTCTAATGTTTCTCATCGAGCACCATCCATTGGCATCAAAAAATTGCGAAAAATATTTCAAGAATTGAATTCTGGGGGGTGCATACCATAGGTGGGCAGCAACGAAAGTCTGGGGGGGGGTGAAAAAATTTTCAAAGGTCAAAAAATGGTCTTAAAAGTGGTCGTATGGCGAAATAAACACCATTTTTCGACGTTTCATCATCGAGCACTATCCAATGGCATCAAAAAATCGCTGAAAAAGCAAAAAAAATTCAAAATTTGAATTCTGGGGGGGGGGGGTATTTTGATTTCTGGGGGGGGGTATTTCAACTTCTGGGGAGGTTGCATACCCCCGAACCCCCCCACGCTCATGTGTGGTGCATACCCCCTCCCCCCAAACTCCCAAACTCTCCACGCCCAGTCGTGGCGCTGAGTCGCAAACGGTCTGAACTAAGCGTTTAGGTCGCGTTTTCTTAAAGTAAAGCACGTCATGATACTCTTTAGGTCTCCGGCTCTGGCGATTAGGTCGTGAAAAAAAGCGTTTCTAAATAAACTCAATCGGTTCTTTATTGTTCGAATTCAATGGCGAGAACTGTAAATTCGCCGCTTCTGGTCAATTTCAAGCAATTTTTTGATTTTTTCCATTGTTAGCCTTTGTTCTGCCTTATTTTCTCAGGAAAATTTCGCATTTTTCTATTCTAGAAGGGGTCTAAAGAGTAGACCAGACACGCACAATATGGAAATTATGGGGGTGAAACCGACAAATTTTCTAAAGTGCCCTTTTTGGGCTCTAAACGGTGTATACGCGTCAAAAACATCATTTTTGGCGTGTCTTACAATGCACTATCTTTCTAGAATGTAAAAACTTGAAAGTTTCTAAAAAAAGCAGTATCGAAAACTTTGAATGCATCGAACTCTGTGTAGGAAGCGCCGAAATTTTGTCACGTTTGAGCCAATACCCAGCTGAAAACGCTTAAAAGCAGCACCTTTCATCAGTAGCTTATAGCTGGCCTTCTGAATTTGGAGGATCGAAATTTTGAAGTTGGATATCTCAACAACCACTCGTAGATAGGCAAAAATAATGGCGTGTTTTAGTATTTCTCAGCAAGATTTGCATATTTAAGAAGGAAAAAGTTCAAAAAAAATTCTACTTCATGTCAATTATATTAAAGAAATATGGTGTATTTTGGGTTTTTTAGCTCAAAACGTGTGCTGGAAAGCTATTCTAATGGTAGATACGCTTGACAGAAATTTTTAGTTTTTCCCTTGGAGGCATACGTGCACTGCACGGGATTTCTGGGGGGGGGGGGTAAAGTTTTAGAGTTCCTTTTTTGACCCTAAAAATGGTAGGTTCGCGTCACAAACATCGTTTTTCGGCGTTTCTGACGATGATTTTTCTTCTAGAACGTAAGAACATTGAAAAATTTTGAAAAAAAATCAAAGAAGTCAAAGAAATTGAACAAAATATAGTCGAAACACGAGTATATGGTGCGAAGCGCCGAAAATTTGAGACGTTTGAGCGAATAGATAGCTAAAAACGCTTAGAAAAGCACCTTTTCTACGAATTTTAAGAAAATTTCTGCAACTTTCGGAAAATCACGAATTTCGGGTGAAGTGACAAAATTTCTGCAGGGGGAGGTTAAAATCTTCCTGGGGGGATTGAAAACTCCCTCAAGCTTCCAAGGTCGTGTGTGCGTGGGGGCCATACTTGTTCTTGGGGGTTTTCACCTCCCGCGGAATCATTTTTCAACCCCCGCAAAAAATTTTTCACCCCCCCCCACCAGAATTGGCGATTTTTCAAAAGTTTCTTAAACTTACCTGAAAATTGGTAGAAAAAGTGTCTTTTTAAGGGTTTTTGGCTATCTACATATTTGCTCAAAATCGCCAAATTTTTCAGCGCTTCGCGCCATATATTCATCTTTTAAGCGATATATTGGTCAATTTATTCGACTTTTTTCGAAATTTTTTTCATGATTTTATGCTCTAGAAGGATAGAGTATCGTCAGAAACGCCAAAAAACGATGTTTTTCAACGCGTGCCGGCCATTTTTGGGCCCAAAAAAGGCACTTCAGGTTTTCACCCCCCCCAGAATTCCCATGCTGTGCATGTATGGTGGGAGCCCTTTTTAAATTTATTCATACTTGCAAAATTTCACGGGAATAGTCCCACCATATCCCCCACAGCTATTTTCCTGCCTTTCATTCATTTTTTTGGAAAATCGCGAATTTAGGGTAAGTGAAAAAATTTCTTAGTGGTTTAGAGAAAAGTTTCTATGAAGCCGTTTTCAATATAATGTTAAACATTATAAAATTCAAGTATTTCTTATAATTATCGCCAATTCCTTTGTTTGCGATTTGTTCATCTATTGAAACTTAATTTGTTTCAATGGTTAAACTATGTAAACTATTTCTTTTTCTGCGTACTGTAGGAATCATCCGAGACATTCGTATTGACGTCATCGTTCAATCGTATTTAAATTTATATATAAATTTTATTTTATTTGTTCTAAATTTTGAAAGAATTAAATTTCATCATAATTTTCAATTTAAACAGTCGATCGACGAAATCTCTCGCTCTTTACATTGCCTTTATTCGCTTGCTTCGAAGAGGACGCTTAAGATTTTTTGTTCAAGATCTCACCTTCCGTTAAGTGTAAAGTGTGTATGAAAATAATGTTCTTCGGTGTAAAGTAAAACTTTTTCATCGTCTTATGCGCACGATTTAGAGGCGCCCACAATTGTTATCGACGTCGTTTGCTTTTTGTAAAGTATAAAATGTAAAATATTATCTTTATGTACAGTGGTGTAAAGAAATAAATTTTTTGGCAGCATTGGCAAAGGCCGGACCCTTGGGATTAGTAAGCTAGAAAACACACGGCCCTGGTGTATAGGCACTAGTATTGGGGGTGAAAGAGCCTGATTTGGACTTTCTAGTTCACGAAGCGACGTTATAAAACGGCTTTAAACAAATTAGACTTGCTTTAAACTGATTTAGGTACCTTCTTTACACTCTTCTATTGCTTTATCTTAAAGGAGACGGAGACGCCAGCTTTAATCGCCCAAGAGTGCGCATCGGCGGGAGCGGTCGAATCGCCGACGGAAGTGGTGGGCGATGTCTCAGCGGCGACGACGACGTCGACGTCAAAAATCGTCGAGCGGCGTCGCCCGTCGCTCTTTTTACGACGCCAAACGTCCGCAACGCGACACCTTAAATCGCGCGACGTGCCATTTATCACGTCGGCACCGTCGCCTACTCGTACGCGTCTAGCTATTTTCGCTCTTAAGGCCTATTGTAAAGTGAATAAACTTTGTGTAAAGTGAATAAACAAATTTAAAAATGGAAACGAACGGTTTGTTTACACACTTTACACTGCTGGCATAAGCACGAGATTTTGCATCTCTGAGCTGAGGTTATGTACCGCCCTTCATTTTTTAAACGGTTAATAAGGTCAAAAAAGGTTACTCAAGTTTTAAACGCAATAATTTGTATTTTAGTTTACACCTGACTTAGTGTGTAAACGACTTCCCAAATGTGTGTTCTTATGCTTTCTGTGTATGCCGTCCTGGAAATGCAGAATAATTATTTATTGAAGTTGATAGAGACACTATCGATTGTCCTCTTTTCTTCTACCTGCTTGAGTAATATTTGTGTATCTAGTACGTCGGTAATTCTAGTGTAAAGTTTATAATTACATATTTTCTCACATATGTTGTTGGCGAATTTCTAACCTACTTGTATAAAGTAAGGTTATTGCATTTACTCTAAAATAATAAATAATAAATTAATTGCACAGATCAATATATTTCGATATGTATTGCTCTTAGGAATATATCTACGGTACTACGATAAGCCAAAGTGTAAAGTGAATAAATGTGCCAATTGCTGCTGTTGCACGTGTTATTCAATGTTATAATATTAATGTTGGTAAAATACTATTTAACTAGCAAGGAAAAATGCTCCGATGGCACAAAAAAGACGAATATACTTGGGATTACGGATTATTAAGAATGTAAAAGGAGGGACTAGAAAAAATCTGCTATGTACATATATGCCTAAAGTCGTAAAACGTGCTTTAAAATCAGACTTTCATGTATAATTCACATTTTTGAGACGTGCTTTCTCGCTGCGTTTCTCGCCTCGTTTTGTTTCTTTCAAAGGCTCAACCTTGCTGCACAATGTACAGCTTTCTCCATTTTATCGACCTTGAATTTCTCAAGAAAGTCTGGGTTGTCCTGCCGATTTGTACTGTATTTACGTGTATTCGAATTCTAGACCTTTGCGATCTGTAGGTTAACGTTTTTTACCACTCGTCGTCTTCTCGATGTACATATATGCCTAAAGTCGCAATAAGTTATTATAAAACCAGCACGGCCCAATTATCGGTTAAATAATTTTTTCTGATTTTTCACTTTCAGTTTGAAAGAATAATTGTAAAATAATTTTTTTTAATAATTTGAATTTTTTATGTTTTTTTTTCTTGAGCGCGATTTTTGGCCCGTTCCTTTTTATTTGTCGGCGAAATTTTGGAAGTTCGCTGCTTACTTAAAGCCGGTCCTGTGACCAAATTTCTCGATGTGGAATCTTTCAAATAAAGCACTTTTCGGCCATTTAGTTTTTGTTTTTTAAATTTTTTCAAGTGTAAAAAAGTAATTATAAAATACGTATTTTTAAGTGAAAAAGTTTTTGAAATTTTTCTCTCAATCGCGATTTTTAGCTTTCGACGAAAGTTAGTCAATTTGCTGCTTCATCTTAATTGGCATTGTCACCGAATTTTTCGACGTTGAATCGTTCGTTTTAGTGTACAATATCGGCCAAATATTGTTTTTGTTTTTATGATTTTTTATTCAAATAAAGTAATTATAAAATGGAAATTGTTTGGCAATTTTGATTTGTTTTCAAATTTTTTTGCGTGATCGCGATTATTCACCTAATTTATTATTTTTCGGCGAAATTTGGGCAATTTGCTGCTTATTTGTAGCCTGTCCTCTGACTAAATTTTCCCAATCGCTTAAATCAATGCACAATTCCGGTTAGATATTTTTGTTTTTATGAATTTTTCTTTTGAAAATGCAAATTTTTCGAGGAATTTTATTGTTTTTTCAATTTTATTCTTCGTAATCGCGTTTTTTAGCCTAACTGTTTTTATTTTTTGGCCAAATTTTGGCAATTTGCTGCTTATTTCTAGCTTGTCCTCCGACCAAATTTTGTCAATCGCCTAAATTAGTGCACAATATCGGCTAAATATTTTTTGTTTTTATGAATTTTTCTTTTGAAAATGCAAATTTTTCAAGTAATTTTATTTTTTTAAATTTTATTCTTCGTAATCGCGTTTTTTAGCCTAATTCTTTCGATTTTTCGGCGAAATTTTGGCGATTTGCTGCTTATTTATAGCCTGTAATGCACTAATCCGGCTAAATATTTTTTGTTTCTATGAATTTTTGTTTTAAAAATGCAAATTTTTTAAGTAATTTTATTTATTTTTTAATTTTATTCTTCGTAATAGCGTTTTTAGCCTAATTCATTTTTATTTTTCGGCGAAATTTTGGCAACTTGCCGCTGCTTATTTATAGCCGTTCCTGTGACCGACTTTCCCGACGCGGAATCGTTCAAATCTTGGAAACGCATCATACTCAACGTTCATAATATAGCCGCGGGGCATAAGCACGCTAATCTTTTCTATAGACGCGTTCAGGACGAGCAAGCTCCGTTTTACAGCAAATTAATCAAAAAGTAACAATTTTTACGCAATTTAACGTATTATTGATTACAATAATTATTAAAAATTGTCAAAATTTAAATTAAAAAATTAGAAAAATCAAAAATTATAGAAAATCATGAAAGTTTTATTTTTTCGTTCTATTTATAATTCGAAAATTGCGTAAACTCGTCCGAACTGTATTTTCTTTGAATTTTCAATTAAGATTAGAAATATTGGTAAATTTTTTGGATCTAGTATACAATTTACCCCCCGGCGTTTTTTAGCCGATCCATATAAGCTACAGTAACCAAACTTTACAAGGAGATAGCTATAAGCCTATTGTACTAATCTGGCAAAATTTATTAACTTACGGTGTAAACTTACTGCTTTAAAGAAAATTTAAAAAAATTTTAAAAAAACCTACTTTACTTTACTTTAAACTTACTCTAAACTTACTTTTTTATGTCGATTGAGTTACAAAAAACTGCTTTGTTTGAAACCCACCGAATCGTTTACAATTTTTAGATGCCGTTAGTACGTTGTAAACTGTGAGTGTAAAGCAGTAAGTTTACACCGTAAGTTAATCAATTTTGCCAGATTAGTACAATAGGCTTATAGCTATCTCCTTGTTAAGTTTGGTTACTGTAGCTTATATGGATCGGCTAAAAAACGCTGGGGGAGGGGGTAAATTTTATACTAGATCCAATTTTTTTCTTGTATATCCGATACTCGACGGGTTTAATCTAGTATCGAATATACACAAAGAGAGATTTTTAAACAAAAATTGTTTTTTTAGTCAGTAAAATTCGTGAATTATTCGGCTTGATAAATAAATATTTATTTTTTCTTGTTGTTTTAATCAGAAAATTAAATTGGTATGTTCAAAATTTATTTTCATTTTGTTTGTTTTTTCAATTCAAGCTGAGTAATTTTTAGTAAAATTTGGTTACTCGGTTGTTTGATACGTTTCTATCGTTCACAATTTTCCTGGGTAATTTTTAGCAAAAATAGCATTCTTACTAGTAGGCACGTAGCTGGCCCTCCTATTTCGGGGGGACCAACACCAGTTTTGGGGGGTGTAAGCCAAAAATAGCACAAAATAGCGTGTAAAAAATCCTATTTTTCCGGCTTTTTCTGAATTTTGGGAATTTTGGGGGTCCGGACCCCCCCAGTCCCCCGCCCCCACAGCTACGTGCCTGCTTACTAGTAAAATTCGGGGTTTATTCGGATTGAAATTCGCACAATGTCTTACCCAGACAATTTTTAATGCACGATTTGTGTGTTTTTTCTTTTGTAGGTATTGTTTTTGTTTGAATTTTCTTTTTTTCGTTATAAGTGTTTATAATCCGGCTAATCTGACGAATTATAAACAGCTTTCATTGATAGTTTTGTTGCCAACTGGAAGGATACCAATTTTTCAACTTTAAATCAGAAATGGTGTTAAAAGTGTCTAACCTATGAAAAACTAAGGAAAATTCTCTGGATTTATACTGCTTTACACCACGCTTTTGTTGGTGTAATCGAGGCGGTCCTTAGGCGGGGCTAGCCGTGTTAAAAATATTTCAAGTACAATTAATAGGCATTATAATATACAGGATTTTAGATGAGTTAACCCCGCAGTGCAATATTGTTTACACTTGACTTAGTTTACACTCCGTCCGAAATGGCCCTATTTTCATCTTACTGCCTTCCCCTACCTCCGTAATTACTGTATTTTCGTGATTTCGTCTTAAATTTGTTCTTTAATTTCTAGGCCAATGTGTTTGAACGAAGTGAAGAAGAATGTCGAATGCGGGCACATATTGAGCACGGCCGAGTTTAAACGCGACATTATGCTCGTTTTTGCCAACGCAGTCATGTACAATCCCCGATCGCACCCCGTTCATCAGATGGCCGTTCAAATGGCCCTCGAATCGGTGCCCAGCATGGACGAATTGTTGGAAAGCAGTCTTTGCACGTCGTACGCCGGTTTTCTACTTTACACTGTTCTTCTTTACACTGCACAAACGGGCGACTCTACGCTTTCAATATCTCGCGTATCACTCTCGATTAAACTTGTGTAAAATTCATGTGATTATGATTCGCCTTTCCAAATTTTCCCTCCGTTTTCTAGTTGTAGACTGTCAGGCCGGTAGTGTAAAGTAATTGTTTACACCGTTTTTCAATAATTAAGCTTCGATTTGTTTCAGTGCGTAAGAGATTTGCGCTCTCTTTTCCCTCAGAGCGTTTTTCATACCCTAATCTTAACTTCCTTTCTAGTTTACACAACTGTCAGCGCAGATGCGTTTACATATTTATTTTGAATTACTTTCTCTTTACACTTTGCGCATTCAGTTCCTGGCTTATTTTATGTTCGTTTTATATACTTTCGAAATTCCATTTTACAATATTTTTCTAAAGTTTACAACAATGCAATCATTATTTTATGATTGATTTAAGTGTGTAAAGTCGCCAGCCAATGATTTATCCATACTGTATGATTTACATTTTGTCGTCTTTATGCAGGAATTGGTAGAGAGGACATAACATGCGAAGCCCAGAATCAAAAAAAGACCCCGGGGTTAAATTTCTAGATTTTCTCGTTTTCCGCGTTTTTATGCTATCGAATATAGATGGATGAGGAGCGGTCGAAAAATTATGATTTTTTGCCTTGATCGTCAGATTTTTTCGTCATTTTTTACTTTTAAAATTTTTTGGAACCCTAGGCCCTCAGAATTTAGGCGCTTCAAATTCATTAATAAGGCGCGTTCTTGCCTCGACCCTTTACTTGCATACGCGAAGACCCACAAACGCCTCACAAATAATCCGTAGCTGCGTCGCTTCGAGTTTAAAATCGAATTTGCGCCGTTTCGGGCGGATTGTCTTAAACCCGTATTTTGATGTTTTGTTTCAGAAGTAGCGTCGGCGCCGCGAATTCCGCCGGGTTGCAGCACGGGTGCGACCCTATCGCGTCGCCTACGATCGCCGCCGATTTGACGCGTACGCTGCGGGTCAGCCGAGCGACCGCCGCGTCGTCGGGCGGTTCACAGCGGCGAACTGATCACGGCGAACAAGTGAGTGTAAAGTATCACTATGTTGTAAAGTACGTAATAGTTATGAGGATCGAAAATGTGACGTGTTAATCGCGCAATGTGGTGTCTAGAATTAAATTAAAATAAATTAATCGAATCAAATTAGGACGTGATTGCGTTAACGAGTTTACACTCGCTTTACACAATCGATTATATTTGGATGTTTTGTTTCTATACCAGGCATCGCAGTCCCGCAAGCGCGAATTTTCCGAAACGTCTTCGTTGGACAGTACGACTCCTTTGTCGAAAAGGAGGCACGTGAATTGATGCGTGATCACTGATAAATTTTGTAACGTTTGGCTTAGTGTAAAGTAGCGTTACGGCACTTTACACCGGATATTTTTCGTTTTTTACGCTTTAAACATTTGGAAATCGACCGGAAGCATCGCGTATCGAAATTGAAATTTAAATTTGAAAATATTTGGAATTAAAGTTCAGAATTCGAAACAATGGAAATTTTTGAAAAAAGTTTAAATATCTGTATTGTAAACCGATTCATTCGCGGTTTTCCTTTCGATTTTTCGCAGATGTATCGAGTTTACGATGTTAATGCATTCGATTCTGTAATTTTCGTTTTGCTCGTTAATCGTTTAGATTTATTTTACAATTATTCTTACGCGCACAGTAAACGAAGTGCTCCAAAGATCACTGACCGAACCAACGCTTTAAACCGTCACAAAAATAAATAAGAAAATTGAAAAAATTTTAAAAAAGTAAATTTTTTCCGAAAATTTCAAAAACATAAATTTTTTTCGAAAATTTCAAAAAAAAATGAAATTTTTTCCGAAAATTTCAAAAAAATAAATTTTTTCCGAAAATTTCAAAAAATAAATTTTTTCCGTTTCGAAATTGAGGTCAAATGCCAAACACGGGCAGCATTTACGCAAGTATATTAAAATTCTGGGGTCGGCAAATTTTAGAATGTCTGAAAGCTGCTGAAAATTCGACCGACGACGAAAACCATTTCATACGTTTTTATGAGCGCATTGGTAGCAAAAAACACGTGAAACAAATTTCTGAAAATTGAATTTTGAAGTGTAGTCCAGTCCGGAGCACACTTTGGCCTGGGAGTCAGGGGTTCGGACCACATATGGGCGTGGGTGTTTGGACTTCCAGAATCCGAAAGACCCACCGCCCCAAATCGAAAGACCCTTAGAATTGCACTTTTGGCAATTTGGTCCCATCGGACCCTCAGGATTTGGATCGAAAGACCCTTAGAATTACACTTTTGGCAATTTTGTCCCATCGGACCGCCAGAATTTGGATCGGAAGACCCTCAGAATTGCACTTTTGGCAATTTTGCCCCATCGGACCCCCAGAATTTGGTTGCTGCCCATGTAAGGTTCGGTTGGACCCCCTGCTGAGAATCTAACGGATCCCTTACACCCCGCTGGAGTTTTCTGTGCTATTTTTTGCCGATTTCGCCCAACCGGACCCACAGAATTTGGCCGCTGCCCATTTAGCGTGTGGTCCAAACCCGCGTTCATGCGCATCGGCAAGTACCCAGTCCGTTTCATCTAACTTTGAGGTTTTCTTTTGAATTCAATCCGCATGAATCAGGCTGCAAAAGTGGTTTAAACTCTTGATGCAGTCATGAGCTTGGCAATAGCATGCGTCTCACTATAACTCGATTTACTGTAGAATATCACAACTATACAGTTAGTTTTTGTAGGCGGTTTAAAATTTTTTCAGAAACCTCAAATACTAAATGAAACGGACTAATATGAGACATTAGAACAAAATGTTACGGTTGCTGTTTATATAACAATCGGATTCTTTGTTCGGTTCGACTAAAATCGATAGAAATTTAAAGTTAGTTAATGATCGGACTGGTCATAAGCAGAATTTACTTTCTAGAAGTCCGGCTTTCACCTGGAAATCCGATGCTGCAAAGCTGCATACACCTTGCAATAAATCGGTTATGACAGCATCAATTTTTAACGCATTTTCGTTGTTTTTTCTCGCAATTTTTTATGCCGGACAGCTCGGACAACGTCGAAAAAATGGAGTTTTTGCCCCGAGCGTGAATTTTTCAAACTGGAAGCCCAGAATTCTAGTAGTCCACAAATGTGTACCACCTATGATTCCGATCTCATTCGCCTCGTTTCTTACGCCTTTGTGATTGATTAATGAAAAACCTGTAGTGAAAACGCTTGTCGTGCGTATGATATGCGCGCGAAAACAGGCAGAAATCAATACGCCGTGATTGCTGGATCAAATGAAAGTTAAATATAATTTATCTCAAACCGTTTTGAAAACGACAAATGTGGCGGGTTAACGGCTCAGGGGTAGTTGATCACTTTTGGGGGTTGACATACAGCTGTTTCACACGAGTTTGGGCATAAATTTTAGAAATTTTCTTCGACAGTAACCCGGTGAATTATGGTAATTACAAATCAGATCAATGTAATAATCGCAATCTGTCAGGTTTTTGTCGGAGATGAATTTTTAAAACTTATGCTCAAACTTGCGTGAAACGGACTAAATTTGGAGAACGGCAAAAAGTCAGGGCCGGCACCATAGGTAGGCAGCACCGAAATTCTGCAGTGTGCTAGATTTTTCAAAGGTCAAAACATAGTCTTAAAAAATATTGTTTAGGCGAAAAAAACCATTTTCAACGTTTCTCATCGAGCACTATCAATTTTATCTTTTTGGGTAAGCCATCTGGGGGGTGCATATCCCAACCCATCCCTTCCCCTCCACGCCCACGTGTGGTCGGCACTCAGTCTTCACGATTTTTTTTGCTAGGCAAAACCATGAAAATGGTCAAAATAGGCTTTAAAACGTTTTTCATGGTAAAACACATTGTTTAAGCATTTTTGGAGATTCTGTTGCCTGCGTTTAACAATAAAAAAATAGAAATAATCAATCAATCGAGAAATTTTGAATTTTTCAGACCGCCTGGACACAATTTTGAGCTTTTTTGAGTAAAAAGCGAGCAAAAGCAATCCGAGAAAAACTTTGATATACCGCTTTCGTCCTCAAAACTGATGCAGAAAACTTCTATTAGCTTAAGAATGCTTGACCTTTAAGCGTGAGTAATAGCCTCCCTCCCCTATCTGCTAACCAATGAAAACGGTCATCCGACCAATGAGAACCTTCAGACCCACAAAATTATACAATGAGCAATGCAATCCATGGTACCTACCAATGCTAACTGCTTGAGCCATAAGATTCATTAAGTTTCGTGCTGTTCCAATGCATTTTTGCTCTTTTCCCAATTTTTGGTGATTCGCTCATTCCCTAATTTCTGTTTTTGTTTATTTATTTATTGTTCTGGTCGCAAAGCATAAAACATTCGCGGAAATCGAGCATAAAAAAAGATTTCATGTTGAAAAACAAAATTTGGTTCAAAAGAAAAAGAAAATAAAATTTTACGAATGTGCTTAATTAAAAATCATGCTCCGAGTACATTAAAATTTCATTTTTTAGGCAATCAATAGTTAAGCCAATCTCGTTAGTAGGTAAATAATCAATATATCGCATTTGCAGAAAATGATGCCTCAGAAAATGAAAGTTTTATCAGCAAAAGTAAGAAAAAGATGGATGTAAGTTATCAAACATACAGCAATATCTACTATACGTATGTACATCTATTAAATATGACACGACAATGTCAAAATTGTTTTAAATTTTGGGCTACTAAAACAACAATAATGATATGAATAATAGACAGGAAAGAGTCAAAATAAATAAAAAATAAAAACAAAGCAAATTATTGAATCCATTGACACATCGATCATAGTTCAGATCTCAATTTAACGATAACTCCGTAATTCTTCGGATGACTCAAAAATCCCACAGTTCGTCCGATCTTATCAACTTTTTGATCTTCGGGGAATGAAAAAGAGAAGCGCATTATCAGAGCAGTGAGAAATATGAATAACTCCATTTTGGCCATCGGTTTACCGAGGCAATGTCGTTGGCCTGGGATAAAACAAAAAGATAAAATTAATTTATATCGAAGATAACATTGTTTCTTGGCTATCTGAGTTCAGCGAGTCGACCTAATTCGTACGGTCATTATTCCTTTATATATTGCATGTGTTACTTCATTATTTAATCTTCATTTTTATATTTTTTGCTCAATTACCAATGTATATTAGATTATTCTGGTACCTAAATACTTTATTTTACGCAATGAATTAATCTTAAGATCGCTTTACATGTATTTATGACCATAATAATTGGTACACGTGTACATATTATTATCTCTTTACTATTTGTTATCATTATTCATTATTATTGTTAAAATAATATTATTATTATTGGCATTTTGGTTAATGCTATAGGATCACTATTTATAGTAGGTACCTACGAGTAACCATAATATTGTTAACTACGTATGTACATGTACATGTAGGCATGGGGGAGTCTGGAGAGTCTGGCTGATTCCTTAGAATCCGGCGGAGGCCCCTCCCCTGCAGAATCGATAGACCCCCCGAATTGAATTTTCAGAGCTATTTTTGGCAATTCTGACCCATTGGATCCCCCAGCATTTGATTGCTGCCCGCGCAGGTACATATATCATTTCCTATCACAATAGATTGTTATTTATTTTTCATATTTGTATTATTCATAGGCTGGTTGTCCAGTCTTCTTTATACGAGTACTATCGTGTTATTACTTGCTATAGCTGCACATCAAGGCCAGTTTGGGGGTCGAACAGTATTTAAGGATTCCGATCAGCTTCCGTGAGCTGTAAAATAATCCTGAAAATTGCTTGATTAAAATAAAATTTAAGAAAGTGAAAATCAGAACTACCTCAATTGACAGTTGATGGTCAATTCAAAGACCATGAAACGAGATCATTTATGATCACGCGCTACCAATAATAAATCATACGCGAAATCGCGACTACCCAGCGAATACCCCGCCTTATTTTCCGCCTCAAGTAATTTAATTTCTAACTAAAGTGAAAATTGTCGCCTAATTTCGATTCGTCATTTTGTTACCGACTGAAAACGGGATCCAAGCGCTGTCCATTTTAATTTTGCCCCCGGCATCCAAAAATCTGCCTAGGTCAAACGCGTCCGGCTGTTTGAAGTGGGTCGGATCCCTCATAACGGTCCACAGAAAGGGCACAATCAGCGTGTCGGCGGGAATATGGTAATTTTTGAGCGTAGAATCGGCTGTGGTTCTGTGCATTGGTATGGGCACTACGTTGGCCAGTCGTTGAATTTCCATTATGCAGGCTTCGACGTAAGGCAGACGCGCCTTGTCCTCCCAGGCCAGAATTTTACGGTTGGAGCCGAATTTCTGATCGATAGCGTTGAAAATATTCTGTTGAATTTCCGGATTTTGACACAACAAATAAAGTCCGTACCTAAATTTTTTTTGAATTTCAAATTAGAACTTTTATTATAAATAATCGTTCAGTATCTTCTGGGTCATACGCATGCCGAATATTTCGGTAAAAAAATTTATTTGACGATGTTCTAGAGAATGGAAAAAAGGTCAGAAAAGCAAAAACTTATCGTTCTTGAAAAATACTGCCGAAATTGTGAATTTAATGATATTGAAAGAAGAACAAAAGAGTTCCCAGCTATTCGATAGGCATATAATTTTTTTATAAACGATTTAGAGGAATTATAAATTTTTGCTAACTCGTTTACTGCGCCATAGTAAGCCTTTATTTTATATTTAAAACGAACAAATAAATCACGAAATCTAAAAATCGTGAAAAATCCCGGAAAAATTGTTGTTTGAATTTCGGAGGATTTTCAAGTACGTCAAACCTTTTTTGAACACATTTTTCCCCAGGCCAACCATACTTCTAGCATTTTAAATTTGAGTTGAAAAATTTTTAATTTCTTCAAACCTGAGCGTATTCGAGGTTGTATTGCCCCCGCGGCGAACAGTTGATTGACCGAAGCCAGTATTTCGTTATCCGTGAACGAATGGCCGGTTTTCTTTTTCTGAAATTCCAAGAATGAATGCACGTAGCTGCCTTGTTGAACGGATCCTTGGGCAGATTCGCGGCGTATCAAGTCAATAAGACTTTGAACGAAAGTCAGTGACGTATTCAGAGCCGCGAAATAACTTTAAAAAAGTCAGGATGATGCGCTGTTTACGATAAATTTAAAAAGATTAAATTTAAAAGCTTTAAAAATTGAAGAAATTTTATTGAAAAAATTTAAAAATCTGTTTATCACGCGGTTGGTTAAAAACTGATATTTAAATGATGACCTATCAGCACACATGGGCGTGGGGGGTTTGGGGGGTATGCAACCCCCCAGAAGTTGAAATACCCCCCCCAGAAATCAAAATACCCCCAGAAAACATTTTTTTGCTTTTTAGCAATTTTTTGATGCCATTGGATAGAGCTTGATGAGAAACGTCGAAAAATGGTGTTTTTTTGCCATAGGACCACTTTTAAGACCATTTTTTGACCTTTGAAAATTTTTCATTCCCCCCAGAAATTTTTTCACCCCCTCCCCCAGAATTTTGGTGCTGCCCACCTATGCCTATCAGTGAACTCTCATTAGTTTTGTTGATATCGTCTCATCATCGGACTCTTTTTTCGGGAATTTTCTTGAACAATGCAATCAATGGGAAAACGCAGTGCGTACATCACCTTGATTTTCAACCAGATGAGATTAAATCATTGTAGGGATTTGGAAGAGCCTAGAATCTCCTACAAATATAGCTGGCGCTACTAACAAAAGTTTTGACTATTCATTACCAAATCCTATAGGAAAAGCTTGTAGATTTTTAATGTTTTGGTAGTGTTATGCGTCTAATAACCAATACGTGCCCGAGTATACGATTTTTGTGATCAGTTTTTCTTTCTTATTAGTTTTTACTTTATTTATTTGATTAATTTATTTTTATTTATTCGTTTTATTTATTTAATTTTATCCGATTGAGTTTCGTCATTAGACGCGATGATTTTTCTGAGTTTTTAGAATTTTGTGTAATAGATCCGCATATTTGGTTTACTAACATGGAAAAATGCTCCGATGGAACAAAAAAGGTAAATATAGTTGAATTTCTTCATTGTTAAGGATATAAAAGGAGGGGACTAGGGAAAATTACCCTATATGCGCCGAAGCCATAGGAATGTGCTAAACAGTTGGACTTCCCCTAAACAACGCAAAAATCGAAGTATATTCTGCGGCCTATGCGCGTTTCTGCAGATTTTCCGTAGTAATTTCGATTACGATGGCGAGTATTTTGATTAACTTTGTTTTGGAAAATTAAAAGAAAATTTTATGGTAGTGCTCGATGAAAACGTCGAAAAATGGTGTTTTTCGCCATACGACCATTTAAAGACAAAGTATTGAGTTGGCCATGTAGGTGTAAAGTTTACGCTATTATCATTTACTCTAGAGCATTGTGGAAGGCCAAGAATTCATTAAGTAAATAATACATTGATTATTTAATAGTCATGAAAGTGTCTTCAATGTTCTTTTGCGAAACACTTAAATACGCTTTGTGACTACACCCTCATTTTTCACAGGCCGCAGAATATACTTCGATTTTTGCGTTGTTTAGAGGAAGTCTAACTGTTTAGCACATTCCTATGGCTTCTGCGCATATAGGGAAATTTTCCCTAGTCCCTCCTTTTACATCCTTAACAATGAAGAAATTCAAGTATATTTACATTTTTTGTTCCATCGGAGCATTTTTCTTTGCTAGTTCCCTTCTTTTATTTAATGATTTAGGCAATATATCCATAGGTGGGCAGCGCCAAAATTCTTCGGGATGCAAGTAGCTGAAGAAATTTCTTTTTTCGTCGCGAACCCTTTACACTAAAATTGATCACAGACCAGGAAATATTGCGTTAAGAGAGAAAAAATTTCACATTTTGAGATATTGTAGTCCTCTACATTATAAAACTAGTTGGACTGCACAGTTACCTAAATTGAGCTAGATAAGCTTTAGGACACGCTAAGAGTGAAAAACCCGTATACTCTACACTTTTGTGCAATAACCATTGAGTGTAAAGAAATTTTAAGGTCAGATTCGTAATCTACTAACTGAGGGGCAACATTTTTCAAAAATCAAAAAATTGGCCCTAGGCAAATTGTTTGATACGAAATGCTCTGGGCGGAAAAGTGCTTCTCGTTGTAAAGTTTACACTTGTGCTAATACCGCAATATTGGGTGTATCGGAGCGAAATAAAGTAGGATCTGTAACGCTAAGGTCAGGGCAAATTTTAAGCATAATTAGCATGTTCCACCTACTTAGCGGAGTAGCTGGAGTAAGTTTCGTTTTTCGTCTCGAACCCTTTACACAAAAACGATCACACATCAAGAAATATCGCGTTAGAAGAGAAAGAAACTCGGTTTTAAGATATTGCAACCCTCTACATTATAAAACTAATTGGACTGCACAGAAACCAAAACTGAGTTAGATAGGCTGAAGGACACGCAAAGAGTAGAAAACACGTATACATTACACTTTTGTGTTACAACTATTGAGTGTAAAGAAATTTCAAGTTCAGATTCGTAATCTACAACTCGAGGGCAGCATTTTGAAAAAATTGGCCCGCCGCAAATCACTTGATTTCTCGGTTTACACTTTACGCACTCATTGCTAACTCGGTATTGAGTGTAAACAAAAAACGACGGGCATCGAATTTTTTAATTATCCATCGATCAAAAAAACAGCATCTCCCAGGTGTGTGCCGTTGTTGCTGTGAGGGGGGACACAAATTTCGCACTCGCTGTGATAAACATATGAGAAAAATGAATGGCCAAGTATATTATAGGTAGCGCTATCGCGCTACCTATGATTTTCGCTCCAGCCTAATGAACTAATGCAGAATAAATGAAAGTAGGAAAAAGGTACTAAAAGAGGTTGAATTGAGAGAGAATAATCATAAAAATAAATTTAATCATTTTAATTTAATTGAAAATGAATTTAATTAATTCAATTAAGAATAAATTAAATTATTAAATTCAATTAATCAATTATAACTCAATCGAAACCAACAAGAATCAAATTTTAAAAGAATTCAAATTTGACAACTAACCGATCGTAACAGCTATTAACGAATGGTATTTTTTTATCCAAGGAAAATAAGCAGCCGAGGACAAAAAGCTGACGGTGCATTCGGACAGCCGATAATTGAGCAGCTTCAATTGATGCCTGAATTCCGCGCCTTCGAAAGTGCGACCGAACGCCATCACACAGAATACGTTGGCCACCGCTTTGTTCAGAAGATCCATTAGATCGAGCGGCTTTCCTTTGTAGAATGGAAACTTCCAAAGCTTTCATATCTTTTCTATATTCATATTCGGTATTCTATTCTTATTTAGTTTCTGTCATTACCGAAGACTATTGCGCGTCAGAAATGCGCGAGGGACTTGAAATCGTGGGTTCAAAAAGTGCAAAAAATTTATTTAGGGAAAAACAAAGGACAATTTGGGCCAGAAACGATCTATAATTTTCAGTAAAGTAACTTGGTTTCAATTGATCAAGAATTAGTTAATTGAATCGGACACTTTTGACAGTATTTTAGCAATTTGACAATTTTGGCAATCTGACAAAATGTCGGCAGAATTGCAATATTTCAACAATGTTTGACGATTTAAATATGTATATTCCAAGTTATCGACCATGGCGCAGCTCTCTTTGCATCACCTCATTGCGTTTGTTTAAAAGCAAAACTTCTAGTTTTCTTTTACTCTTCCATCTGATATTGTATACCCGTATGAAGGCCACTCAGCTAATTATCTGCTTTCAGCTTCGCAGGCTTAGGAGCAGACTAATAACTGCAAGAGTTAACAAGAGCCAATGATTTTTAGCAAAAAGAAATTTTAAAATCTTTCATTAAATTTAATGGTTGGCGCGCAGGATAGCGAAAAATGATAATATTCTTTTATCAAAAAAATTTTTGTTATGTCCGACCGTTAACAAAGATGTTTTCCGTTGTTTTGTGATTTTTTGACGCCAGGATAGAGCCCGATTCACTGCCCTTGTGGCACTCTAAAAACGCCATTTTCAGTCAAAAGAGTAGTAGAAAGAATTTGCGTTTTTCACCAAAATTTTTTAGCAAAGTCACAGTGATTTGTTTCATTTTTTAGCCGACGTTCTAAATTTTTGAGTCTTTTGCGTTATATCTTTCAGTCAGTTTTATTTAACTCTCAGCACATACAATACGGAAGGAAATTCATTGCTGTGGATAATTTGAGTTCTCAACGCGTTGTGTCGACTTTTTGCTGTAATTCGTCGCCGAATTTTTAAGCTGAGTATTAGCGTTTTTCGTCCACACGTTTTCAAAATTTCGAAATTTTTCACATTCTTTCGCACAAGAAATGATTCTGCTCACCAAACGACGGCAAAAAACCGTTTTTTGCACATAATGAATGGATTTTTCGTCCTATTATCTCACGTTTTTAAAATAATTTAGGGTGCTGTCCATACATCGGCTGAAACAAAAGTCTGGGGGTCCGAAGTGACAAAATCGCTAAAAAATCTAAAATTAAATTCGTGTGATCTATTGAAGTTTGGGGGTCAATTAGATTGTTGGGGGCGAGGTATCCCGCCTCTAAGACACACATGAACGTAGGGGGTTAAGTACCTTTGGAAGTTAAACCCCCCCTCCCCCAGATTACAGTATTTTTTCAGTGACAATTTTGGTAATTTTACCAATCCTGACCCCCACAGAATTTTCTTGCTGCCCACGGATGTCTCTAGACCCCCACACCTATGTTTGATTAATTTTTTTGTACTGTTTGAAGAACAGGAGTTGACATGGAATAAACATGATCAGACATCGTTTTTTTCAGGTCAACTTAAGCAGACGATACGAATTTGATTCAACGTCTTCGTTTCAAACAATATGTAATAAGCCAACTACTAACTTGCTATTACGTATATTTTTGGCATATATAAATATTTTCTTTAAAAAATCGTCATGAAAGAAATCCTTTGAAATCTTAATTTTAAATTCGTTTTTCCATTATCTACTGGATTGTCTAGGATTCACTTCCTAGAATCTATTAAAATTATTTTCATATTGATATTTGGTATAATTATCTTGCGATCTACTTTTAAAAAATAATTTTTAAGATGCGGGCACGATCAATCACAGGCGCAAATGGTTTGGGGTCTGGCCGGATCTAAGCCCGGTTTCAATATCGTTAGGCTTAAGCCAGGCTCAAATTTGACTTTAATGTTTAAACATACGTGGACAGGTTTAAGCCTGGCTTAAGTCAGGCTTAAGCCAGACTTAAGCCAAGCTAAAAATTAGCCACGTATGTATATTTAATCATTGAAGTTAGTTTCAAGCCTGGCTTAAGCCTAAACACATTGGAACCGGGCTTTGGAATCTAAATTTCCCGCCAGAATCCAAATGACCCTCAGAATTAAACTATCACAATTCACCGTAAATTTTCCGGCACTTTTTGACTTTCAAAAATTTTCGGACTATCCCACAGATCACGACAACTTATGTCCTGCTCAAAGCCCAGCGCAGGACGAATCTTTTAGGTCCAACCCGCCCCACCCCGCCAGCACTGTTGCAAAAACGAGGCCTGCCCCGCCCCGGCCCGCACAATTTTTTCGGTGTGTTATAGTGCGTGTTTTAGGTCCAAAAAAATCGTTGAGACGCGGAAAACATGGTATCCAAAAAAGCGTGCTGTGATGTTTTCTTTGCATATTTTAGCCTAAACAATATCTTAATTCGATTATTCTACTGTTAGAGTTATTTAGTGAATTCAATCGCAACACGTTTGTTGTAGCTTCCTTAAGGTTATGACAATTAACGAAATAGAAGTTGTGATTTAGCTGAAAAGCACTTATACCGACCTTAGCTCTAAAAGAAATGTCACTGCAGAACAATTTCGGATGGAAAAGTTACCTAAAGTAGAGTTTAGCCGAAAAAGTTGCTAAAAGGCGGAATTTTTCTGAAAAACGGTTTGTTAGCTATTTTTTAACGAGTTTACACAGATTTTCGTTTTATTGCATAGGTACTGCTTGACCGAGCAAAGGCTCTTTCATACTTGCAGTTTTTGCTCGAACTTAATTTAAGAATTTGAATGCAGACTAATTCAAAAGTTTTGATACTTATATCGCCAGCCCCAAACCTTGGATTTTATTTTAGTATGTACAACAAAATTTTGAAAATATGAATAATGTATTCTTAAGTCATTTTTATATGTGTACCGCTTTGAGCCATTCTCGGCTAGAAAGCTTTACATATTTGCTTGCATTATATTATCTAGAGCGCCTATTAAAGAGATAGGTATTACACATGGTTTGTTTCATTTAAGTTTGAGGTTTTCTCTTCAATTTTATCTGTATGAATCAGGTTACAAAAGTGATTTAAAATCATGTTGCAGTAATGCGGCTTGACGGTGGCAAAACTTCATCCATAACTCAGTGTACTGTAGAATACCACAAGTATTGTGTTAGTTTGAAGCATTTTTGTACGCACTTTAAATTTTTTCAAAAACCTCAAAGCTAAATAAAATGGACTATAGCTAAAAGAACAAAAAAATGCATAATCTTTTACGATCTAGAAATATTTCTAGTGCAATTCAGGGCAGACGTGACTTTTTGAGATTTTGATGATGGATCATTTCACCTCGAGCAGTGGGACGACATGAGCCGTTTGAAATTTAAGGTTTTATCAGCTTTATATGGTCCGAATAAGACTGAAACCGGGGTCAGGTGAGTCATTTATGCGTTCTTAATGCTTTTAATCGCAAAAGGGTAAAAAAGAGCTGCAATCAGTGACTATAAAGCAAAAATTAACAGCAACAATTAGCAGAGCAGAAGTAGGTGTTATTGGCAAAACTTACCGACTAATAACGAAAAAGTTAAATGAATCCAGCAGCCACTTCATTTCATAAATTTTCCTTAATATCAAAGGTTTCATTTTTAAATTAATAATAGCACAAGCCTTTGTGGTCTAAAAAATCTTGTTTAATTCAAAAATAGCGAATTTTGTAAGCTCTTGGAGGATGTCAGCGGTCCGATTATTATCCCACTGATTGGTACTATACATATATCATTTTTGGATCGGAAAACAATTGACAGAAAGTAAAATTATCTCAAAAAAGTCGCGAAATATTTTTTTATTCGTAATTTTGGAAGGAGATCAAACTCAAAAATAAAAATTCATTCCAGTGCTTTAAAACTGACTTATCAACAGCGGAAATGCTCGCGGAAATGCTCAGGAGTCCTTTGAAATATTATTTCATGTCAACAATCGTCCTCTGCGGGACCTAGCATCACGCAATCCTCATTAAAATTTGCATATTTAAATTAATTAAGAATTACGTGCCACAGAAGCGCCAAGAACTATTGGCATTTATATCCTTTAAAGCTTAATTTTGTAGCTTGCATAAGATAAGCAACAAATGAACTATATCTGATGAATAGCTCCACAAAATATCTAGATTTCTGTCCGTTTAAAGCTGAATTATTAAGCATTCAAAGTTCAAGCGAAATGTACGAAGTTTATCTGATGGCGCGACATTTGTAACCCATTCAGCTCCGTTTAGTACCTCTGGTAGGGATTAAAATTAACTCGAAGCCCCGAAAAGTTTCAAAATTAGTTTTGAATTAAAAAGCGGAGAAATTTCGAATTAATCAAAGGCATCTTAATTTAAGCAACAATGTAGAAAATGCCAAACACAATCATTTATTCGAACAGGATAAACTTGATTAATCTTGAACTGAATCGAAGTTCAAAAGATGGAAAACATTTATTTCAATACTCGGAAACTCTCTTCTTCGGATCATTTTTTCAAGATTTGAAGACATTCATCATTTATTCCAAAAAATGTTAAAACACAAAGTCCCACCCCGCCCCGCCTCGCGCAGGGCTCTGGTCCTGCTAACGTATGGGTCTTTATTTTCATTGATGAAATAATAGTGTACAATAATGGAAGTAGTACCTAGGCAATAGGCAATGGTTATTTAAGAATTCATAAATGAGAATTAACCCCTTGTTCTATGCTTATGAGAGGCGGTGCTGGCAAAATAGCTTTTTAGATAAATTGTGCATTAGATAATCATCTTGAAAAAAGAGGAACCAAAAATCTACCCAAGCTATACAAAAGGAGACACTCTAATGGCATGACATGCAAAGATAGGTAGTCTCAAAATTCTGGTGGGTCCGATGATTGCAACTGTCAAAACTCTGGTATGATACCCGTCCTGCATTTTTAAAATGCTATTTTTTTACTGATGCTATTGGATCGACTTTGACGAGAGAAACGTCGAATTTAATTTTTTTTTATTTGTATTCTTAAACATTTCTTCTGAAAAATCTTGGATCTGATAGAATAAGGGTTTTTGCAAACCTTCAAAAAAGGCCAATATTCATGTAAATAAACGCAATTCGCTGTGACGTGTACATTTTAGAAAGTACTTTATTTTTATTTTATTTGACTTGTCCCGACTTCTAAACGGAGAGAATGGCGAACAAAAACGTGTCAAAAACGTTTTTTTCTATTACCCAACACATTGAAAACTCTAAAAATCTTAACCTATAATCTGTTTCAATCATCCGAAAGCTTTTTCAGTAAATGTTTCGGAGGCTACAGTAACCCCTTCTTTCTTATTTACTATAGGTAGCTATATCTCACTGTAGCCAAGTAGCGAAGAAGGGTTTTTCAATACCATCTTAGCGGCATAATTTATTCTCGTCTTCCAGCAGGTTAATCAACTTACAGATAGAAATCGCGTATTCAGCTTATCCTAAGTTGACATTTTAAACACAATAGACTAAGGTGTTAAGAAATTCCGCAAACTACGACAAAAGCTTTTTATTTAGCACGCTTACTGTAGTATGTCCCAGCACTGATTAAATGCCTGAATTGAATTTATATGGGCGAATTAGTGCTTTAAAAATGGAAGAATTCCAGCCACCCGCCCTCACTGAGCTGATCTGTCGAATTACAGTAATTGATCTTGTTTCGCTTACTGTAGCCCTTAAAAAAATTTACTAGATAGCTCTCGAATAAATGAAATCAGGCCATAACTTTTCATTGAGTGTTAAGAAATTCGGTTTAGGCCAGTTTGTAGCCTTTGGACCTAGCATGTTTGTATGTGCAAAACTTCTGTTCCGCAAAATATTTGAGATATTTACCAATCAAAATAGGAAAAACGGTTGTTTTTCGCCCGTTTTACACCCCTGATTTCAAACTTTACACCCCAATAAATAACTATATATTGCGCTTTTTAAGCGCAATTTGCTGCGACGTGTAGCCCTTAGAATGTACTTTATTTTTTATTTTATTCAATTTGTCCCGACTCATAAGCAGAAAAATTTGATAATTTTTAAGCTTATAAAGTGCCGAAAAATTGGTGATAGGGACAAAGTCGCATTCTTACAGAAGTTTCCCATCGAACTATTTCGATTCCATCAAAGGATTACGAATAAAAACGAAAAAATTCTTAATATTCAATTCTGGGGTCCTCCAGCTTTTTGGAGTATGTTCAATTCTTAGCGTCTAGACCGCACGCTTAACAGCTTGAAATTTCGGTGAATAAGGTCCCCGACTATTTTTAAAGGGAAGGTAAATTAACTTCAATTTTCGGCCTAAAGTGGCAAAAGCACCTTTGAAAATGGCCGAAAATTGCAACATATCGGGTGGGGTCAAGAATTTTCTGACTTTGAGGGTACATATGGGAACGACCGACTTTGGTTGGAGATTCCCCACCCCCTGCCTCCAACGTGTCTGATCTAGACCAATGACCTTCTACCTCCTGCTCCGCCCATCGTGTGAATTGTATTACGTTTCGATTTCCAATTTCGCTCTGTTACAGAAGCGCGATGCACTTAATACGAATTTAATCTTAATTTAATTCGCGGCTGTCGCTCACATACACAAAATCAATTAACCCCAAATGTAAATTGATTTAAAGTTGTAGAATTAGTAAAACAACTATTGCTAACATTATCACAACAACATTCGCGCATAATCACTGATCATCTGAAATTGACAAAAACTTTGTAATTTTTCGGGTGGCTCAAAAAGCCCAGCTTTCGTTCGATCTGCGAATATCGTTGGTCCTCCGGTAGGGAGAACGAAAAACGCATAACGAGCGTCGTGATTATTATAAATAACTCCATTTTGGCCAACGGTTCGCCCAGACATTGTCTTTTGCCTGGTTGGACAAAATACATAAAAGTTATATGGCGCCTAAGGCATGCTAAAAGCCGAAAAATAGCCAAAAATTTCACGGAATGTCTGGCTGTATAATAAAAATTATTTTGTTGATTTCAGCTATATTTTCGATAAGTTGGTTCATGGAATATCGAATTTTTATCACGGGAATTCTGGGAGTTAGCATCGACAAATATGTGTGTATTTTGAGTGTTTTTATTTTTTTGTTTTATGTCATTTTTTGTATTTGTTTCTTGTTTTATTTTCGTTGTGCCTTGTTCTGAGCTTGAAAAAGATGGCTTAGCGTCTATGAAAAACAGAATTTATTGCCGTTTCCGACGACGCCCCATCTCTCAATTATTCTAAAACATAAAAATATTTTGAAAAAAATCGAATAAATTGTTATAAATTTGAGTGAATTTAAGAAAATATAGGCAAAAGACGAGAGAAACGGCGGCCAGAAAGTTAACACTTTTATGGCCAAAAGATCGATTAAATGCTCTAAACAGAACATTTTCTACGATTTTGGGGAAAATCAAAAATTTTGAGGGCTGGCTGATAGTGAACAACCGGGCCCAAAATTTGGCCGGGACTCGGGACCGGCGTATGTTATACTATGTAGGTATAGGTATGCGTTTGTACGTCATACGTTTAGTTTGTGTGTGTGTGTGTGTGTGTGTGTGTGTGTGTGTGTGTGTGTGTGTGTGTATGTATGTATGTGTGTGTGTGTGTGTGTGTGTGTGTGTGTGTGTGTGTGTGTGTGTGTGTGTGTGTGTGTGTGTGTATATATATATATATATATATAATGTAATTATGTATTTGCAATGTACATATCTATCTTCCAGCTCAATAATGGACTGCAGATTTTCATTGCAAAATAGTATATATAGCATCGCATTACCATTAAAATCATTTTAAATACTTTCTAATTAGTTGTTTCATAGCACAATCGTTCGCAGCAGCAAATACAACTGATTTTTCATGTTGCTGGCCAAAAACATTGTTTTTTTACCAACTGCCTGCGACATTTCGGTGCATTCTGTGATTATATGCAAGATTAGCAATTTTTCTTAATTGTAAAAGCAAGTCTTCTCATAGCAATAAGGTAGATCTTTCTGTACACTGTTAATAAGCTATTAATCATTTACACTCATTTAGTGCAACGATTAATGTGAATATCAAGCTTTATTTTATATGTTCAGTTTGCATCTCATTTTCTTTTTAAAAGCAGATTGGCCCCATTCTGAATGTATTCAATCATAGTCTGATGCAGAAGCATGTGTATTTTGGTGAATTTTTGGATCTAGTATACAATTTACCCCCAGCGTTTTTAAGCCGATCCATATAAGCTACAGTATCTAAACTTTTCAAGCATATAGCTATAAGCCCATTGTACTAATCTGGCAAAATTGATTAACTTACGGTGTAAACTTACTGTTTAACACTCACAGTTTACAACGTAACTAACGGTATCTAAAAATTGTAAACGATTCGGTGAGTTTCAAACATAGCAGTTTTTTGTAACTCAATCAACATCCTACATTAAAAGTAAGTTTAAAGCAAGTTTAAAGTAAAGTAAAGTAAATTTTTTGTTTTCAATTTTTTTCAAAGCAGTAAGCTTACACCGTAAGTTAATCAATTTTGCCGGATTAGTACAATAGGCTTATAGCTATCTCCTTGTAAAGTTTGGTTACTGTAGCTTATATGGATCGGCTAAAAACGCTGCGTGTAAATTGTATACTAGATCCGAATTTTTTGCTGCTAAAGCCGCCTGGTAACTAAAAAAAGCTATTGAGCGATTGCCAACACGTTAACAATTAATAAAGAAACCTATTTTTAATTGAACAGTCAGTGCTATTTCTCGAATATTTTTGTATCCACTATATTAGATTCCTTATAAGTCACAGAGATTAGAGGCTTAAGGTGGAGTACAGAAAAGCGATTAGGCTGATTTGAGCATGTTTAAGAGACGTCGGTGAGATCTGAGAATCGGATCTTTTCTATTCAGCAAAGTGCTTGCATAAAGCTACTTGGCAGTTTCTACAAAATGTTACACAAAATGTTATTTTTAAAATTTTCGCTGGATATGTCAAGGATTAATAAAGCTTTTAGGTTTGTCGCAAAATTTGTTCGAATGGGACAAAAGTATTGTCAGGAATCTTTCTAGACTTAGAACTTCACGATCTTAGTCCCATTCAAAAATCTCTTATTATGTTTTTCAATTATTTTTCTCAACTAATTTTGATTCATTCTAAAATTTATGATTCAGGGAAACGATCAAACAGACGCTGTTCCTTTGGATTTTTCTGTGAGAATAACTCTGTAATTGCTAAAGTATGCAACAAAAACTGTTTTCAAAAAGGTGTTATTCTCACGAGATATTATCTGAAAATGCTGGAATAAATGCTTCGATGTAACAGGAATACTTTCCTGGATTACTTTTTCCCGCAACGTAATCCCTGCTGAGGATTCCATTTAAATATTAAATTTTTTTCATATTTTAATTATATCGCTTCTGCATTCATCGCTAGCATACATAAAATGTCAGATCGGAACAGATGCAATGCAGTTCTTCACTTTATGCTGATCTACTTTTAATCTCATTCAATTTTTGGCAACGCATTTCTTGAAATATGTCATACGCAATACAGCGAAGGGAAAAATCAGACCGACCTGGCGCTCATTTCATAAAAGCTCGATAAAACTGATTAAAAGCCGCAGATAAGTTAATTCAGGAACATTTCCAAAATAATCCCACTAATATTAACAAGACGCATGTTTCTTTATGACAAATCAATATATGCCTTCCTTATTCTGATTATAAAAGGCCCGGCCCTTTTTGGCCGAGACCGATCGGGACCGGGCCCACTAGGCTCGGCCGGGATCGGGACCCGGCGCCCGGTCGTTCCTTGGTTGCTGATCGGCGGCCATTTTGCAGAGGATAGGGTCTGGGGGCGAATCCTCCATTCCAACCCTTCCCTGTTGCCAGAACACAACTACGAGCATTAATTCCATTGGCAATACATTCGTTCATAAAATTTTTTTGATTACGAAATTTCACAAAAAATATCTTTACAAAAAAATTAAATCATAAATTCGTGGGAATCTTCCGAATTTGGGGGGTCTTTTAGATTCTTGGATATGGACCAAACAAGGACAGCATCGAATTCCGCGGTTTTGGGTCGTGTAGAACTGACAAAAATCACAAAAAATATGCCAAAATACTTCAACTATCGGGATCTGGGGGTCAGTCGCATTCTCGGGGGTCTCATTTCCACGCCCACGTGTGGTTGTTTTAGCGCAGTGGAGGATCCGTGATTTCCTGGCAGGGGGGGGGCGAAATCCTAAGTTTTCTAAATAGTTTCAATACTTGTCCAAAAAATCCGTCTATTATGCTTAAAGAAGTGCTTTTTATCGTCTTTTGATAGACGGAATCATTAGTGACTGGTAAAAATTAGAAATGTTCGAAAGTTTCTTACGGAAACGCTCAAAATTAGTGCGAAAATCAATCGGCACAAGAGCACCGAAAAAATACTCTTAAAATCATTGTAAAGACTGAAAATACTTGTAATCACACATAAACGTGGGGGTCTGGGGGTATGCACCCCCCAGAAGTTGAAATACCCCTTAGAAATCAAAATACCCCCTCCCAGAATTCAAATTTTGAATTTTTTTTGCTTTTTCAGCGATTTTTTGATACCATTGGATAGTGCTCGTTAGAAAGGTGGAAAAATGGTGTTTTTTCGCCATACAACTACTTTTAAGACCATTTTTTGACCTTTGAAAATTTTTTCACCCCCACCCCCCCAGAATTTCGGTGCTGCCCACCTGTGCTTGTAATGTACGTATATCCAATACATACTCTTCTGCGTTAAAATAATTTTTTTTGTTGAGAAAGTCAGTAAATGTCATTAATGATTATTACTCAGTGCGAAACACCGAAAAAAATTGAAAAATCAAGATAAAAATGGCTAAAATCATCAAAAAATACACATTATTCTCCATTGCGCTCACTATTTTTTGACAATAGGGTGGCGGCCGCCCCCAGCCCCTCTATATCCGCGCCTGTCTACGTGCGTGTCTGAAAACGATACCAGCCGAAAATGGAATCCAAGCGCTTTCCTTTTTGACATTTCCGTCGACGTCCAAGAATCTGTTAGGATCGAATTTGTCCGGTGCCGGGAAGTGAGCCGGGTCCTTCAAAACGCTCCATAAACACGGAATGATGAGCGTATCGGCCGGTATGTCGTAACCTTTGACCCTGGCGTTGACCATAGTCCGGTGCATGGGCAGAGGCACCACGTTGGCCATACGCTGAATTTCCATCAGACACGCTTCTACGTAGGGAAGCTGCGAATGGTTTTCCCACGACAACGCCCGATTAGTGGAACCGAATTTTTGGTTTATTTCATCGTAAATTTTCTCCTGGATTTCCGGATTTTGACATAAATAATAAATCGCGTACCTGGAGTGTGAACAACGAATTTTTTTAATTTTAAAGACGTTTTTATAAATAAAAAATCGAGTCTAAATTACCCATGCTATTGCCATTGTAATTGTGATCGTAATTATAACTAATTTTAACTAATTGAAATTGTAGCAATTGTATTAATATAATTATTAATTGTAACGACTATCTTGAAATTTGTTGAAATCGTTTTCGTTCGACTATATTATTTGTGATGTCAAACACGGACTGCGGCAAAAATGTAACGAATCGAAATTTCGCGAGGGAGTCCCCGACAACGTTTAAAGAGTGGAATAAATAAACCCCGATTTTTGGTCGAAAATGGCAAGAAAGGCGCCTAAAAATGGCCAAACAACGCAACTTTTCTCCAAAAATCGGAGGGGGGATTCAAAAAATTCTGAATTTGGGGTTCAATGGACGACCGACTTTGGTTGCGACACCCTCTTCCATTTCCCCTGTTACATGTCTGGCAGAGGGAGGATGTTTGGTTTGTATCCACAAGGATTGAAAAGACCCGAGAATTCCGATAAAAATTAATTTCCAAATCATTTTTGCAAGTGCACGATGCCAGTAGATATGGCTATAATGAGAAACAATAAAAAATAGAGGTTTTTCATCAATTTTTCGACAATTTCTTGACCATAGAATTAGAATAATTAATCTTACTTTAGGGAGTTCTATACTGCTTTGACTGATTGAATCTTTTTTGTTGCTGTTTTGCTTTTGTATTTTTATTCTTAAATGCTTTTATTTTACAGTTTTTTCGATTTGCTATCTGCAATTTGCTTATTTATGTTGTCAGGTCATAGTTTGGAGTGAAGTACCTGGAGTTATAAGGTCATTATAGGGACGAATTTTATCCTTTAGGGTCATTTTTGGTCATAATTTGTTCATCACTAGTCATTTTTTAATTATTTTTCAATTATTTCAGGATCACTTTTGGACATAATTTGAACGCAAAAGTTTTCAAAGAGCTTAAGGTTTTAAGTAGCTTTTAGAGTCATTTTTGGGCGAACCGATCGTTAGAAGTTTTTAGGGTCATTTTGTGGACTTGATTCGATCATAAAAGCTTTTGAGATCAGTTTTTGGACATAAGATTTTAGGATAAAAATTTCTAGAGTAATTTTTTTGCACGAATTCGATCATAAACAATTTTCAGAGTCATTTCTAGGATGAAATTTATTCGTAAAAGTTTCTGGGATTTTTTCAAACGAAAACTGCATTATTCTGTTCATTGTTTGTTTTTTAAAAAACTTAAAATAAAATTTAAAATTAAGACAAAATTAAAGTAAAAATAAATTGAAATTAAAATTAATTAAAATGAAATATAATTCACCTAATCGTAGTGGAAGTTGCATCGGTTCCGGCTTCGATTATTTGCATTACAGTCGACAGCATTTCGTCATCAGCGATGTAATAAGCGTTTTTATTTTGCTGTATTTTCAAAAACGTATGAACATAGTCGTCCGATTGATGCCCCCTTGCGAATTCTATGCGTATCGAGTCGATTATATTTCGTATGAAATCCAGGTTAGTGCTCAAAGTCGCGAAAAATCTACGAAAGAATACCTAAAAACTCTAAAAGTATAAAATATCTTTGAACTGAGATTAGAGAATAATTAGCCTACCGCGAGTATTTGTTCGCGTTATTTCTGATTACCAGGAAGAATCAGATATGACCACACCTGGGCGTGGGGGGTTTAGGGGTATGCACCCCCCAGAAACCAAAATACCCCCAGAAATCAAAATACCCCACCCCCTCCAGAATTCAAGTTTTGAAAATTTTTTTCGTTTTTTTTCGCAATTTTTTGATGCCAATGGATAGCGCTTGATGAGAAACGTCGAAAAATGGTGTTTTTATCGCCATACCACCATTTTTAAGGCCATTTTTTGACCTTCAAAAACTCTTGCACCCCCCCCCCAGAATTTTCTTGCTGCCCACGTATGGATATGACGCGTTAGCTTGAACGGATTTTTGATGAATTATTTTGCCAAAAAACTTAAAAGCTCGTCTATTTGATCAAGTTTAAAATTCGATACACCGATTTTCTATAGTTTAACCGCAGAAAAAGTGGATACTATTTATCCTAGTAGATGCGTAACAGAGTACGAGCTTCCGTGGTATTTATATATAGTGTAGCAATTTTTTATTTATCTATCAGATAAAACTTAATCGTCCCCTCCCCTTGAAAATTATAATTTTTTTACGTGAAAAGTATGTTTTTGTAATTTTTTCTCTTATAGCAACTGATTCCCTGAAAGCGTTATGAATGCTCAATACGAAAGTCTTATTACCTAAACTGAAAAATTAAAGCAAAATTTAATAAATATTAATAAGAAATCAAAGTTAAAAATCCGAAAGATCATAAATGGTTTGAAAATTGTCGTCTCATACGAATTATAATAGCAGCAACAAGGCAGGAGGTACTTTGGGCTTCAACGAAATGCTAAGGGGCCTACAACCTTAATTTGGTAAAGAACAAAACGGGTAAACCGAGACCACTTCCATTATCGGAACTTTATCCCGGATTTAATTCTTTTAGGCTTTTTCTTATTTTCTGAAAACATTTCCACGATTGTTAGTCGAAATTTAGGCTCATCTTACCAATCAAGCGCTTCCAAAATTTTTATATCATGTTGGAACTCAAACGTTGATGCTCATGTGATCAAAAAGCTGTCAAGTAATTTGGCTAACTTGTCAAAATGTTTTGTGGCGAATGGTAGCTTTTTCAAGATGGGAAAATAATGAGCCGACGATAGGAAGGTGATGCCACTCGCGGACAATCGATAACTGATCAATCTTAATTGACGTCTAAATTCGTCGCCTTCGAACGAATGTCCGAACATCATGGAACAAATGACGTTTCCCAAAGCCTGATTCAAAAAATCCGTCAAATCAACTGCTTCTCCTAAAAATGCAGCGTAGTGTACACGAAAAGTGAAAGACAAGATGACACTAACAAAATAGTCAGTACCATACATGACCTTGAGGGGTGGAGGGTTCATCTCCGTTAGACAAATTTCCCCAAAAATTTTTTTACCCCCTCCTTAGAATACGCCATTTTCCATATGTTTCCTATACTTTCATAAAAATTCGTAGAAACGTTGCCTTTTTGAGCGTTTTTAGTCATCTATTTGCAATAAGTGTCAAATTTTCGGAGCTTTGCGCCACACACTCATGTTTTGACTATATATTGTTCTAATTGCTCGACTTTCTACGATTTCTTCCAAATTTTTTTATGTTTTCATGCTCTGGAAATAAAGCGCATCGATAGAAACGCCGAAAAACAGTGTTTTTGACGCGTATCCATCATTTTTGGGCCAAAAAAGGCACTTTAACATTTCACCCCCCCCCCCAAATTCCCAAGCTGTGTGTGTCAGTACATTCTATCTGAAATAATGCGGATTCAGTGAGGTGGGGCGACGATACCACAAATTTTTCCCAAACAGCCAAACATAGGTCCGAAGATTCGGTATTCACGTGATCGCAGAAAGATTTTATATTTATCTAAAAAAGAGAAAGAAAAATGCAAAAGTATGACTTTCAGGCACGCACGTACAGCGCGAGAGATCAGGACCGAAAATTTTTAAAAAGTGCCTCTTTTGGAATGATGAGTACTTGTCAAAAAGAGAGTTTTTAGACTTTACAGGCAATGCTCGTTCTTTCTAGAACATGAAAATATAAGGAAATCTCGAAAAATTTCGGAAAAATCGAATAAATTGCACAGAATATAGTCGAAAAATTGGGTATATGGCGCGACGTGTAGAAAATTCGAGACTTTCGAAGCAAATATGAGTTGAAAAGGCTTTAAAAGAACAAACTATTTACAATTTTCACGAAAAATCGACAATTCTAGGGGTTGAGCTATTTGGAAAGAGTTAGTAGTTATTCTGGCAGGTCAACCCTACGAGTACATAAAAAAGATATATGCATGTTTCCAGGTCGCCGAGAAAGTAAAAAATAGCGAGTATTATTCGGCGCATTGCGCCGGATACTTGATAGCCAACAATCACTGCAGAATACGTTTCTTCAACTCATTGACTACGTTGTGCCGAGGGGGGCGAACCCCCCCCCTCAGCCTCCACCCACCTTAACTCCGCCCCTCGTTTGAGAATAAATATAAGAGCTTGGCTACCCATACGGGCATGGCAACAGTTTGAGCTTAGACCCTTAGGATCCAAAAAATAAATCCCGGAATTAAATTTTCTGATGTTTTTTTCTGAAAACGCTATATTATATCTGTTTGTACGACATTTGCATTTTTGTATTTACAGCTCTATTTTTTAGGCACAAATCCAAAACGTTCAAGTGAAATTCCGAATGCGTTATTAATCTGTGTGCGATATTTTCTTGACAAAAAACATTTGATGGCAGTCAAACGAGCGCAGGATTCCCTTCGAAGTAACCAAATGTCGAAAATTTTAGCCATAATGTAATTTAAATTCTAAAATTTTGCTTTTCGAGGCGCAAACAAATTAACTTAATGAAATAATTCAAAAAAAGATTCGTTTTCCACAAAAACATACCGGAACGCAACACTGGCATCCTCACACCCTTGATTTTCTTATCAGGCAAGTAAACATATTTCTTGATGCAGATAAATCTTTTTTATGAAATTAATTTTTGTGATTCTGCTAAACGAGCAAAAGCTGATGAAAATGCTGGCTAAAAATTCTGAAAAATCTGAATATTTGCAGTGAACTAACAAAAAAGTAAAAAAAACCTTGAAAATTCTTTTCAAAAACAGCTTATTCGCACGTCGTTACCGCCGTTTCGATCTCGTGCAGTAATATTTGCCGTTTCGGCAACGATGTGCTGCGAACTGGACTTGCCCATGCCCTTGGCCCTCAAAACTCAAAGAATTGACGTTGCTCCTTCCAGACGTCTCCGTCGGTCATCAAAAGACCAAAAGAAAAGCGTAAAGCGTATCGGCTTTCTTATCACCTTTTAATTTCATTCTCAATATATATTCACGTAGTGTGGCGCAAACAAGGGAAAGCCAGAATCCTGGGGTCTAGTGGGTAGGAGGTTGAAGAAAATTTTTCAAAGGTGATAAATCGACCAAGATGTAAGGCGTTATAATAAAAAAAAATCGCAAAAAAGGAGAAATCTCCGAAAATCAAAATTCCTGGGGACTACAAGGGTTTTCATAATTCTGGTGGTGCCAACCCCACACTCACGTGTGGCAGAAAGTCTAAAATTCCTAGGACGACTTACACATTTAAGAGTACACGTATATGATAAACAGCGTGCAGACCTGTTGCTTTTAATAACCAGACTAGTGTTTTTAATTATTGAAGTCGGGTTAAAACCTGGATTGGCATATAAGTTCAGCTTTTTAAAATGTTTTTTGCTTTTATCCAATAAGCTACGGTCCGCAGAACCTTGTACGTAATCGACATTGTTGAATGGATGCAAGTCAAGTTATAATAATTTTACATAGGTACACCGCAGTACCTGTAGGCATATTAATTAGGTACCTTTTTTGTCAAAAATTGTACTGTGGGGATTGCCAAGAAACTGATTTCGAAGTTAGTTTTTCATAAGCTGACAATACGTTCGTCATTCGCAAGGTTTACCGGCTTGAAATACAATGTTACCATTGCGCTGATTTTCTTACTAAAATTGTTTCATGTTTGCTTTTGATATCGAAATTATATTATTTAAGTTTTTTCGGCCGTGCAAGCGATTTTATACCAATTTTGAACCAATTCTATATACTTTATACCAATTTTATACCAATTCCAGAATCCATCAACCCGCTAAATCCGCCAGAACCCCAGAATCAAACTTTTGACAACTTTTCGTTATTTTACCCATAAGATCTCCCAGAATTCGGTTGCAACACACGTATAATAAGTACCTGATCGGCGGTTGCTGAAGAAAATGGCCGAAAAAACGGTCGGCCGCTAAAAGCGTCCCCTTGTTTAACGAGGCTCTGTTCGATGACGTCACGATTGGCCAGCGCGACTACCAGCCTGCGGCCCATGTAAAATTTGAACACCGGTCCGTAAATTTTGGCCCATCTGTCCAAAACCGACGCTTCGTCGTCAAAAGCCGAATCGAATTTTAAACTGAATAAACTGCCGAATAAGGGCAGTCCGACTGGACCGGGCGGCAAATTTTTGGGAATCGACGCGTACCAATAAATCGAGTACGCGATAACGGCCGCTAATAGAATGACCAATGGAAGCATGCTGCGAAAACGGGAGATTTTGCGAATAAAAGATATGTTAGATTGTGACCTATCGAAAAATATCTTAAAAAATTGCAAAAATAAAAAATTAGCCAATTATAATAGTCATAACTTTTTGAGGAAAATATTACAAAATTCAGGCGGAAAATAGTAAAATTTTGCAAACATTGCTCGAAAGTAAACTCGAGAAACAGATTAATTACCTTGTTATGATAGGTTTATTGCTTTTTCGCGCTTTTCAGGCCGCGTTAACCGACGAAAGACAATTTTGAATAGAAGCAAATTAATTTTGCCCTTGATTTTCTCCTTGTTTTAAGTCAATAAACTGAATTAAATTAATTTTAACTGAAGATTTGTATTAAATCTCTACGCCTCTAATTCATCACGCTGCGCAATTATGTACCTATACAAATAATTATCTGCTGCAAATATTCCGTGGAATATAGAAAGGAAAGCACGGTTCGTTGCCTGCGATTTTCTTCTGAATTTATCCGCAAGAATTAGGCTGCAAAGGTGGTTAAAAATTTCGATGCATTAAAATTAAAATTAAATTTAAATTAATTCAATTGAGTTGAAAATTAAAATTACTTCATCAAAATTTTAGACCACTTTAGTACGTTTGCGTTTAGTGAACAATGTGTCACATGCGGAATTGATTTTGAAGTCGTCTTGCCCAGTTAGTTTTAATCGATATCATGTTTTATCACCTGGTCGCATAGCTTTAGCATTTGTTTTCAGCAAAACAGTTTGGCCTGCAAACAAATTATCTGTCTTTTCAAAAAGTCATCGCGTTGGAGGTATATTTCATTATGTCACAAAACTTTTTCGATAAACATCGCGCTGAGCTGTTAGTGATGTATGTAGTTTAAGCAGTTTTTTTGAGACGATAATTTACAAAGCTGCTTATCTCTCCTATTTTGATAATCGACTATAGTGAAACTGTGTAGTTAAACTTTTATATGATTAATGTCGTTTTAAAGCTTGAGTGTAAACTTTACACTCGACTGAAGAATGTTACACCTACACTACATGTGTATGTACCGACAGCACAGAAGTGCCTGTATTACATCGATGATTCATGGATCATAGCCGAACGTTAGTCAGAAAGTCGAGTGTAAACTCCGCACTAACGCTTTCTAAAATTATATATGGGGTTGCTCAGAGGCCCGTTATTCGGGAATTAATGATTACAGTGCATTTCACGAAATTTTGGGCATGAAAATCAATTTTCGGCTTCAAACAAGTGGCTAAAAAAGTGGCTTTGGGCTGTCTACAATTATACAATTTTTCTTAGTAAAAGTTCATCTGCCCGTCGATTGCTGAATAAAGCTTCGCGATTCTTGCTCTGGTTTAAACTTCATGTATTGTCGATACACTTATTCGAAAATCGCAATCCAAGCACAAGGTTTCGTGATGGGTATGCAAATTCAGTTGAATGTTTAATCACTCAAGCTTAAACTGTTGATAAATTTAATTTTTAGTTAATTAGATTCCATCTGAAACGGAATAATTTCTAGCGTTTTTGCATATATTTTAAACCTCCATTCGTTTTTCCTTGCATTCTTTTTTTCGTCTTAGTGTCATTCCCGGGTTCGAATGATAATCATAGACTGTTTTACGCCGGGGGTGCAGCCTGACCATTCATGTACGGCATGGGGTTTCTGGGGAAGGGAGGAAAGGGGGTTTCAGGCCCAAGAAATTTGAAAAAGGGCCTTTTTGGGCTAAAAACCGATAGGTACTCGTCAAAAACGCTCTTTTTCAATGTTTCAGACAATGCTCGTTCTTCTTAGAACATAAAAACAATAAAAATTAAAAAAAATTTCAAAAAATCGAGTAAAGTAAACAAAATATAGTCAAAAATGTGTACATAATATAGCGCGAGGCACCAAAGCTTTCAGATTTTTGTGCCAAAATGAGCTAAAAACGCTTAAAAACACATTTTTTACAATGTTTAGGAAAAGTCGACAATTCTGGGGGGTTGATTGCAGCCATTCAGCGGGGGTCTGCTGACATTTTTAAGGGGAGGATCAACCTCACCACAACCACACATGAGCGTGAGGGAAGTTTAGGGGGTATACATCACACCCGGGCGTGGAAGGTTTGGGGACCCCCCAGAATTCAATTTTTGAAATTCTTTTTGTTTTTCTCGCAATTTTTTGATGCCAATGGATAGTGTTCGATGAGAAACGTTGAAAAATGGTGTTTTTTCGCCTACCACCATTTTTAAGGTTATTGTTTGACCTTTAAAAAATATTGCACCCCCTAGAATTTGGGTGCCGCCCATATGTGGGCGGCACCAAACTTCTGGGGAGGGGATGCAAGATTTTTCAAAGGTCGAAAAATGGCCTTAAAAATTGTGGTGTGGCAAAAACACAATTTTGCAACGTTTCTCATCAAGCACTATCCATTGGCATCAAAAAATTGTGGAAAAAAACAAAAAAATTTAAAAATTGAATTCGAGGGGGTATTTTGATTTCCGGGTGTATTTTGATTTCTCGGGGCTGCATACCCCCCCCTACGCCCAGGTATGGTGCCGCCCACCTGTGGTATACACCCCTACCCCCAGAAGGCCAAATACCTTCCCCCAAAAACCAAAATACCCCCCAGAATTCAATTTTTAATTTTTTTTGCTTTTTCCGCAATTTTTGGATGCAAACGGATAGTGCTCGATGAGAAACTTTGAAAATAGTGTTTTTTCGCCTTACCACCATTTTTTGACCTTTGAACAATCTTACAACCTCCAGAATTTTGTTGCTGCCCATCTATGACCACAACGCGCCCGACCCGAGTAAAAACTGCACAGTTGTTGACCCAATTTTTTCAAGAGCCGGAAAAAAGTTATAGTAAAGCAGACTTAAGAAAATTGTTTGCGGTAGCTCAGGTCTGGCATAAGGACTGAAATTTTGAAATCAAGTATCTCAACAAATGCTTGTAAGATTAATGAATATAATGAAAGAAATAATTTTTAAAAAACTTTAAAATTTATCTTGAAAGCGCCCAAAAATTTTGGGTCTGTTAGCTCAAAAGCATGCTAAAATCTATTCTGACGGTCTGTTAAATACACTTCAAGAATTTCTCGGGTCATAGTGACGAATATTTGCTTTTTTGTAAGTTCTAAAGCTTTTGAAAAAGTCAGAAATAGGGCGAAAAATACATAATTAGTGCTCTTAGATAAAATATTTTTAGGTGTTTTCCGTTGACCTCTTCGTCACCGTGTGCTCTTTAATGGGAAAGTTCCAAGACGCTGTCCTAGTCGGCTTTATACTATTAGTTTTACTTATAATAAATTTTTTTGAATATTATGTGCAATTCCTATGTCCTTTCCAAATAATCTTCATTTTTCTCTAAAGTAATTTTCTATGTATGTAAGAAGTTAAAAAAACGTTATTGCGCGGTAAGCTACATACATTATATACATTAATTACAAAAACAGATTCGAGCTGAATAAAACATAATCTGAAGAGAGCATTGGGCAATGAAAAAGTGACAGACGGTCAAATTCGCATTAATCGATGATCAAAATGCTATGTTCTCAGGTCGGCACTTACACGCTCATCGAACACTGGCGCTGCTATTTTATTTATGCATATGTAGCTCTTCCAGTTCAAGTGCTCTTTCGCTGTTCAGATGTCCTATTTCCAGCTGTTTTAGCGCTTCAATCCGCCGAGATGATGTTTTATCTTTGGTTAAAGAAGTGCGCAATTTTGTCTTTGTAATTGAACACTGGTTCGACCCGCGCAAGCGGCTGAACACTAGCCAGTGGCAGGTCTTCTGACCTGCGCAGTATTCGGACTACTAAATTACATTAGCAGTTGAGTGCTCTGCTTCGGACTAGCACAATTTTACGCAATTTCGGTTATAAATTTTAAAACTGTGGCAAGAAGCTCACAGATTGCGATTATAGCATTAATCTGATAGATAATTATCGTAACCCTCGGTTTACTGCCGATGAACATATTTTAAACATATGCACGAAATTATGTGAAACAGAGTAAAGCCTAATGCACGGAACCCCGTGCATGGATCACAATTTATGGATCAATGCAATTGATTACAAAAAGGGTTTAAAGTGAAATAAACACCACGATACTCTGCGTGCCAAGTGATAAGCATGTGAAGTTGTCCTATGCAAAATTGTAGGCTGTCTGGAAGCCAATATTGTATACCTATCCGTTTGAGTTCTCAAAATTGCGACAAGGTAATCTTGTGCATGGCAATCAATCTTCAGCGGACTGGCGCGCAGCTCAGTGCTACGCGCAGTACTGTAATTGCTGCATCAGTTTAAAACCGCTTTTGTAGTCGATTTGCATCGGCTCAGGAATTGCGATCCACGCAAAAGGCTCCGTGAAACAGACTATAAACAATAACTGATTCTCTATTATCTGTCAGCCCTCATATGCAACCTAAACTTCACAAAAGTCATACACGTTAGGTACCTACATAAGCTAAAATTGGGCTCAATGAAGTTTTAGAGACATGCATAATAAGCAATGTCAGGTAAATTCTTTTTTCCGGGCGTTAATCTCAAACGCGCCTGTTGTAGTTGAAAAAAGAAGTGTTCTGTAAGGATCGCTAATTTAAATTTTTGCGAATGCAATTCATGAATTTAACGTAATCAAGTTATTTTGATGCACAGGAAACGTTCTAAATTGTTTTCTACTGTAATTGATGTATAGTCTAGAATGTTCTAATGTTTTTATCTGAATCTAGAAGTAGAATCATCGGGAAGGAAAAGAAACGATATCTTGTGGGGCGCGCGTAAAACTTGTCATTCCATTGACTCGCATGTCCCTTTACTAATTCGTAATTGCATTTATTATATATCTTGTCATTTTGTATTTTAACTGTTGGTATTAGTAATAAAATTTTCTTTCTTTCTTTTTTTATTAGGTAGGTAGTAGAGTCAACGTGCATCTGTTCTTATCTCTGCGGAACCTTTTAATTATGCTGATGAGCAGGGATGTGAGATTTATTTATTACTTAATTTGATTTTTAGGCTTAGACTTTTTATCTAATAGTATGGTGCTAAATCGGAACTTGTGGTGTTTAGCATTAGTGATCGACCAGGGTCCCGGCAATCCCCGGCCATTTTTCAGCATCCCCGGCCCCGGCCGGGGCAAGGTCAAAAAATGGCCGGGGCCGGGGAAAAATTTAGTGTAATTCGTATTTTGTACAGGCTGTGATACTGGCACTTATTTATCAATGAGCAAGCGTTAATTTTGAGAACTGTACGGATTAGACCATATGTATACTTACTTAGTCCGTGTTATAACTTTGCTACTGTGTATAAATGAGCTTTGACTGAATAAATGTTCAGGAAAATCTGCATGTTTCAGACTCCTCCACTCAACTTATTTAAACTAAATGCTACTTTTAACTCATTCATTCATAGCTATGGCTAAAAGATTCAAGAGTTGACAAATACGTTCTATTCTAGTTGGAAATAGTACGTTTTGGCTAATATTGAGAATAAGGTGACCTCCTAGAAATTAACTTTGCATGGATGATTTAATCTAATTAAGCGTCAAGGAATTCAAATCTGAAAGAATTAGGTGTCGGTCGGCGTTATTGACCGAGTAACAGGCTGTTGAACTTCATGTGGTCAAGAATAACAAAATTATTGAGACGAACTTGGCTATTCTCAATATTGCCATTTTTACTTCTTTTATACTTAGGCTTAGGCTTAGTATATCTGAAAAGGTGTTTTTAAGCTGCTTAGGTCGAGGTCGCTCCCGCTCAGGTCGATGTATAGATGCTTAGGTCTCAGTATATCTGAAAAGGTGTTTAAAGCTGCTTAGGGTCGAGGTCGCTCCCGCTCAGGTCGATGTATAGATGCTTATGCTTACGTACAAATTTTCAAGAAATGTGATTTTATGCCTTTTCAAGCAATAATCTATAACGTAGATGTTGAAAACACGATCTGTCAACCCTGAGGTTGAAAAAAATCTTTGACAAAAATTTTTTTTCGAAATTTTTTTTTTAACTCACATGGTTTTCCGACAGTTTTTTCGACTTCTTAGTTAAAGATTATTGTTTGAAAAGGCATAAAATCACGTTTTCCTGAAAATTTGACAAGGTCACCTTATTCTCAATATACTCCTACGTTTTCAACTAACTATTTTTACATAAAACAATTTTACTTTTAATTGAATGGGAACCGCGTGCTTTAAAACGCGTTTCGGCTAAACTGGCGAATATGTGTACCAAACGAAAAGTTGCAAGCAGTACATCAATCGATAGAGTTTCTGGAGCTGATTTCAGTAAAAAAAATTTTTGAGTGGGTCGGCATTATTGATGGATTTACTGTCGTTTAAAGATATCAGATTATCAAGGGGGACTATATGAAAAAACATCGGAAAATCGAAAAAAACGTGAGTTGCAAGCAGTACATCAATCGATAGAGATTCTGGAGCTGATTTAAGTAAAAAAATTAGAGTGGGTCGGCATTATTGATGGAGTTACTGTAGTTTAAAGATTTCATTTTACCAACGTGATAAGATATAGGAAAATCTAAGTTTTTGCTTCTAATATACTTAGGCTTAGGCTTAGTATATCTGAAAAGGTGTTTTAAGCTGCTTAGGTCGAGGTCGCTCCCGCTCAGGTCATTGTATAGATGCTTAGGTCGATGTATAGTTGCTTAGGTCGATGTATAGATTGACACTTCAAATGTCTGTAACTTTGACTGGAATGAGACCCACGCAAAATATTTTTTTAATGATCGTCTCATCGAGGTCCACCGAAGGGTGTATCATTTGCTAAATTTGGTTCGGTACACATATTCGCCAAAAATTCCCGCGTTTCTTGTGTAATAGTTATTAGGACGGAGGTTGATTATAGGCGAATGTAAACTACGCTGCAGAATTGCGTCCGATCCGATAAACTAAATATGTATCAAATAGTTTCCTACGGTCGAGAGTTGAGGGAGGGGTGAAATCCCAAATTGGAGGACCAGAAAATTAAGTGGGGAACAATTATCAGCCGACTCTATTTTGTTGTACGACCTTCTTGTGCTTGTACAAAGATCTCTGAAAAGGTCTTTGTATGAGCTAATAAATTTTTGTAGCTATATTATATAAATATATTTTTAAACACACATTTTCGCGTACTATCATTATGTGACAGTGTTTTTTGTACAATGTACCTTTGTATATACATGAACAAAGATGATACCCAAAAGTCTTTGTACATTATGTACCAGTGTTTTTTTTGTACACAGTCCGTTTGTGCATGTACGAAGATGACCCCCAAAAGTCTTTGTACATTTTGTACACACAAATTTTTGGTTACTATAATATGGTACAGTAGCGATTTTAGCGTGGTAAAATAGGGTCTTTTGACTTTTGATTGAATATTTTCGCTAATTTCTGGGTTTCTAACGCCAAAAATTACTAAAATTGCCTCAAAACGGCGCGAAGCGCCTAAAAATGCGACATTTTTCCATGCTAAATACAAATTTAGCCATTTTAAAGATATATAGGACGCCGAAAAATTTTTGGAATAAAAGATATATAGGGCGCCGAAAATTTTTAGGATTTTTACACCTTTTTACAGTTTTTATCTTGCCAAAAATCTTTGTACATGTACAAAGATAGTCCTTTAAAGTCTTTGTACATCGGGAAAAATCTTTGACGAATACAAAAAACACTGTTTTGTACATGCAAATTTTTGTATACTTTAATATGGTACAGTAATGATTTCAGTGTGGTAGAACATAGTTTTTCGACCTATAGTAGTGTATTTTGCTAAATTTTGGGTTTCTGAAGATTTGAAATTTTTCCATTTTTCCATTCTAAGCGCAGTGTTGCACAATTTTTGTAATATTTCTGATTTTGTAGTACAAGTTGTTTTAGCTTTCTCAGTCGAGTTTTATGTGTGAATTCCATCAAAAGCTCATAAAAATTTCGGCACTTCGCGCCGAACTAATATCAACTAAATTCAGGCCAAATTATCTCATTCAGAAGCACGGTTTTTTGTATTCGGCGAAGATTTTTGCTGATGTAAAAAGACGTTTTAGGACCCTCTTTGTACATGTACAAAAGATTTTTGAAGAACAACTGTAGAAAGGTGTAGAATTCCTTATTGCAAATTCTACCATTTTAAAGATTTTCAGAGGGGTAAGCGGCTGCAAAAATAGAGCCGCTTACCCCCTTATCCTGGAAATGGCCGAGAAATATACATGTGACAGGGATTTGGGCCATCCCCTATCCACGCTTTGAAGCCCTGAACTTCCTTGAAAGTCAAAAAATATTTGACCACCCTCTCCCATTTTTTTGGCGAAAATCTGCGCTTTTTTAGGTATTCTTATGTGTTTTTACGCGTCGTTGGCCAATTGGATAACTCATCTGTCTGTAGTGCGAGAGGTATTAGGATCGACCCCCACGAGGGTCAGTTTGTTTCTTTCAGTCGTCGCATACAACTCTGAAGTTGTGGGGCATAGAAAAGAAATACTCCCTATGCCCTAATCTTAAAAAACTTAGAAGAAATTCAATAGGCTTTGAAGTTTATGAGTACCTATTTATTTTCTTAAATTTTTCGACTTTCTTCTTATTTCGTCATTTGCAGGAGACATTCTTATAGTCGCTTACTTACTTTTGCAGCGAATGTCCTATCTGATGCTGTTTCGGCAAATAATAGTGCAATTCTCGTTCAGGCGCATAGCTTGTGCTAGCATTGCTCCTGGAAAAAGTCAGAGATCGTGATCCGAATACAGCGCCTGCATAATTGAAACCAGCTTTTAAGGCTTAAGTTCATACTTGTTCATTGAGTGTTTCACTTTTCAGACTTCTTTTACTCCTTAAATCTCGTTGTTTTATCACATTGATTGATTAATCATGTCTCGCGAACGAGTTATTCCGGTTCGAATCGAACGCGGCCCGTCGCCGGCTGTTTCCGTTCATCAGAACGCTATTCCCGTTCCGGCTCCAGTCCGGACAGAACGCGGCCAGTCGCCGGCTGTCTTCGTCCAACAAAACGCTATCCCTGCTCCGGCGCCACCCCCACCCCCACCGCAACCCCCGCAGCCACAGGCAACCTTTCCCACCTCTACTCTGGCTACAGTCGCTGAACAGCCGGCAGCCACGGTAACAGCAACAGTGCCGCCGGCCGTTCAACACAACACGCCGTCCTTTAAAATGTCGGAGCCGGGCCCAGAACCGCCGCCGTCGTTCAGGCGTTCATCGGCGTCCTTAGGTCTGAACGGCGAAATCGGCGACAAAATAGTCAATATGCTGGATGAAATTGAAAGGTAGCGCCCAGACATGCACACAAAGGCGGATTTAAGGGGGCAGGTAACGGCCGCCCACTATTAATTAAAAATATTTGGCGGGATTAAGAAAGGCGGGGGCTGCCGCCGCCCCTCTTAGCCCAAAATTAATTTTGGAAAGGTAAGGAAATGCATGAAAATTGGCATCATTTTATCGAAAATTCTCAAAATTTTCGGCACTTCGCACCATAGAATCATTACATTCGTTAATTTAGGCCTAAGCGCGGCCAAAAAAACGTTATTTTCTATAGCTTATTAGGAGAAAATAAAATTCTTTTTAAAGTTTGAATGTTATGAGCTTAACGGATAGAGAATGTTCGAAAAGGGGGCGGGGGGCCTGCCCCTTCCCGAAATGGGACAAAAATTTCGTTTTTCCCAGGGGCCCCTCAAGGGGAAAAATTAAAAATTGGCGAAGTGCGTCTGAAACATCGCCTAAACAGGTTTTCAGCGTACTTTTGAGCTAGTAAACTCGAAATTTTCCGGCGCTTCGCGCCGGATTTATTGTTTATGTATAGTTTTGTCTTCTAAACCGCTAAAAATCGCTCAAATTAGAGTTAAACATAGAGAGAATGTCCATTTTTTCTAGCGCTGTGCGCCGGATTCATTGTTTAGTTATAGTTTTTGCCTTCTAGCTCACTCAAAACATCTCAAATTTGAGTTCTGACTCAGTGATCGGACCGAGGGTACTTTTTGGACCCTCGGCCTCGGCCGAGGCCGAGGCGCCTTAAAATCCTTGCCTCGGCCGAGGCCGAGGCCGAGGCCGAGGCCGAGGCCGAGGGTAATGCCGAGGGTCAAGCTTATATACCTATACCCATAAATACTGCTCTTAGAATATTTTGTATGCACATGAGCTAGAGAATAATCGTAATATTGAACGCTTTATCGAATGTCATTCTCAATAATAGTAGATTAAATGTGTGAAGGATTTATTTAATAAAGTCAGCAGAATGAAAGCATACTTAATTTAACAAGTTGCCGTTGAAGACTTGGAAAAGTTAATAAAAAATATGGCTGAACAAGCACTTAAAAACTTTTATTACTATAAATAAATAAGAAAACAGTGTCAAAGAAATAAACGAACAAACGAAATAAGCTACACAAGTAAAGACAGAACCGTAGCCATTGCTGTGCTCGCTTTTGCAGTAATGCATGTTTAAACATGCTTTTCAGTCATCCAATTCTGGTGTGGTAGGTAATATGACGGAAACTGCACTGTACTTTCCGATCATAGTTTTCCAAGGTCCAGAGTTGAGGGAAGGGTGAAATCCCAAAATGGGGGACCAGTAAATTAAGTAGTGTATTTGTATGAGCGAACAAATTTTTGTAGATATTTTATATAAATATATTTTTAAACATACACATTTTTACACACTGCCAGTGTGTGACCTGCAACCGGCATGCAGTCCTAAACAGTGTTTTTTGTGCAAGATACCTTTTTACATGTACAAAAATGGTATCCAAAAGTCTTTGAACATTTTGTACATGCAAATTTTTGTGTACTATCATAGTATGGTACAGTAGCGATTTAGTGTGGTAAAACAGGGGTTTTCGACCTTCGGTAGCGTATCTTAGCTAATTCCTGGGTTTCTGAATATATGACATTTTTTCCATTCTAAATGCAAATTCTACTATTTTAAAGATATATAGGACAGACAAATTACTGATGCGCCGAAAATTTTCGGGAATTTTGCACCTTTTTACAGTTTTTGTCTCTCCAGAAATCTTTTTGCATGTACAAAGACAGTCCTGATAAGTCTCTGTACATCATGAAATATCTTTGCCGAATACAAAAAACCGTGGTCCTAAATGTGATAATTCGGCCTGGATATAGTTCATAAGATTATTTGGCGCGAAGCGCCGAAATTTTTATGAGCTTCTGATGAAATTTACACATAAAACTGGACTGAGAAAGCTAAAACAACATGTACTACAAAATCAGAAATATTACAGATATTGTAATATGCCAATTAAATCTTGTAATAAGCACTACTGTGCTTAGAAATCCAATGCAACATCAGGATAAATTAGTCAATTTTATCTTTGAACAGCTAAATGTGCTGAGTTATTAAATAGTACTTGTTTTGCATAAAATTTTTAAAAACAGTATAAATGGATACAAAAGATATTTAAATCTGCATAAAGATGCCTAGATTACACAAAAATTGATTTTTGAGTTGTTTAATGCCTCTGCTTCAATCTAAATACAGTATATTAGCGATATTTTGCGCGAAGCGCCGAAAATTTTTTGAAATTTCCTAAAAAATACTGAAAAACGATATAATTAATATCACTTTGTCCACGAAAGTATTTTAACATTGTATAAAAATGGCTCCAAAAAATGCACGAGCCGAAATTGATTTTTGGCAAAAACCTGCATTTATTGGCCATTTTTAGGTGCGTTTTTGCGATTTTCGGCCGAAAATTCGTAATCATTTACGCCCTCTCTCATAAAAATGGCCGAAAACCATACGTGTAACTGGAAGGGCTTTGGGGAATTCCCCACCCGCCCAGGGTTGGACGTCCTCCCCTAACCCTTCCCTCCAACGTCAGAAAATTTTGACCCACCCTCCCCATTTTTGGCGAAAATTTGCGCTTTGTTGGCTATTTTAGGTGCTTTTGCCATTTTTGACATAGAATTAGAGTAGCTAATCCCCCACCCGAAATTTCTAGCCGTCCCTTCCGAAAATTTTGAGCTGTTACATGCATGTTTTATAGTGACAGTTTGTCTATTTACTCTTGCTTACATTCAAAAATACTGTATCACTTCGGGAAATTCTAATAGTTAGCTGCACTTTTGCCATAGTAAAAATTAGGTTCAAAAATATTCAAAAGGTTTTCACCAAAAATCGTCTGACAGTGACTTGAGTCTTGTACCCTGAGAGGGGGTAATAAACCTCCATCACCCCTCCCTTCGTGAATGTTTGTTTCCGATCCATGTAGCAAGCATGAGAATTAAAACTTAGTCATCACATGAATAATAAATTGGCACTTTGCTGTATGTAACTTTGTGTAACTGGGTACACGACTAAAACCACAAGAAAAGTCTATAGGTAAAAAATAGCCTTTGTACTGCAGATGCATTCTAAATAGTTTATATTCAACGGACATATTAGACTTATTCAAATTTGATTTTAACCCTCGGCGCCTCGGCACTTTTCAGCTTCGCCCTCGGCGCCGAGGCCGAGGCTCCAAAAACGCCGAGGCTTGCCGAGGCCGAGGCCGAGGCCTCGGTCCGATCACTGGTTCTGACATGGGAAACATGAAATTTTTCTGGCGCTTCGCGCCGTATTTATCATTTATATGTGTTTGTTGTCTTCTAGCCCGCTCAAATTTGAAGTTGACATGCAGAGTATGTCAAATTTTTCGGCGCTTCGCGCCAAATATTCATTATCCGTACTGTTTTCTCTGTAAAGCACAATGATTAAGTACAAAGGCACACCGTCGTATAGAGCTCGCCGAGATACGCTCAAAACTGTCTTTATTTTCGCCTATCTCCTAATGGTCCGTTCACGTGCGCGCTTCCTTCTTGTTGGCACTATTAATAGCTAAATTGCGCCGTCCGCATAGCCAGATTAACGGGATGATACAGATTAATGACATAATAATAAAAAGATAATAACGCATGTTGGACGAAATGCGGCGCTCGCGACGCACCATCTATTATAATTCTGAGGGTGATAGCGCGTCATCTTTCACGGCGGCAACTGTATTTGTCACTGGATTTCTTATAATACGAGTATGCATTACCTTAAAAATAACACATTGAGTGCTAATTTAAAAAGCGTCGACTGTGATTATTAAAAAAATTGCTAATTTTGAACGATTTTTAGCGGTTCAAACGACAAAACTATACACAAACAATAAATCCAGCGCGAAGCGCCGGAAAATTTCGAGTTCACTAGCTCAAAAATACGCTAAAAACCTGTTTTGGCGGTGTTTCAGACGCACTTCGCCAATTTTTCTTTTTTTCCTTTGGGGGACCCTTAGAAGAACAAAAAAAATTTCCCAATTCGAGGGGGCAGACCCTCTTCCCCCGCCCCCTGGATACGGGCCTGTATATATATTTTTTTCGACTTTTATATTTTGTTTAATGCAACATGCCAGCGGTAATTAAAGAATTGGAATCTAAAGACTCATTAGCGTTTCCTAACAAATTTTTCACCGAAATTGTGAGAAGGACATTCGTCAGCTGACTTATCTGGCAAATGCCCGTTCGATTTGCTGGATAGGCGTTCCGTATTGTACATCATTTTTAGTGTAAAGAAATACTTTACACTAATTATTTGTAATTAGTCGCTTTACATTTTTATACTTTTAGGCGCGTTGAGAATTTACGCGAAACGGCCTCATTGATGGAGCAAGAGAAGGAGAGTCTCATTGAGATCTTAAACAACGTACAATTAAACAAAGATTTATTGCAAATTTCTCAGGGTAAATTCAACTTATTTTTCGTATTGTTTTTTAATAAATATTGTTTCTCCGTATTATTTTTTAAATTCATATTTTTTATTATGCTGATGCTTGCGTGATTGAGTGGATGGGCGGACCTTAATCTAGTTTAATTGTCCCTCGCCTGGAAAAACGGGTTTTCTACATTCCTTTCCCGACTTTTTGACAAAAATTTGCTGTTTTTAGCCCTTTTTTGTCATTTTTTGTCTTTGACCAAAAATTTAGAGTTTCCCTTAGATTAATCACACTGATATTAATTAGCTGGTTTCTTATATGCTCAGCATGTGAATTCTGGGGTGAGGTGTAATCAGGGGCGGATTTAGGGGGGGGGGCGGCCGCCCCTCCCCATTGGCCCAAAATAGTGCGCAAAATTAAGCATTTTTGAGCGATTTTTAGCGATTTTCGGGTTGAAACGGCAAATTTTTCCGCCCAGGGTACCCCCCTTTGGAAAATCCTAGATCCGCCACTGGGTGTACTTAAAAAATGCCTTTTTTGGGTCGAAAAATGGTAGGTACGCGTGCCCTATCTTTCTAGAGCATAAAAGCATGAAAAAATCTAAAAAAAATCAAAAAGGTCGTTACAAACTGAATAAAATATAACCAAAACATGTGTATAATGGCGCGAAACGCCGAAAATTTGGCACTTTTGAGCAAGTAGATAGCTAAAAACGCTTTGAAAAGCATCTTTCCTATAAATTTCTATACAATATTTGGGAACTTATAAGAAATCGACAATTTTTCGGGGGGGGGGTTGACAAATTTTTTGCGGTGGATGAAATTTTTTTGGATGGTGAAACCCATACGTGGGCAGCAAGAAAATTCTGGGGGGTGCAAGATTTTTTTGAAGGTCGAAAAATGGTCTTAAAAGTGATCGTATGGCGAAAAAAACCATTTTTCGACGTTTCTCATCGAGCACTATCCAATGGCATCAAAAAATGCTAAAAAAGCAAAAAAATCAAAATTTGAATTCTGGAGGGGGGTATTTTGATTTCTGGGGGGGGATTTTTAAATTTCTGGGGGTGCATACCCCCTCCTCCAACCCCCTTCCCACACCCACTTGTGCCTTCAACCCCTTGTGGGGTTTGAGCCGCTATTGCAGAAACTTAATGACTAATATTTAAATTAATAATACAAAATGTATACTTAGTTAAATGAAACTAATAGCCATTTGAGGGTATGCCTTTGGTTTCAGGGTCAGTTCGTCAGGTCACGGGACCGGTGCACAAAGATTTTTGGGAAGACAAAAATTGAAAAAAGGTCTGCAATTTGCAAAAATTTTCGGCGCTTCGCGCCGAAATGAGTAATTGTGTGTTCTATATATTTTATAATCTTAGCGATTTTTGTCATTAAAGACCCAGAAGTTAGCTAAAAATACACTATCAAAAGTCGGGCAGCTCATTTTTACCACACTAAAATCACTACTGTATCATATTATAGTACCCAAAACTTTGTGTGTACAAAATGTTCAAAGATTTTTTTGGGAAGACAAAAACCTCGAAAAAGTGTAAAGTTCCCAAGAGTAATGTTTGTCCTATACCGCAGAATTTTCATTTAGAATGGAAAAATGTCAAATTTTTTGGCGCTTCGCGCCGTTTTCAGACAATTTTTAGTAATTTTTGGCGTGAGAAACCCAGAAGTTAGCCAAAATACACTACCAAAGGTCGAAAACCCTCTTTTACCACACTAAATCGCTACTGTGCCATATTATAGTACGCAAAAATTTTCAAGTACAAAATGTTCAAAGACTTTTGGGGACCATCTATGTACATATACAAACGAACCTTGTACAAACAAAAACACCGGTGCTGTTTACTATTCCGTCATACATACCTTCAAAATTTTATTTTTCAAAGTTTTTTCGCTTTTTTAGAACGTTATATATGTGTACGTCGAAAAATGATGTTTTTTTGTCCATCCCATTTAATTTTTTACGATATTCCTATTTTGTACTTGTTGATGAAAATTTTGGGAAGGGGCAGTCTGCCATTTTCGTGGAGGGTAACGATATACATGATCTTGTAGGTTTAACCCCCCCAGAAAAATTTTCACCCTTCCCTTCAATATTGTCGCCCCCCCAGAATTGGCGATTTTTCGAAAGTTCCTAAAACGTTTCTAGAAATTTGTCGAAAATATGCTTTCTTAAGCGTTTTTAGCTATCTGTTTGCTCAAAAGTGCCAAATATCCGGCGCTTCGTGCTATTATACGTATGTTTCGATTTTTGACTATATTTTGTTCAATTTTTTCCGACTTTTTTAATTTTTTTCGTAATTTCTTATGTTTTATGCTCTAGGAAGATAGAACATCGTCAGAAACGCTGAAAAACGATGTTTTTGACGCGTATCTGCCATTTTCGGACCCAAAAAAGACACCCTTCCGGAATTCCAGAATTTCACCCCCCCCCCAGAATTCCCATGCTGCGCATGTATGGTAACGACCTTAGGGTTTTGGTCAAAAATGGTAAAGAAGAGCACTTAAAATCGCAAAAACCGGAAGTTTTCGTCAAAAATGGATAAAAAATTTGTCACTTTCTCGGGGCATAGGAGAATGACGACTTTGTATGAGAAAAATTATTAATTTAATTGAGATAATCGACTTAACTAGATTTAATCGACTAATTATTTGGACATAATTAGTGAATTAATTGATCTCTATTAATGGGTCTTAGGCGAGAAAGAAGATATTGAAGTAACCACGAATCGCCTATTGACTCGTTGTCGTACTGTAGCCGTGTCGGTCAGTACGGTGCGGAACAAAGAACAGGTACGTATTTTTTATAATTGATTATACTGTGTTTAATTACTTTATTCTTAGTTTTTCCGTAAAAAAATAGTTTTTTTATTATTTTTTTAATATTTTTTTAATATTTTTTATTTTTATAAAAAATAAGCAATTTTGAAAAATTGATAAAAAATCGGCAAATAAATAGAATCATAAGAGCAATCGGATAATGGAGTAAAATAGTATAAATGTTGAAGGGAAAAGGAAAGTAAAACTGTAGGTAACGAAAATTTTCGAAAATTTGAAGAAAAACTAATTGAAATTTAATATATTGAAAAATAAATTACTTGATTAAGAAAATTCGAAAATTTTGTCATTTTTCCTTATTCTTACATTTGATTTCTGTTTTTGTCGATCTAAGTCAATAATTTTTTATTCTGTCGTATTTTTGTTTTACCTATTTTGTTGATTTTCGTACCCTCGGTGGTCTCAGTTTATTATCAGTATTTTTAGGAAAAAGCCTTATACAGCGTAAATTCTCAAATTGACGAATTGATCAATAAAATGAAAGAAGATATCGAGGCATCGAAGGAGGTATTGATACATGCAGTGCTCGCCACGAATGTTTACGTTTTAATATGCTCCATAGGATGATAGGGCTTGTTAAGGCATACGCCGGTCGTGCGTGGGCGGAAATAGGACCGACGTGTTAAAGATATACAGTGCTCGCCATGAATGTTGATGCTTCTAATATGCTTCACAGGATGATAGAGCTTGTTAAAGGATATATGTTTAACACGTTGGTCATGCGTGGGCGGAAATAGGACCGGCGTGTTAAAGAGACATCCTGTAACAAGCGCTATCATCCTCTGAAGCATAATGAAGCGTCAACTTTCGTGGCGAGTAGTATAACCCTAACAAGCTCTAGAAGCTTATTAAAGCGTAAACATTTGTGGCGAGTAGTGTACACTGTACAGCATTCATTGATAGGTGATCTGTTGAATTTTTTATCTTCAATTTTTAACAAATTTTAATTCTTTCAAATTTTTTGACTTAAATTTTTGTTTAATTAGAATAAATACAATTTTAATTTCAGTGATACGTTGTTTGGCTCCCGAATTCAGTTGTTTGTTCTACCCTCTGTTAAGGCTGGGATCACGCTTTGATTTTTGGTAAAAAGTCCGTTTCCTAGAATATGTTGCATATCCTGTTTTTGCAGTTTCAAAAAAGAACAGTAGGCTATCATTTATCAACTTCCCTTAAAAGATTGACTTGACCATACATGTAACAGGGGACTGGGTATCCCCCACCCGAAGTCGGATGTCTCCCCATCCCCCCGAAGTCAGAATGTTTTTAGACCCCCCCCTCATTTTTGGAAAAAATTGAATTTGTTGGCATTTTTGGCCAAAAATTAGAGGTCATTAACCCCCCTTCCCCACCTAAAAATATCCGGGACCCGAACTTAAGAATGACCGGGACCCCCTCCCCTCAATTTCAAGCCGTTACATGTATGTACTTGACTACCATAATACATTCAAAAAAGCTATTCTTAAATAATTTAAAAATGAGTCCAAAATGAACGCAGAAACACGGATGAAAATTAAAAATTTTACGTAGTTTTGACGCTATTTTAGCGCTTATACCAGTTTTTTTGGTTATTTTGGCTCAAGAAAGCTCAATTAGACCGGCTGAGCCTTCTCCCCAAATCGGTCATGCTTTTCACCTATGGTCCTTACTCCTTCGTAAGTTTCACTAAGGATTGCTACCATGTCTATGTTATAACATAGGGTGTCATCTAACGCGAACAGGGTGGGAATTCCAGTGAGGGGGTGAAATTTTGAACTGCCGTTTGGGGCTTAAAAATGATGAATACGCGTCAAAAATGTCATTCTTTGCAGGCACTTAGCTGGTCGTGGGGGAACACCAATTTTTGGGGAGGACTAAGCCCCCCAAAAAGGCTAAAAATAGCACAAAATAAGGTTTAAAAACGTCCTATTCTTTTCGAATTTTGGGGCGTGCGGGGGCGTCCGAACCCCCCCCCCCTTCCCCCACCTCTCCCATTATCCCCAGAGGTACGTGCCTGCTTCTTCGGCCTTTCCGACGGTGCTCTTTCTATCTATGGCATACAAACAAAATAAATGCCGAAAAAATAACTCGGCTATGAGACAGCCTGGATATAAGACTTATCGGATTATAAGATGCAAAAATGTCTGGTTCCAGTCATCCATAATGCATCTAGCCAATTAGATATTCGCCTATTAGACTATAAGACGCAGCTTATCTGCTCCCATTGCATTTACTTAATGCATTACAGCAAGGTCTATTTATAAGACGCGCGGCTGTAGGGCGCTGGCTTCTGGGCCACAGTGTTTGTTTGCACAAGGTCCGTTTGTACATGCATAAAGATGGTCCCCGAAAGTCTTTGTACATTTTGTACATGCAGATTTTTGTGTACTATAATATGGTACAGTAGCGATTTTAGTGTGGCAAAACAGGGTTTTTTGGTCTCTGGTAGTGTATTTTAGCTAATTTATGGGTTTCTGCCGCCAAAAATTACTAAAAATTGTCTCAAAACGGCGCGAAGCGCCGAAAAATGTGACATTTTTTTATTCCAGATGCAAATTCGGCCATTTTAAAGATATAAAAACAGACAATTATTCATTTCGGCGCGGAGCGCCAAATTTTTCTGGAGCTTTACACATTTTTACAGTTTTTGTCTTCCCAAAAATCTTTGTACATTTTGTACACTCAAATTTTTGGATACCGGTGCAGTAGCGCATTTTTAGTATGGTAAAAACAGAGGTCTTTGACTTTTGGTAGTGTATTTTAACTAATTTCTGGATCTGCCATTATAAAGATATATACAACACACAATTACTCATTTCGGCGCAAAGCGCCGAAAATTTGCGAATTTCAGACCTTTTTTGCGATTTTTGTCTTCCCAGAAATTTTTGTACATGCACAAAGACGGTCCCGAAAAGTCTTCGTACATCGGGAAAAATGTTTGCCGAGTACAAAAAAGCACTGGCTCGACCACTTCAACTTATCGATAAGTGTCTGTGGACAGAGGTGAAATTGCGACAATTTTTTCTGCAAATACGGTTACATTTTAAGAAAAGTGTGGAAGGCTGTGTTACGCATGCACATCATGAATAGTCATTGAAACAAGCTCCAGTAGCAGATTATTTCCACTAAACTCGTTACCTACTTATTTCGTTTTTTCTCAAGTAAACCATAACCATGCTTACAAGGTACACTCGTGCTATGAGACGCATTTAAACCGGATCCCGCGGGGTTTATTATATCCGAGTTCGAGTAAATATAGCGAACAATCGTTAACTATGGCGGAAGTGTACCAAAATTAAATAGCCCGTTTTATTCAGTTAATAATTGCGATTGTCAACGTTGACTTTAATTAGTCTTCCAAACATTTTCTCATCAGCTTATTTAAATATCGCACCTTGAGTGAAAGGGATGGTGTCCAAAATATTGAACTGTGTTTAAAAGTTGTAAGGCTGTAAATTTGTCGAGTAGAGTTGTTGACAGGTTGCTTATATGAGGTGTGGTAATCACACCTGGGTTTAGGCGGTTGGGGTATGCACCCCCCCCCGAGAAACCAAAATACCTTCCCCCAGAAAGCAAAATACCCCCCTCAGAATTCAATTTTTCAAATTTTTCTTTTGTTTTTTTTACAATTTTTTGATGCCAATGGATGAGACACGTTGAAAAATGGTCTTTTTCTTTATACCGTTATTTTAAAGGCTATTTTTTGAGAAACCAAAATACCTTCCCCAGAAAGCAAAATACCCCCCCAGAATTCAATTTTTCAAACTTTTTTTGTTTTTTTTTACAATTTTTGATGTCAATGGATGAGACACGTTGAAAAATGGTCTTTTTTCTTCAGACCGTTATTTTTAAGGCTATTTTTTGACCTTTGAAAAATATTGTTACACCCCCCCGAAGTTTGGTGCCGCCCACCTATGGCGGTAGTGTAAATGAGTGAATAGAAGTGAACAGTACAACGTAAGTAGAGGTCGTAATATTTCAGTTCAAAGTTTAAAGCACTGCTCCGCGTTCTGCAAAATTGTAAAGCTTGATAGAAAAATGGTATTGTGAAATGAATATCACGAGAATCACGCTGTCATCGCTTAGACCTGCGACTATTTCTGAAAAAGATCTCAGGTTTTTTAGGCCATTTTCTGCTTCTTTTTGCCATTTTTTGGCTAAACTATTTTTAAAAATACTTTTTAATTATTTTTTAAATTTTTTCTACCTCGTTTTACTCATATTGATCGATGTGGACTAGTAAAACGTCAGTCTGACGAGTTTTCTACTTTTTTTCGTTTTTTTATTTTCGTCTTTTTTTAGATTTTATTTAAATTATATTTTAAATTAAGGCGTGTAAGAAATTTTTGAACGCTTGCAATCCCGATCAACCCGACGGGCCGATCGATCAGCGATTTCAATCGATGGTGATCGAATGCACGGCCGATGATCAGAAGAAGATCAGGAAGCGTTTGGAACAATTGTTCCAAGTGATCAATCGAACCGACAAGACTATAGCACAAGCTAATTAATTAATTAATTCATCATTAATTAATTAATTTTAAGATTAATTAATTTCAGTCGATCAATCAATCACCGTTTAGGCCGCTAAATGACTCTTTTTTTACTGTATTAATTATATTGCTATATGTATTTTCGAAGTTACGATTAAACCGTCGACTCTCCGTTCCGAATCCATTTTTTATGTCGATTTCCTATCGTTTTCGCGTCGTACGATATTTTTGCTTATTTAGCGAGTTACTCAAAAAAAGTGCGGGTTAATGGTGAAATAAGGTTTGGGGTCAAAGGTCAAATAAAGTTTGGGGTCGAAGGTCAAACAAAGTTTGGGGTCGAGCGTCAAGTAAGGTTTGAATCCCCTCCGCAGACTTACTCGGAATTCGACCTACCGAAAACTGGCGTGTTAGGAAAGTTAAGAACTTCCGTTGCCCTTTTGAAAGCGTTTCAGAAGCTGTGGTGTACATCAGATTTATGACCGTAATTGACGAAACAGTATAAACTATATTCGTGCGACCATACATGCACAGCATGAAATTCTGGGGGTGAACTTATAACGTGCCTTGTTTGGGCCCAGAAATGTTGGGTACGCTCAGAAATGTAGGTAGGTACCATACGTGGGCGTGGGGGCTCGGGGTTTGCGACCCCCCCCTTCAGAAGTTCGAATACCCCCCCCCAGCGACCGAAATACCCCCTCCCAGTATTCAATTTTTTAATTTTTTTGTTTTTTTCGCAATTTTTTCATGCCGATGGATAGTGCTCGATGAGAGACGTTGTAAAATGGTATTTTTTCGCCATACCACTATTTTTAAGACCATTTTTTACCTTTGAAAAATCTTGCACCCCCCAATCCGCCAGAATTTCGGTGCTGCCCAACTATGGTAGGTATGCGTCAAAAACATCGTTTTTCAGCGTTTCTGATGATTCTACCTTTTTAACGCAAAAAAACCTTTGAAAAAAATTAAAAAGTCGAACAAATCAAACAAAATATAGTCAAAATGGCGCAAAGCTCCGAAATTTGGCACTTTTGAGCAAATTGCTAAAAGCGCTTAAAAAAGCACCTTTTATACACATTTTTAGAAAATTTTTGGGAACTCGTGAAAAATCGCCAATTTTATTTAGGGGTTGAAAACTCCCCTAAACCCTCTCCCCAACATCATGTATGCGTGCGACTGACTTAACAAGAATGAACGGACGGCAGTTGAGATTCGACTGCAGTGTAAAGTTAGAAATGTATTGTAAAGTAAGTCTAGTTCAAACTGGCTTAGTTTACTTTATTGTTTTAAATATTAAGTGCTCTTCCGCCAAGCGTCATTTCTCAATTCGGTTCACTCTTTTGTGCAAATCGTCGTTGATCAGTATTTACCAATTTCTGTTCGTACTGTGGCGTATTTGTTTAAACCGTACTTCGACTGGTTATATGAGTTAAGTGGACATTAGAGCGGACTGGCGATACAGTGTAAACTGTATCCGTTCGTCTGACTTTTAGCAACAATAAACGGGCAATAGATCGGCTGCAGTGAAAACTTGGAAGTTTTGTGTACAGTAAGTCTAGTTTAAAGTAGCCTATTGCTTCATTGGTGTAAATATTGTAGTACAAATCATATACAGTCCTTTCGACTGCGCGTTATTTTTCGAATTCGGTTTTGGATCAGTATTAGCTACCTTTTGTTTGCACTGTACTGTATGATGCGTTTGTTTAAACCGTACTTCGACTGGTTCAAATTGCGTAATGTTGTCGCTAGAGCGGTTTAAATCGCGCCCTAGTCTTTAGCTTCTTCGCCGCTTCATCGTTTATAAATCGATTTATTAGTCGTTCTATGCGTGCTTATAATCCGACTCATTGATTTTCCGCATGACGTCGGCTATTACTCCAATGCCCACCTGGGCGTGGGGGGGGGGGTTTGGGGGTATGCACCCCCCCCAGAAACCAAAATACCCCCCAGAAATCAAAATACCCCCCCCAGAATTCAATTTTTGAAAATTTTTTTCGTTTTTTTCGCAATTTTTTGATGCCAATGGATAGTGCTTGATGAGAAACGTCGAAAAATGGTGTTTTTATCGTCATACCACCATTTTTAAGGCCATTTTTCGACCTTCAAAAAAATCTTGCACCCCCCCAGAATTTTCTTGCTGCCCACGTATGCCAATGCCCACGACGATGATGATGATAATAAGATTTTTACCAAATTGTTCAAAAACGCTCGTAGCCAAATTTTTTCTCTGTGTGACGTCATTCGCTGCGCAATTTTTCCGATGACGTCATCACGCGCCATAAATTCGTTGCGTCATATTAACGACGAAGTTCGTTTTCGGTTGTGTATCTCACCGCGTGGTTCATTCGTACGGAGTTGAGTTTAATATCTTTAAAGTTTAAATCGATGCTTTGTTTAAAAGTCGTGTTATCTCCGCTGCAAATGCGTTGAAAGTTTGTGTAGGTTGCATACAAGTACGATGGCTGTGTGGCCCCAAAACGTAGGTCGTTTCTAACGACGCTTTCTTTCTAGAACGTAAAAATAATGTCGGAAAATATTTGAAAAAATCGTGTAAATAGGGTGTTAAAAATGATTAATTAGGTATTTGACACGAAGTGCCGCGAATTTCACATTTGTGAGCCAACAGATCGTAAATAACGATCAGAACAACTATTCTAAATTTTTTTGGAAAATCTTAAATTCTGCGGAGTGAAAGTCGAGGGAGGGTGAAACTCTTCTAAATCATAAATGACGCATTGGTCTTATTTCTAATGAAATGATAAAGCTGGTCATCAGCACATTATGTTTCACACAAGTTTGGGCATACATTTTAAAACTCCGACAACGATTGCGATTATAGCGTTGATTCCATACATAATTACCGTGATCCGTCGGCTAACTTTCGGAAGAATCCGTAAAATTTATGCTTATGTTAAACACTAGGTACGTAGGTAAAACCACACATGGGCGTAGGGGTTGTACCCACACCTGGGCGTAGGGGTATGCCCCTAGAATTCAATTTTTGAAAATTTTTCGGCCAATGGATAGTGCTCGATGAGAGACGTCGAAAAATGGTGTCTTCGCCACCACCATTCTGGCAATTTTCTGACCTTTAAAAAATCTTGCACCCCTTCCCCAGAATTTCCTTGCTTTCAAGTGTGGTCGTACCCCTCTCCCAAGGAGTTGAAAAACCCGCGGATTACTATAGACTCCACCGGAATTCTATTTTTAGTGGAATTTTTGACGATTTGACTCATCCCCTCAGAATTTTGGTGTTGCTTATTTGTATGTGTACAACGTCTATAGTCTGTTTCATTTATTCGAGAGCTTTCTAGTCAATTCTTTTAAGGGCTACAGTGAGCGAAACAAGTCAAATTACTGTAATTCGGCAGATCAGCTCAGTTGGGGCGAGTGGCTGGGATTCTTCCATTTTTAATGCACTAATCCGCCTATATAAATTTAATTTAGGCATTTAATCCGTACTGGGATATACTATAGTAAGTGCGCTAAATAAAAAGCTATCGGGTGGAATCGAACCCAGTTGCTTCGATACGACAAGCAGACGTTTTACCGCTGAGCTATGAGGGAGTTCGCAGCGTTTCTTAACATTTTAGTCTATTCTCTTTAAAGTGTCAACTAAGGATAAGCTGAGTGCGCGATTTTTATCTATAAGCTGATTAATTTGCTGATAGACGAGAATAAATAATGTCGCAAAAATGTTATTGAAAAACCCTACTCTGCTACGTAACTACAGTGAGATCTAGCGAACTACAGTAAATAAGAAAGAAGGGGATACTGTAGCCTCCGAAAACATTTACCGAAAAAGCTCTCGGATAAATGAAACAGACTGTAGGTGTTTGTTAGTTCTCAGCAACGCTAAGGCGGTCGTCCACCGATTTTTGACCAGATATCGCGGCTTCTTCTAATTTTTAAGGGTTTTTTTGCCATTTTTGGCCGAAAAATGCCATAGACCCCACTGACGACTACCACTTGCCATAATTTTAAGCTTTCAATAAGTTCAGTTGTAAAATTGTTTCAAATATGTATTGTCACGTATACATGACAGGTGCTAACTTAAGCAACAGCTATCGCTGTTTACCACAGTAATTGTTCCGTTCTCTTATAAAGGAGAGATAAATTCCCAGCAGTGAACCGGTCTTGGCACAGTTGGTAACACATCTCTGCTAGGAGTCAGCGCTGATAAAGGCTGTTGGGTTCGCCCAACAGCACCGGTTTTGTTCTCATTAGACAGCTCAGTTCGAGCTGGTGACTACCCGAATCTACACTCCTGGTTTGGTGGGTCAAGTAGTATTGAACTGGTTATTGATTATTAACTCCTAGAAATGGAGGCTATGTTATATTATGTTTTATGACCTACACCAGGCATCCTTTGTTACAATTTAGTCTATTTCACGAAACCTTGGGCATGGATGACAATTTCTGAGTGTCGTAATCAATGTAAATTGATTACGAAAGCGCTTTAAACTGAAGCTGCGATCATGTTACTGTGCTTAGCAATTGATACGCAAAGGAATTTTTGCTATGTAAAATTGTATTACAGCAGGCTGCCTAAAAACACTTGTAGCTACTCGCTTGAATGCTGAAAATTGATTTTCATGCCCAAGGTTTCATGAAATAGACTATATACTTATGGACTATGTGTAGTCAATTTTTTTAACCCAGTGCATGGGATTCGCTCGACAAAGCAATTTCCTTATTACTGTAAAACCCGATTTCTTCATCGCTCGAACGGCGACCTATGCATCTAAAAAATTCGCTACCTAATTCGCAGTGCTAGGGAAAATTTCAGTGCTACAGCAATGACGAAATTAGTTTTCTGATCGGATTCATGCATATAGTCTGTTTCACATAAATTTTGAGAATTTTTTTCGAAAGTAAGCCGACGGTTTACGATAATTATTATTTAATCAATGCCATAATCACAATCTGTTGGCTTATTGTCGGACATAGTTTTTAAAATTTATGCCCTAATTTCTGAGAAACAGACTATAGGTTAAAAAGCAGACTATAGTAGGAATGTATACGATTGACTATAGTCCGTTTCGCATAAATTTCAAGATTTTCTAAAGACACTCAGCTGACAATTCGGTAATTATGGATCAAGTGCATAGTAACGCAATCTGTCACAGTGAACAAATGAAAGGAATACCTACCACCGTTATGTAGCACGCTACACGTAACAGATACCGAATGGATGCAAAATGCATTAGCTCTGCTAAAGATTGGTGTAGTGTAAACCTCGCTTTGCCTACATATCTTAATGTACGATTTATGTTCTGACAACAAACGTCAATAGTGAAAAAATATTTCACGAGTTTTTTCTCATATTTCATTCGAGATCGCGAGTTTTGTTTTGACGAATGCAACCAGGTGAAATTTAAGCCTCATGCGGTTTCAAAAATGACGCATGTTCTTAGGTAACAAGACTTCCTTCGACGTAATTGCAAATTAATATTTGTATAAGGCTGATAATTATTTCCAGTTGAGATAATTTAAGTATAAGCGTGTACACGTCATGGCCATAAAAATTGGCAGATTTGCACGACACAAGTCTTTTGCCACAGTTTTACCTAATAAACTTATGAATCACAGTAGTTTGACAGTAAATATTTTTTCTTCGTTTGTTTATATTCCGTTTCACATAAGTTTCGGCATAAATTTTAAAAACGATGTTCGACAATAAGCCGACAGATTGCGATTATAACGTTGATTCGATATATAATTATCGTAATCCGTCGGCAGGTACAATGACATATGCATGTATTATGTACCAAATAAACAAATTACGACTTGATGTGTATATGTAGGTACTTTTTTGAACAATCGCGTTTTAAATGAAAACAGAAAGGAATACAAAAACATAGGTACGTCAAAAAGTCAACACGGAAAACTACTGTTAAAAATTGTAATTTTCAAGATTCATATGACGGCACAACGTTTTCAAACAAACTGGAAAATTTGGTGCATTTATGCTTATAACTTTTGATCCATTGATACCTATGAAAAAAATGAAGAACAATAAATAATTGCCATTCATTTAGCTTTCATAAAAAGTAATGCAAATTATATTATATCACGCAAGTACAATATAGCTGCAGGCCAAAAACAAGTATGCCCCTCACCATTGAATAATGCACTTTAGTGAAATGGCTATTTTTGAGATTCACAAAAACCATTTGATGGATTTCAATAAAATAAAGTGTCCTAGATGAATAATTTTGGAATGAAACCTCTTGCCAAAAAAAGTTTAGCTAGCTTATGTCTACAGTATGCTAGGCTCGGAAGAGTGCTCAAACTTTGCATAGTCAATACAGTATACAGGTTAAGTTTCATATTTTGGAAAATAGCAAAATATTTAGATATTTTTCGCGCTCTAAATTTCACCCTTTTTTGTTTTTCGTGTTTCTGAATAGTTCGTCCTGCAATTTCAATTTAATTTTTTTCCAATATGGCAGCCTCAAGGTATGCATTTTACTCGCGCTATTTTTAATATTTTTAAATGCTTGAGCACATTTTAGAACGCCCAAAAAAGTTTTTTGTCGGATCTACTAAAGAATTTCACTTTTTCAATATGGCCGCCAAGAAGGCTGCCATACTGTAGCTTTTGACGTCTTCAGCTCTTATTCTGTGAGTTTCTGACATATTTTAAAATTTTTTCAGTAAATAGCTAGAAAATTTAATGTTCTTTCTAATGAGCTGTGTCTCATGTTCTGAATCCTTCTAGTTCGTTCAGGAAAGTTCAAAAACCTCAAAATTATTCATTGTATAGTGAAGACGACAGTAGAAGGGTTTATATTGAATTGAATAAATAAAAAAATCAAATTAAATTGTTAAATTAGAAGACTGAAGGGTTACAGGAATAGAATAATCCAATAAGAAAGAATGAGCTTCGAAATGGGTGAACTAATCGATGCATATTTGGAGGTAAAAACGTATTGTAATAAGTACGTACCGTCTACTTCTGCTCGTTAATTGAGGTGAACCGGGCTTTTTAAAATTTAATATTTGTAGCTTTTTATGACTTTTAATAAGTTTAATCGACCTGCTTCAAATTCGAAATTTAATGGCTTAGCTTTTTCATTTCTTTTCTGAATGAATTAGAAGATGATTTTCAGAACCAGCTATTTTTACTTCTTCCGCATGAGATAAGACCATAACAGGATAATTCGTTTAATGAAATTGCACATATAATGCCGTTTGTTGCATTGTGGCTCTGCGTCGATTAAACTAATAAAAGGAAAAAATCCGCGAAATTAATACACATATAATTAGGTAAACACATGTAAGATGATTAGATAAAAATTAGTTATTAATGAAAAACTCGATCGTTGTGGCAATGACGTCAAACAAATTTTTCCAAGCTTTGCGAGTTAAAGGGTCTACGTGGCTCAAGGCACTCTTCTTGCCTATCGTGTCGAATAACCATTGGCAGCATATCCTAAATAGAATTACGCGCAGCTTCATTCATTGTCATTCGTATATTAATTCAAAAAAACGCATCGATTTTACATATTTTTCACACGCATTGAATTGATGTTGTCTAAATTAATTGATCAGCTGCTCTGAATTAAATGCACCGAAGTGTAAAGGAGGCGAAAATGAGTCAATTAGTTCTAATTCAGAGTCAGCCTGCCCCTAGCCTCTTGAATTAAATTGCTCTTTTTACCCCTTTGCATTTTTTGTTTTTTCAAGTTTTTATTCACATTCACTGAAACTTTAATAAAAGACATTCTCTGAACGACATGTAAGAAATAGGCGGGCAACTATAGTGTTAAGGAGTAATTGTTTCCACTTAATTTTACTGAAAAAGTCCTTTAAAGTCAGGGACCGATTTAAGATAGGATTTTGGTAATTTTGGTATTGATTTCGCGCATCCCGTAATTTCAGATTTTCCGAAAATATCAATATATTACATTATTTTATTTTTCTGGCGGCCTGAGAGCCACATTTTTCCAACAGGAACATGTTTTGTACCCTCAGCCACACATTGGCGTATGGGGAAGGTTTGGGGATTTACAGTACACCCCCATGATGATAAGTTGAGAAACCCACCGCAAATTACTGTAGAATTCAGAATTCTATTACTTTTTTGGTGATTTCACCCAGCCAGACCCCCTCTAAATTTTCTTGCTGCCCATGTATGCTCACGGCTTTTTCGACTCATTTCTGAAGCCTGAACAGCGATTTCAGCATAGTTTTCTCTCATTTTTAGCATAATTCTAAATAATTTCAACGCTTCGCGTCAGATGTTTCAATCGGCTTGTAAAAACCTGCTCTAAGTGCATGAATTCAGGGATAAGAGCAATAATTCGAGCCTCTAAGCATCCTTCTGCCTAAATATCAAAAAATTGCCAAAATTTGGAAATTTCAATAAAAATCCTGCACCACTTTTGAATAAAAATACATATGATATAAAACACGAAAAGCGCTATTTAGCACGGGAATAATTAATATTTCAACCAATATTACAGTAGGCGGAACCTGGATCTATCACTAGCAATAACGCGTTTAATTTCTGAAAATTTCTCTCAAAGATGATGACACTTTTGACCATGCGCATCATGTTTTAATTTAGCAGTGACATTTGCCTGATCCACTTAGCAATCATTTTTTGTAACATTATTTATTATTTTCGCATTAGGGCCAACATTTTTGCCCTTTTTTATGTCAACATGTCTTTTTTGTCTTCATTAACGCTGTTTGTCTGATTAGAATTTTCGTTAATTCCGTCTAATCAACTCATTTGAACGTCCGATTAAATAAGTACCTATGCTTAAAAATCATTAACGAATCCGTAATGGATAATCCTAGATCCGAAATTGGAAAAAATATATTTATGGCTTACAGACTTCTCACTCAATGAGTATAAAAAATCGTTTACAATATAAAAAACATTGAAAATTCTGGTTAATTACCTGAGTACATCGAAAAATTCTCGTGCGCACTCGACACATGGGCAACGACCGAATCGGGAAAGGAGTTTGGATAGGGCAAATCGCGGAAAAAGACCAAAAATTCAGTTTATCGGCCAAATTATGGCGGGGTTTTTGATTTCGAGAATTAAGTTCCCTCCAAAAAAACCCCTCGTGCTCGTAAATCGTTATACTATCATTTATTTAAGTAAAAACTAATTAATTTTGTTTTAGCTCACGTTAAAATGCTTTCGGGTCACGCCCCTGCTCACGTGCTTTTTAGCGATTCGCGCCAAAATTTGCGCTAATACAACACTATTGTCCAAATTATAAATAATGGACCTCAATGCGGTCATGTAAGTGTCGGCAAAGCGTCTCAATTCAACGGCGTCGTTCAACCCGGTGTCCGAAATATGTCGGAAGCTCGGCCACAGCGCCTTATACTCTGGTTTCTCCGAAATTAACCTGTTTGAAATAAAGCAAACAATCGCGTTCATGATTTTAAAGATTGTCCATGATTCATAAGTTTTAAGATGAACTTATGGGGGGATAAAAGACAAGATATTAGCCCCCTACCCGTTGAAAGGTCCATAATCCTTTTAATGCCGAGCAATGTCATCCCAAACTCAGGTATCTTGTAGTGCCTATTTTATAAACAAAAATGACGTTGTTGCCTATTTTTTATATTTTCTGGCGAAAAATCTATCAGAAATCCGTGAAAAGTTCACGCTAAAAAACTGCTTACAAGCGCGTCATTACGCATAAAAACAGTAGTGTCCTGGTTGACTAAAGCCAGCCTTAAAATTAAAAATGCCATATTTTTACCTTTCCTACGGCTCTGGATCTCCCATGGTTGCTCTGACTAAGCATCACAGAGTGTAAAGAACAATTTTCTTCCGAATTCCTTTGCGCTTTTCTGTCTGCATAATTTTAATGTAAGAAAATATGCAATTACTTGTGAAGCTAGGCTTTTTTTATATTGCTAACTTGCATGCAAGAACTTTCGAGACACCCTTCGATTGATACACTTTTTTAAGCGTTTTTAACAATTTTTAACCGATTCGGACGGTTGATTTAAAAAACAGGCTAATAGTAGCTTTAGGAGCCTTTTGAATAAAGGTCAAAATTCATAATCATCAAAACAGATCGATGCACAACATGCCAAACTTTCAGACCCTGAGCCGAACTGTCCGAAAATGGTCGCTTACCGCAAAATAATCTGCATACCACTTTCGTTCAAGTCGCTTTCAAGATGTTCGAGCGTCGTCTTCAACAAATCGATTTGATCAGCGTCGATTGTTTTGAGCAGTGTACGGATGAACGTAAACGAACTTTCAGATATACTATTTCGATCGTCGGAAAGTGATTTGTACATTATGCTTAATTCTGAAAGCAGAAGAGAATAATTTGCGCATTAGATCTATGTTGAATACAAAATTCTCAGTTTAGAGGGGCTATTATCCCTAAACAGCCTTAACGTTTTCCGCGCATTTCTGTTCCCGCACATTCTTCACTCATTATGAATATTAATATCATTATTATTATTATTACTGTTATTATTATTAGTATTATTAATATTATTATTATTATTATTATTATTATTATTATTATTATTATTATTATTATTATTATTATTATTATTATCATTATTACTATTATTGTTTTAAAATTATTTTTATTAGCATCATCATTGCCATTATGATTACCTTTATCGTGTCTAATTAGTGGGACAAATTGTTGATAAATACGATTCTTATCAGTAAAAGTTGATTGATGCTAACGACAGATGCGCGGCCGTCAGGTAATAGCTCGGCTCAATATTATTTTCCAAACCTACAAAGTAGCCATAGGCAACTTTCCCTGAGGCAAATATTAATAATAATTCATATTCATATTTCTTGATATTGTGATACGTGATGATACCTATAAAATAGAAGCATGTCCAAGGAAGTCATAAATAATCTTGTTCCGGGTAAAGTCAGCAGCGTGACAACAGAAAGAGATTTATTCCAGGAGCGCTAAAATAGATTCATTTGCTAGCTATTAATACTCATTACAGGCTACATTCCTTAGCACAATGATTTTACAGATATGTGTGCGGCTACTACGCTAATTAAAACTAATTGATTAAAGAACATATATAATAACTGTGTCTAAATATAAATTAGTTTTATCTTTTTATCAATCAAATAATTAATGATTTCCGGAATTGAAAAGTTTTCAGTCTATAGTTGCGATATAGAAAATACGTTGCGAAAGTTTACGAACAATAGCTACTTTTCCACCGTGCATCGGACTTAAATTAAGCTCCGCTTGATAATATGCTATTAATGACGCCTGCAGAGTATAATCTTGGATAAAAATGGCAAAGAACGACTAAGAACTATTCTTACTAGGCCGCTAATGTTGACGACTCAGAGATTTAATTATCTACTTTTTGATGATGAGTTGAGCAGAGGCAGTATAGATCAACAGCCTTTCGTTTGCCATCTCGCAAACTCTAATTTGCAATACGGCAAAACGAAATGCCGGATGGAAAGTTAATTAAAAATGCATAGAAAAATCGGCGTTTTGATAGAAAATCAAGTTTCGAATAAGTTGAGGTACGCCGTTATAAGGCAAAATGCGCTTTTTTATCATAGTCTACGTTTGACCCGTCAGGACAATGTTGCACTCCTTATTATGATTTTTTGCTATACGCTTGCGTCCGTTGATTCATTTTGCTATTTATACTTTTATTTTTTTCCATTTTTCTATTTTAATATTGTTTTATTTTTTCATAAGTGGGCAGCGACCGAATTGTTGGTGTCTAAATGGAGTCAAAATCGCCGAAAAATGCAAAATTCAATTACGAGGGTCTGCCGGATTCAGGGGGTCAGAACCACCTCAACAAATATTAATCTACTTTAGATTTACATAGTAGGCCGATTAGAGAACGTGCAAAAAGTTTTGCAGACATGCGTGTTACGTGTGGAAATACATAAGTCGGTATGTAAAATCACGATTTTTTAAAATAATTATCGAATCAATCATCTTCTGCTTAATGCGGACGAAATCTACCTATAGTCTGTTTCACATGACTTCGTGCGTAGATTCTAAGAATTTTTAACGACAGTAAGCCGTGGATTACCATCACACCTGGGCGTGGGGAGGGGGTTGAGGGGTATGCACCCCCCGAGAAAAGAAAATACGCCCCCAGAAATCAAAATGCCCCCAGAATTCAATTTTTTTGAAATTTTTTTGTTTTTTCTGCATTTTTTTGATGCCAATGGATAGTGCTCGATGATAAACGTTGAAAAATGTTGGTTTTCAGCCATACCACCATTTTTAAGGCCATTTTTTTGACCTTCGAAAAATCTTTCACCCCGCCCCCTCCAAAATTTTGGTGCTGCCCAGGTATGGTTACGTTTGTGAAAGTGTGTTTGTAAGTCCAGGTTTGGCTCCGGCCCCATAACACTTGGTGGGCTGACCTTTTGGCCCGAGCTCGGCCTACCGACTGGGGGTGTAGTAGCGACATTTAAATTTCACCAACCCCACCCATGCACCCTGTACAGGGAAAAGCGGGAGGCGTCCCTATGCTTAAGCATGGCCGATTTCGGGACATAGCCGATTTTTTGCCAAATTACGAAAATCAGAATAAATTCAGTTTACACTGTTTCCGGGTTACGGTACTTTTGCCGCTGCGTGCGTTATAACATAGGACCGGACGTAATATAGCCTACATAATGCTACAAGATGGGCAATGATATACGGTACAATAATGTGATATAAGATACCCTGTCTGTGCCATAACATGCAGTGATATATGATAGGAGATACCTTCTGCTATAACATGATTGTTATAAGATATCACGTGATATATGACACCCTTTGCTACAACAAACAAAAAATTTTTAAAACATCAAAAATATGGTTCGACCAAAAACAATTTCCAGAACATCCTAAAACACCAAAAATATGGGCTGGACCAACAAAATTTTAGAACATCCCAAAAACATCAAAAATATGATTTCGGCTGAAGAATTTTCAAAACCATTCTGTAACGTCAAAAATATGGATTTGATCAAAAAAATGGTTGACAAAAAAACATTTGAAAAAAATCCAAAAAATAAAATATGGTTTTTACCAACAATTTTTTTAGAAATATCCCAAAAACATCAAAAGTCCCAAAAAAACGAAAATACAAGCCCCACCGTTCCAACATACAGTCAAATACAGCCCCGCCGTTCCAACAGCCCCACCGTCCCAGCAGCCCTACCATTACTGTAATCGTTCAGCTATCAGCCAAACAAGATAGGGTGACCCTGCTTGAAGAATGATTTTTCATTTAGTAGCCCAATCTTTCACTAGCGGCATCAATAAGATTTTTCCTGATTTCAAGAAGTTTTGTAAAGTAGTTAATGAAGTACATCTAAGAGCCAGGAGTAGTCAATCCAAACCATGCAATTTCTAATGAAAAGAAAAATTTTTTCAGCTATCAGTCAAACAAGATATAGGGTGACCCTGCTTAAGAATGATTTTTCATTAAAGAACCCAATCTTTCATCAGCTGCATCAATAAATTTTTTTGATTATAAGAAGTTTTGTAAAGTATATTAATGAAGTACATCTAGAAGCCAGGAGTAGTCAATCCAAACCATTCGATTTCTAACGAAAAGCAGAATTGTTTCAGCTATCAGCCAAACAAGATATAGGGTGACCCTCACACGTGGGCGTGAGGGGGTTTGGAGGGTACGCACTCCCCAGAAGTTGGAATACCCCCAGAAATGATAATACCCCCAGAATTCAATTTTTCAAATTTGTTTGCTTTTTTAGCGATTTTTTGATGCCATTGGATAGTGCTCGATGAGAAACGTCGAGAAATGGTGTTTTTCCGCCATATGACCACTTTTAGACCATTTTTTGACCATTGAAAATTTTTTCACCCACCCCCAGAAATTTTTTCAACCCCCCAGAATTTCGGTGCTGCCCACCTATGATGACCCTGCTTAAGAATGATTTTTCATTAAGGGACCCAATCTTTCACTAGCTACAACAATAAGATTTTTTCTGATTTTAAGAAGTTTTGCAAAGTAATTATTGATGTAAATCTAAGAGCCAGGAGTATCATTCCGAACTATTCGATTTCTAATGAAAGGCAGAATTTTTTCAGCTATCAGCCAAACAAGATATAGGGTGCTCCTGTTTGAAGAATGATTTTTCATTAAGGAACCCAATCTTTCACTATATTGGTAGGGCTGTTATGACGGTGGGGCTATTTGGACGGTGGGGTTGTTGAGACGGTGGGGCTGTTGGGATTGATGGGGCTGTTGGGGTTGGTGGGGCTGTTGGGATTATTGGTAGGGCTGTTGGGACGGTGGGGCTGTTGAGACATAATCAAAATTTATGACCGAAGTTATGTGAAACAGACTATAATTCCGTAGATGCTGTCCGCTTAACACTTAACAAAACTTTGATCTATAGTCTGTTTCACATAAGTTCGTGCACAAATTCTAAAAATTTTCATCGACAGTAAGCCGAGGGTACGATAAGTATATATCAGATCAATGCTATAATCGCAATCTGTTAGCTCATTGTCGGGGATAATTTTAAAATTTATGACCGAAGTTGTGTGAAACAGGCTATAAGTTTTTTGTTATTGCCAAAACTTTTATCTCATTTTTGAACAAATTTATCGTTATAATGGAAAAGTGACGAGGAAACTTATCCGCATGAAAAAAGGCAAAAAAGCCATTAAATAAGGCAAATCTGCAAAAAGGGATAAGAATGAAAGTCAGGTAAAAATTAGTTTGATAGTGCCTGAATGGCATTGGACCTTGCAATGTATTCCATTTGCAAACTGCCTTTTTAACGATTCTTTGGAAAATGTAAAAAAGTTAAAAAAACGGTTTGAACTCTGAACTTTGAGCTTAAGTATATCGTAATGCGCTTTTGTAGATTTCCAAAATTTTTCACCTCTAAGAAAGGAACGGACTATAAATAAATTTCGATTGTTTAACTTTAATCGTAAATTAAGAAAAGAGGTTTAAAGTGAATAAAACTAGACATAACCACGACTGAATTCTTTTTACTCGTATTTACATTTCTCGTTTAAACTACAACGCGTTACGACTATCCGCGTCCTTTAGCAAAGCTGGCGCCCAATCAATTGAAAAAGTTTTCGTAGACGACTCTCTGTGACTTATCGCCATAGCTGTGCAGCACCAAAGTTCTGGAGGGGGGTGTAAGATTTTTCAAAGGTCAAAAAATGGCCTTAAAAATGGTGATATGGTGAAAAAACACCATTTTTCAACATTTATCATTGAACACTATCCATTGGCATTAAAAAAATTGCGAAAAAAAGAGAAAAATTTAAAAATTGCATTCTGGGGGAGTATTTGTGGTTTTTGGGGATACATACCCAAACCCCCACGCCGAGGTATGCTTATCGCCATTTGTTATTTTTTTGGTACAAAATCGTCGTTTCATCTCGTTTATTTGTTCAAAGAAAGTTTGTCGTCCCGGGATTTATCGATGCGACGGAAAGCGAATTAAAAAGTAGTTTAATGCTAACGTAGAATATAATTTCGAGTGTTTGCATAATCGAAGCTTAGCTTACAAAACACCAAGTCCCATGATAATTTCTTTCAACCACGATGTGCGATTTTCGATTTTTGCTTCATTTTTTCACACCCAATTTTCGCTTATCGTTTTCTAGCGTCGCATCAAATATGCTGGTACGTTGAGCTTGTGTTAAAAAAATAAATTGAAAATTCGTCAATTATTTCGGTAGATTGGACTGCTTATCGTCTGGTGAATACTTGGATGGCGACATTTCCGACCAAAAGGCGATATCAACGGAGTAAGTACCCTAATTTTTCCCAAAAATTGACTTGTATGTTTTCAAGAGCAGCCTTTTTCTGATCCTCTTACATTTGTTTCTTTCACCCTTTTTGCCTTATTATTTAGAATGACAGCTGCACATATTTTGGTTTTTTTTAATAAGATTTTGTTATCATCGGATATTTTTCAAATAAATCCGAAAAACTGGTTTCTTTCAGTTATTCGTGCAAAATTAAAAAATTTGAAATAAAACGCTTGAAATATAAAAGTTTTAGATACTTAAAAAATTAATTTGGGGTGATAATTCGAGGTGGCAAAGTCCGCAAAGTACATGTGGATTAATGGGATCGTTGGCTAACCATAATCTATTTTTTTCTCGACTCGGAGGGCTATTTTGGGGATCATTAAGCATGTCCATTTTTAAATTATCCTTTTTATTCAAAATTATTAATGATTAACTTTCGTGCTCTAGCTAATATACAATAAACGGGGATTATTCGGAACGCATTTTGCTTACGGGCATGATTATATATTATTTTAAATACGTCTATGACGTCATTATCTGCTAAACTGTTGATCTTATTTTATTGAGTGCATGATCTGGTTAAATGAATTTCACATTTAAGTCGGTCTTACGTTATTTAAGACAAAACGCAGCCGAAGCTAAACTTCTTTATTGATTTTGTCATGTATATTTATTTAGCTTGAGTTATTCCGAATATTTTTTAAGAAAAAATATGTATTTGTTTAAGCATTAACTATTGCATAAAGTTCATATTTATGATCTTTTATTCTTTGATTGTATTCTTTTTGCTCATCGAAATCATTTGCATGAAATTTTAAAAAAATCAAAAAGTGTAAAATTTGGAAAAATTCAAAATCAATGCTCGGAACACATTGTAAGCACATGTTAATGCTTGTGTCTAAAATACTTATCAGGTCGAGAAGCTATTTTTTATATTTTTCATAAAAATTTCTTAGTAAACCGCAATCGCTGAAGCAGCTCTCAATGCGAAAACGTAAAACTTTTGGTGCATGAGTTAAACAGTTAAACATTCTCGCGAAACACACTCGATTAGTTCAAATAATGAAAAAATGATTTTTTGATGTGATTGATAGACTTTTTGTCTTTAGGACAATACAAATCGAATAAACAAATCAATCGTTGAACCATTATGCTATCGTTATTACGATTTGTTTTAACCTACGACCACGTCATCTTCAACATTTCGATGAATAAAGGTAGCTCTTTGTATGTTCGATCGATACTTATTATTTTAGCATTTTAGCACCTGCCATGCCGTTTTTGCCAAAAATTCAACGAAGGTTTCATTTTTTATTTATTCATCAATATTGTACTTTCGTTTCACAAATCACTAAATTTCCTAATGACTGCATGACGTCGAGCAAGTGCTTTCAGTAATTAGTTTAATATCAAAATTCCTAAAGCACCATTTGCTCTAATAAGCGTAATCTTGTATTTCTGTTATTAATGCTGTTTTCCTCTTGCCTAAATTTATTTTTTTGTTGGAATTAATTCATAGAAATGGTTACTTTTTTATTTTCTGAATATGTTTTTTAAGTTAGCGTGATTCTAAATGAGAATTCAAAAAAATCTTATCAAACATCTGTTCTCTCTTTAATTGGAATGTGACTCTTGCAAATAATGACCTATCCGGTCATTATTTGACGGGTTTAAATTATAGGAACAAATTTTTCTTAGTCAGCTTCACATATCAATAACGGGTTACCCCGTTTCCTAGCCCCAAACCCCCCCTCCTTAGTGGGAGCAATTTTTTCGGAAACGGCGTTGAGGGTGATCAACCTGATTGGCCCTACATGGGGAACCCCGGTTCCGGCACTTTGGTGGAGAAACCCCCGACGGAACCGGGGTCAGCTTCATTCATCAGTAAGGGATAGCCCGTTTCCGAGCCCCGAACCCCCCTACATCAGTTGAGGGCCGGAAACGGCGTTGGAGTGGTCAAACTGATTAGCCCTACTATGGGAACTCCGTTTCCGGCACTTTGGTTAACTCCCACCCAGGGAGGAGAAACCCCCGACGGGACCGGGGTAAGCTTCATATATCAATAACAGGGTACCCCATTTCCGAGCCTTAAAACCCCTTCAGTGGTAGAAATTTTGCCAGAAACGAGGTTTGGTGGTGCACCCTTATTGGCCCTATTTAGGGAACTTCAGTTCCAGCACTTTGGACCACCCCCAGGGCGGAGAAAGCCCCTACGGAACCGGGGTGCACAATCATTTACGTTTCCGTTTCCCGATTTTATCCATCTTTTCCCTTTCCTTTTTGGTTTCCGGATTTTACTTTTTCCCGGAATGAAAGAAAACGTACTAAAGTATGAAAACTTTTGTCCATTTTCATTCATTTAAATTCATTTTGTCTCTTTTCGTTTATTTTCATTCGTTTTTATTATTCAAACTAATAAATAAGCATATGTGTAACAGGAAGCGGTTTGAGGATCTTCCACTTCAAAGTTGGGCGTCTTTTCATCTTTCAAAGTCAGAAAATTCCCCATCCCCCGACATTTAGTGAAAACTTACGTTTTTGGCTATTTTCACGTGTTTCTTGTTCATTTTTAACCAAAAATTGGAGTCGTTTATCTCCTACCCCGCTAAATTAGCTAGGGACCAACCACTCAAAATTTCGAGCCGTTGCAGGTATTTAAATATGTGTTACCAATATAAGTTAATTTTGAAAGGTATCTTCGTTATTGTAAATTTTAACATCGATTATTTAATTTTGTAAATTTTTATAAGTTAAAATTAATATAATTCGATTATCTTATGAATTCGGACTAAAAAAGATTCGCCGTAATAAATGCAGCAGCAAATAAAGCGATTCGTTAATTCAAGGCAATATCACATCTTATTTGTAACTAGGTATCAAAACAAAAGCGGCCTTATATGGAATCATATTTTATTAATTTCGCGTGCGCATGGTTTTCTTGCTGTGGCCCGCCAATTAATTCGGCGTTTTTTCGAAAATTGAAGCCAAAAAACGCCGCGCTTCCTACTTTCGCTAATTAATCAGCACTAAGGGAAAAATATCGATTTTTGGCCCGTTTTTTTTGTCAAAATCGAGCAAAACTGCATTCCCGCTGATAGACGATCGCAGAGTGACCAAAATACGTACCTAAATCGCATACCTGGCTTAATAAAACGCCGAAAAATACGAATAAAACCGTCCTTAGCTTCGTCGCTTAATTCGTCCAATCAAATTGGACCAATCGTTCTTTACTCGTTCATTTATCGCACGAAGAACGCATTTTGTCCCTAATTCTCCTATTTCTTCTTAAAATATCGAAAAATCCAAAAAATAGGCTCGTCTATTGCCAAAAAACAAGCACTTACGGGCCATTTAACGGCGTTATTTTCCCTTTGCTCCGGTCGTTTTGTGCGACGGATTTTGCGTGGTATTTCAAAAGCCAGTAAATGTGCGATTTAGCTCAGTACGAGCTGATAGAAAAACGCTTCCGCCACCGCTGGTGTAACTAATACCCCTTGGCGTTCAGGTGGTCTCATTATTAAACATTCAAATCACGTTTCGGGCCGTAATTTCTCCCCTATTGACTGATGCTCGGCTACGCTTATGTATACTAAATAGATAAAACCGTACGGAACACGCTTTTGCGATTTTATATCAGCCGAAATATCACGCGGCTACTGTAGAATTTTCGACTCCTTCTGTCCATTCGAACACGCTTCATCCTAAGGCGACTGACTTAAGCGGGCATTTCATATTATATGCTCACGAGCTCGTTTTATATGTAGCTCGAAAATTAATTCAATTCTTGTCCGGTCGGCGGCCGGTAATTAATGAAAATTTACTTAAATTATAAATTTTTTCAAGCTTGGTTTTTGTTTTTTTTCGATCTTTATCGGAGTTTGCTTCACCAGTTTTCGATTAAAGTTTTCCGTCCGGTTCTTATCAACCATTAAACCATTATCGCTTGGTTTTTGGTTTATTTAATAGCCCGCGGGCATTTAAGCTAACGTAAGCTGGTTGCGAAGGGACTAAATTTAGGCTTGCAGCTAAAATGTCTCCGTACTATTTTCTTATTTATAACGTTTTACTGGGAAGAATGTTAGGAAAAGTTTGCAGACTAATCGTCTGCGTTGAATTTATTGTGGATTATCAATGTAAAGTCAAAAACTGGACCCATGTGCCCCATTTAGTATTAGCTTGATGTGATTTCGCGAGCGTGCATGGCGCGTTCGTCAAATTAATATAAATGATGTATCAGACGTCATCTGGTCCTCTGGGGTTCAGCAGCGCACATGGGCGTTGGGGTTGGGGTTCCCACCCCTCGCACAATCCATCAGACCCTCAATAATCGATAGACCTGAAAAATTTAATTTTTGGCGTTTTTTTGGGATTTTTGCCGGTTTTACGCCACCCAGATTCGCCCAGAATGTTGCTGCTGCCCTCGCATGGTCAGCCAGCAGTCTTATATGTGACTCTTTTGAACTTTGACCTCCAGTTTTTTAAGATTTCTTAGCATAAAATGTCTCGCGAAACTTTTATATGTCTTTTTGGATTTTCGTTTGATTGCTTACTTTTTCAATCTTAATTGAATTATAACGATTTAATTTTAAGCTGTAGCTCTACAATGTGAATCTGGTCCGACTATGTTCAAAGAGAGATTCCGTAATGATATGTCGATAATTCTTCGTTTTTTCGTTTTTTTTACGTTTTTTGCCCTTTCTTAGCAAAGTTCCTCTCAAGCAAACAAAGATGCTATCTTAGTCAGCGTTATTATTATTTTTCTATCTGTATTGAGAAAACGATGCATAGTTTGAAAAAATGTTTCGCTTTTCGCGGATTTAATGAGACGCCTTGAAAATTGTTCTGTCTTCGATTTATCGCTAAGGTTCTAGCTTTATTATTTAAAAATAATGCAACGAAATATATGTACATTTAACGTATTTAAATATACGTACGTAGGAAGCATGAGTTATGATTACTATTTATTTTAGATTTAATGTTACCTTTCTGCAAAAATAGGGAAATTTATATTGTTTTATTCATAAGTTATTAAATTTAGGCAGGCACAATTTAGTGAACTTCTAAGTTCTAGATAGCATTTTTTGATAAATTTTTTCGGAGAAACCAGGAAAGCCCAAAATTTTGCATAGTTTAAAGGCAATGAGCTACTGAATGTGTCTGATAACCATTTATGTTTTGACTGAAATATCCAAATTTCGTGATTCAATGTTGAGAATACGAGTCGTTCCGGGGGGAGCAGCTAATATTTAGAAAATAATTTTTGCCGTGGTGTATTCTTCAAACAAAACATAATTTATTCAGCTAAAATCAGTTGAAAGACAGAAACACAACGTACTTAACGAAAAATGACTAAAAATTTTATAAAAAGGATGAAAATTACGAAAATTATTTTAATAGACTTAAATTGGAAAGATAGCGAATGTAAAAGGAATCCAGTAAGCATTTAAAATGTTGACTGTGTCTCTGATTATTCATTTATCTCCCGCTGTTTCTTAAATGAAAGGGGGAGATTGGGCTCCCCACCCATAATTTCTGTTGTCCTAAGACTTCGATTTTTTACCATGTCTAGGTAATTTTTGTCATTTCGACCAAAACTCGATCATTCATTTTTTGAATCCCTATCTATAAAAATGGTTGATTCCCTCACAAAATGCTGAACTCTTATATAAATGTCCGCCGGATCTAGTATACAATTTACCCCCCAGCGTTTTTTAGCCGATCCATATAAGCTACAGTAACCAAACTTTACAAGAAGATAGCTAAAAGCCTATTGTACTAATCTGGCAAAATTGATTAACTCACGGTGTAAACTTACTGCTTTAAAAAGAAAAAAAAATTAAAAAACTTATTTTACTTTACTTTAAACTTACTTTAAACTTACTTTTTTAAACTTACTTTTTTAATGTAGGATGTTGATTGAGTTACAAAAAACTGCTTTGTTTGAAACCCACCGAATCGTTTACAATTTTTACATGCCGTTAGTACGTTGTAAACTGTGAGTGTGAAGCAGTAAGTTTAAACCGAAAGTTAATCAATTTTGCCAGATTAGTACAATAGGCTTATAGCTATCTCCTTGTAAAGTTTGGTCACTCTAGCTCATATGGATCGGCTAAAAATGCTAGGGGTAAATTGTATACTAGATCCTGTCCGCCTAATGATCAGAAAAAAATCTGAGGCAAAAAGCTATAATTCTACTGTGATTGTTAGTTTTTGGCCCGCTTTGGAAAATTGAAGAGAACGCTAGATTTATAAAGTATATGAAGGATTTACCTTTCAGGCATTTCATTTTGGGCAATTATTTTTATTTACTATGATTCTCATTTTGTATTTGTGGAGCTGACGCGTGCTTTAATGGATATAACGGCTAATTTTGCTGCAATCATAATTTCGTCACTGCTATTGATGCGAAATTCTATTTGCGAAACTTTGTGGTTCGTACAAGATCTCAGTCCGTACGGTGGTAAATAATATACCCTAGTCGCCTGAGGATTCGCATATAATTTATTTTATTATACAATACATATTTGATTCGCATTTATGTCTTTTAAATTTATTTACTAAATTTATTAATTATTTATGCATATATTTTTGTCAACTACTATGAAAAAGAGTATTTTAATCGAATTTTAAAACAAATCGATTATTGCTCTTAAAAACCAATTTATTGATCGACTGAATCGATCGAAATCGTATTGACTATCCACAATCAGCAGCGCTACTGCGCTTGAAATAAGAGTATGTGACATAGTCGTCTTTGAGGTTTTCTTAGGGAGATCCGTTGAGTCGGGCTAACAGCGTTTTTTTGTACAAAGCCTCCTGTGCATGTACAAAGATGGTCCCCAAAAGTCTTTGTACATTTTGTGCATGCAAATTTTTACGAATTACAATATGGTATAGTAACGATTTTCGATTGATAAATCAGGGTTTTTCCACCTTTCGTATTGTATTTTAGCTAATTTCTGAGTTTTTGACACTAAAAATTTCTGAAAATTGTCTCGAAATGGCGCGGAAGCGCTGAAAAATTTGACATTTTTCTATCCTAAATGCAAATTCCGTCATTATAAATAAATATAGGATAGACGATTACTCATTTCGGTGAAAAGCGCCGAAAATTTTCGAGAATTTCAGACATTTTTACAGTGTTTTCCTTCCCAAAAATCTTTAAATGTACAAATTCGGTCCCGAAAAGTCTTTGTACATCAGGAAAAATCTTTACCGAATACGAAAAACTGTAGCACAATATAATGATATTTTAATCCATAGTTTTTCTGCAAGATTTAAAAAAATTATACTCTGCTTTATCGAGCAACATCGCCCCGAATTAGCGGAAAACATACATAAATGCAGCAAAAACTAATCAAGTGTAAAAAGAAGCCCTACGTTTCGGTTTTTTCAGTACACAATTTTATTTTTTCCGTGTTTGGGAGCCTTCAGGACAAAAAAGGAGAACTCCTGAGTATTCTTTTCATAGAGTCCTCGTTCATTATTAATCAGTATTCCGACTTTCGTTTTGCCGTAGGAGGCTCCATTAAATCAAGAATGGCAATTTCACATTTTTCTGTTATTCTTGCAGTTTTTTACCACAATTCTAATTTGTTCGTAATTTTGCCTATTTAACGTATAATTTCATCGATGAGATAGTCTAGCCGTCTAGACTCATGCATTGGATTGCTATAATAGCTGCAGAGAGCAACAAAGGCACAAAACTTGTGCTCACGCATGTGCAAATGCCACTAGCTTTTGTTAGTAAGCTTAATTTTCTTAATGTGTTTTGTATTCGTTCTCCTTTACTATTTTTGATTGAATCCGTTTCCATATCTTTTAATCGAATATTGTCCCACTTACGCCGATGAGAAAGAAAATTAAGATACTTTTACGCTATTTTCATTCCGGATTTTCTAAACTAAGGACGGATTCATTGACGAAAATCATGAAAATTGATATTATCTTTAGCATAATTCAGCTTAATCATCATACTTTTGATACGGTTGAATGCCCACGAGGGCATCGAGCGTACTAGGTGGGCAGAAGCCAAAGTTTGCCTCATCGGACTCCCTGAATCGTCAAAAATAGGACCAAAAATACAGTTCTGGGATCTATCGATTTAGGGGTGGGGTCAGCCGGACGCTCGTGGGGTTCAGAACCCCAGACCCTCTAAGCTTATGTGTCGTTTTGAGGCCTCCTTGCCATATGCTTATGTCCGGTGAAGTAGACATTCGAAACTTAAACAGTCTATGCTCTGTTTTTTTTTCAAAGAAATTTATTCGCGTTAAGAGTGCGTAAAACGTTAAAAAGAGAGAGGTCAGCTATCCTCGCTTGACTCCTTATTTTGGTCCAGCAGTGAGTCAAAACTGGAGAGTTGGGAAGTAAAAAGCGAAAACCTTTAGAGAATAAATATAACATTTTGTCTCAATTTTATTAGCATTATGCAACGATCGATACGGAAACCGAAAAAGTATAAAATGTTCGTATGCCGAATCGTTCATAGTAAGAAAATAAAATTCGATTGGTAGAGTCGGAACGACTGAAAAATTCGGAAAGGTAAATTCTTATAGATTCTGAAAAAATGGGCAATCACAGATTTTTTCGCGAAACGACAGACGCTGTCTTGTTATTCGAAAAGGTTTTTTTTCTGACAAACTCATCCGCTGAATTGACATGTTGTAATGCGATACGAGATGCGTTTTTTCGGCCCACTAACGTTACATTTTTATCATCGCGATGTTCGAGTTTGACGAGCAAATTTCGTGTCGCCTCGAATAAACAAAGTTGGGAAAAGTTTACTTTTTTAACTTATTCGGCGGTCCATGCCTATATTCATAAGAGTGAAGTGAGATTTCAACGCCAACTGCTTCATTCAATACGTTGAAATATTCGTCCGAAATGCCATACACGCAAATTGCGGGCAAAGACGACGCCCACGGTTCGAAATACGCGTTTTCTTCATCTATAATTTCACCTCTCTCAATCCGTTTTCAACCCGAACAAATTGGCCATTTCCTGTTTTAGTTCTTGGCCCCTACGTCGGAGCCATTTCTGACGTCTTACTGTAGCTAAACTCGCCTCATAACATAAATCATACCGGTTTTTCTGAATCGCGGATCCCTCGGGGGTCGAGTACCCTTGAATTAAACCAATTATTCATCGATTCGATCGTTAACGAATTGGCCCGTACGCATTTTACGATGGGCTTTGTTAATTCGTAGATTTATGCTTTCTTATACGTAGAATATATTTTTTCTTATTTTTTGGCATCGTTTGTTTTTTCTCGCTATCGTTTGGATAATTATGGAACTACTTACACGGAAAACTCGCGCAAACAATTCTAATTAAAACGACCGGCATGATTGGTTGATCATCGAAGACATGGCGTGTATTAATAATGAAGCTGATTTGGCGCTACTAATTATCGCACCGATTTATTAATTTTTTCTAATTTTTTTACGTATTCACCGCCATTTCGGGTTTTATTCCCAATTATTCTGTTTTGCACTATTCCTTAAACTACATAATTATTTTTATCCATTTTTATGCCTATTTTTCCTCAATTCAATTTTTTTGATTTAATTAAGTAGAGGAATTGAAAATTTTGACAAGGGTCATTATTCAATTAGTGTGTTTTGCCGGTTTGTGGTCTAGACGGAAGCAGGAGGCACAGCACAACTGATTGAGATAACTGTGAAAATACAAGTAGCAGGAGGTTGAGGGAGACCCCACATATTGTCAGTCGTCCCTAAACACGGGCGTCGGAGGCCCGGACCCCCCGCCCCAAATTGATAAACCACCAGAATTGAATTTTCGCTGCTATTTGGCGAATTCTCCATCAGACCCCCAGAATAGGGTTGCAAAATCGTTCCCCATCCGCCAGGGACTGAAATTCCGTTACGCCATCCCTTTCCCGATTTTCGTCAGAAATACATTTTTAAGCGCCATTAAGTTTCATTTTTGGTCATAAATTGAAGGCGTTGGCTAGCCTTTCGCTAAAGTTTGAGCTATTACTGTAACCATCTGCTCTCTTTCAACACTGCTTGAGCGGGCCTAATTATTTAATTAATTCTATTAGAAAATTGAAAATCGGGAAAATTGCACCGGCAATACTAAGAGCAGCGAAACGCTAAAATAGAAAGGTTAAAAAATATGCTTACATCAGAAACTATAGATAGCTAATCATGAAAATGAAAAAGACAATGCAAATGGATTTTTATGCTCTTGAAATTGAATGCGTAATCCACAGGCACTGTCCTCCTTACGAAGGCCCAAATTTCCTTACGAAAATTCAAGTTGAAAGTAAATAGTTGACAGTAAATCGAAAAGTGTATAGTTGCAGAATTCTGGCAATGGTACAAAAGCGGATAACCACCATACATTATCTTGGGGGAGGTGGGCGGGGGGATCGATAAATTATAGGGTCTATGTGGAATTAAACTGACAAATATTCCAAAAACATGCCGAAAATTTTATTCTGTGGGGACGGGGTTTCACCAGTATACCGGATTTTTTGGGAGTCTAAACCCTCGAGAAAGGTATAAATCCTGAAAAAGGTTTTCACCTCCCAAATATCTTCAAATTCGCAGAATCTGCAATTTTTCAAACAATCCGTAGAAATAGTGCTCCTTCTAGCTATTTATCTATCTCTTTGCATAAAAGGGTGTAATTTTCCGCGTTTCACGCCATGTACTCAATTGTTTACTATATTTTTGTTTAATTCACACTAATTATTTTATGTTTTTCCGAATCATTTTTTGTTTTGCATTCTAGAAAGATATGTCATCGTCAGAAATGCCAAAAATGATGTTTTAGACGCATATCAATCGTTTTTAAACCCAACAAGGCACTTTTAAAACATTTTTGTATCCTTTTACTAAGATTCCCTTGTTGTTCGTATCTGATAGCCCAAGAGTGCCTTTTTAAGCGTTTTTAGACCATTTTTGGCTCAAAAATCTCAAATTTTTGGCGCTCGCGCCATGCGCTCATTTTTTGACCATATTTTGCTCAATTTACTCAATTTTTTCAAATTTTTTTCGAATGTTTTTACGTTTTTATTTTCTAGATAGAACGAGCATTGTCTGAAACCTCAAAAAACAGTGGTTTTTGAGCTGTACCCATCGTTTTTAATCCAGAAAAAGGCAATTTTTAAAAAATTTTTGGGCCTGACACCCAGAATTTTCATGCTGTACATGTGTATTAACCACTCGCACGAGTTATTTGAATTTCTTATCCTCAAAATGATGTAAACCTTCTAATGGCTGGACATGCATGTAGGGGGTTTTATGGTTTTGACCACCAAAATGGAAAAATTGGAACTTTTCTTGAAAAAATGAGGCTAAATGGAGACTAAAAACCACAGTTTTTTAAAGCGGCGCAAGGAAAACTCGTCCTACGCTAATGGGACATATCGAAGGCTAGCGTCATGCGCGAAAGCTTTCTTGGATAAAAAAATAGAAATTTAAACATTTTTACGCAAGTTTTCAAACAAATTTTTCTGCGCTTCACGCCGGATTTATTGGAATGAAATATTTCTGTTTCCTCATCAGTGTTTTTTGTTCCATCGCCTGCGAGTACCTGCTTTAGCAAATTTGCAGACAGGGAACCCGTGTTTTTCTGGCGCTTTGCGCTAGATTAATTGTTTTTATATTATTTTTGTGTTCTTAACAGCCCAAGCTTAAACTAGATATGGAGAACATGCCAAAATTTTTGGCGATCTGAGTCCAGTTATTGAGATTGCGTATTGTTGTTTATTTGTGATACACAAAAATTGAGTGCAAAGACAGCTTAAAGGAATCGCTCAGTCTAGCATGGACCGGATAACGAGAAATCAATGTGCACATAGATGGCTTTAACATTATATTTTTTGTACGAGTTAAAGAGAGGTGAAACTTGTTTAAATTTCATTCGAAATTTATACTCAGCAGTGTACAGAGCACATTAAAAAACGCATTTCCTGACAGTTCTAAGTTTTTTTTGGTGCGCTAATTAGGGCTCCGCGCGCAAACGCTCTATCCTGGCCATTAGCGGCCGCGCGAATGGGAGCGGGGCTAAAAATACACTGCTAAGAACCGATGAAATCGATAATTTTTTTAGTAAAAGTTCTTGAAACTGATCAGAAACTACAGATCAACGTAGCGAAATCATTCCAGTTTTTGACGTCATTTTGGCACAAGAAAGCTTAATATTTGACCCCCAGACTAGCTGACCCCCTAGTTTGGCTATTGTGTGCATCTACGGTCATATCCATACATGGGCAACCACCCCGAGGGAGGAGGGTAAACACGGTTGTGTAAAATTGGGAAAAATCCCAGACATGCCAAAAATTGAATTCTGGGGGAGGGTCTATCGATTTTTGAGGTAATCTATTGGATTCTCGGAGGGCCTAACCCTCTCCCCAGCCCCCTCCCCGTCCATGTGTGGCCATGGCTGAGCTGAGGAGGGCATGGTCGGTCGGAAGGGGGGCTGAACTGCAAGAGATTTTATTGAGCAAATGTGGTACACATTTACTAACAAAATTTAAATTTTAGCCCCATCTCGCATATGTTTCCTCGAAAAATTTGCTCATGTATTTGACCGACTTCAACACTTTGCAAAAATCGCAGTCAATTAAATGAAAATTTCGGTAATTCCAAATCGTACATGTATCAAAATAAGTCGAAAATAAGTAAAACAATTCGTAAACGATTTTTTGTCTAAGATTTTAATTATGATTTTTCTAATTTTTCCCGGTTTTCTTTTCTTTTTTCATTTTATACTCCGTACGTTGTCACTAATCCCGTTATGGATACGATGAATTACTTCAAACTTGCCAAATCTAGCCGCTTCCTGCCCAAAATTTATGGATAATTATTCTCCACGAGATTTTTGTCGAAAGAAATAGAAAATAATCCTTGCTATTACGAAACGAAAGAATATCTGCTATATCGTACATTTCGTGCATACGTTTTATTACATCGTGGGGAATCCATACGCTTTTAATGCTTAATTAAATATTTATTGAACGAAAGAGCCGGCTTTCTAGCCGTATTTATAAGATTATCTTGTAAAAAACGAAAACCTAATGCGCCTTGAAATAACCGCTAATTTAAACGCGCGAAAAAATACATTAGAAGACGGTAAGTAAGTTAGGCGCTAGTTGGACAAAGGCGCTTTTTTGTTTCCCGGTCTTTTTTGCGTTTTTTCGTCGAAATTTGGTATTTTATTGCCAATTTTAAGGTCTCGCGTTTTCTTACTGTTTTTCTAATATATAGAGATTATAATAACTTACTTTTCTGAGTACCTTTGAATCTTTTTTCGTATATTCCTAATTCCGGTTAATTCTTCGATTATTAATTAGTTTCATTTCATATTTGTGCCGTGATCTTAATTCATCTCTAGTCCTGCTTTTTTACTATATTCCCTTCCAAACATGCTAATAATAAATTCCTATGATTACAAGCATACATGCACAGTATGGGAATTCTGGGGGGGTGAAAATCTAAAGTGCCTTTTTTGGGCCCAAAAATAGCCGGTACGCGTTAAAAAACATCGTTTTTTGGCGTTTCTGACGATACTCTATCCTTCTAGAGCATGAAATCATGAAAAAATCTTCGAAAAAAGTCGAATAAATTGACCAATATATCGCTTAAAACATTAATATATGGCGCGAAGCGCCGAAAATTTGGCGATTTTGAGCAAATAGATAGCCAAAAACCCTTAAAAAGACACTTTTTCTACCAATTTTCAGGTAAGTTTAGGAAACTTCTGAAAAATCGCCAATTCTGGGGGGGTGAAAAATTTTTTGCGGGGGTGAAAAATGATTCTGCGGGGGGGGGGTTTGAAAAGCCCCCTAAACCCCTCAAGATCATGTATGATTACAAGACTATCATCGTCTAGTTCGATTCATAAAAATCAACGATTTAATCATTAATTTAATATTTATTTTATATTTTTTGTTCTATTCATTAAGCTGAATTTTTCATGCTAAACAGAATTGGGCTCCTTACATTTTGCTGCTAAATGATTTATTTACATATCTGCTTTATCGTTTCTTTTTAATGATTATTTTACTGAATTATGGACCAGTACGCACAAAAATGTTAGTTAATTTGACGCCTTTAATACGTTATTCGAAAATTTAGAAAATAAATAATAATAAATAAACAAATGCTGTTTAATGATTCTCACGAAAATTTGTTTTGTTTTTAAACGTATAAAAAAAATAAAATTTGGGCACTAGGAAATATGGAAATTTTGAATTGAAGATATGACAAATATTTTATTCAAAGATATCTTAATAGCGTTTGATATTGTTGATATTTGAAATTCACCACAAACCAGTCAATAGTGTTGCGAAATTTCTGAGATATTATATCAAAACCGATTCCACCATGCAATTGTTCAACTTGCATGATTATTAATATAACTATTCCATCGATTCTGTTTTCATTATTATTTTTTCTAATAATTTTGGTTTATTAATAATTATAAATTTACCCATTTTCCTCAGATTGTTCATTATTTTATCGGTATTTCCTGGCCATAGGTGTTTCTCATCGAGCACTATCCGTTGGCATCAGAACATTGCTAAAAACAGAGAAAATTTCAAAAATTGAATTCTGGGGACGGGGTATTCCGCCTTCTGGATGGATTGCATACCCCTAACCCCCACGCCCGCGCGTGTTCCTGGCCCAATTTATATATCTATATATTTTTTTGGATTGACAAGTGGCTACAAAGAATGCGGATATACGAGATAATGAATTTCCCGGAGTCGAAGAAAACGACTAGCCAGCTACACGCGTGTGAATCATGCATGCGTAAAAATATGAATGCGATTTAGCGAAAAGTAGTACTTCATCGTCCCTTTTGCCTTCCGGCTATTCACCAGAAATTTTTTCCAGTCATATGTTCTGCACTCTTGCGGCAACTATATTATATTTAATACTATCGTCATCATCACGCTAAAATCATTTTTGCTTGTTTTGACCAACTTGCTAAATCTATCTATTCGTCATATATCACGCTCGAAATACGTGTGAGAAAAGGAGCAAATGGCGCGCCCTATTCCTTACTATATTATTATTACTTCTTAGCTAGCTTTTATACATATATAATGGACTTACGGGCGACTTGGGCAAATTACAGAGCGGCTTGGATTTGCATACTTCTCGAATTCTCAATGGGTCGGCTATACATATCGACATAATGCTTTCTCAACTGAGCTTTCGCCTTTGTCTTTGTTTTCTTATATGCGAGGTCATTATTATTATTATTTTTATGCTAAACATATATAAAAGCGTGCTAAACACCAGCGTACGCTATTATGATACACGAATCGGAGAAATGTGAGTTACACGTGTAGCGTGTAGGAGGCAGGATGGTTTTCTCGGATGTTTTTACGAATTGTTGGAACACATTTGTTCCGCGAATTTATTTAAACCCCAAAAATGTCACCGCTATCATCACACCGACGCATCGAATGTGTGTTGTAATGGAATATTTTTATGTCAGCGATTGTCGGTTTTTGGAACAAATGGTCGAAAGTTTTTACGCGCGACGTGTTGCATGTAAATTTTCGAAAAATGTAGCTACATATATAACGTTACGACGAGCCTAACACGCTTCTTTTACCACGCGATTGAAGCAACAAGCGGGACGCTACTCTTGTCAATTAATTAGCCGAAAAGCTCGCGGAGAAACGAACCCGCCGATATGGCGTATTTTGACTAGTTTAAAAGCCGGTCGATTATATTCGTCGTTAAGTATCGTATCGGGAAAACGCAATTAATACGGTTTTCTCGCCGCCCGGCCGCCGCGGTGGTGTAAAGTACCGTAGACTTGTTTACACTCGCAGCGAGTTACAGTAATAATAATAATAATACTAATTGTTATTCGGCGTAATGTTTACACGGCGGACTTTGGGCAGTCCGCCAGTCGGCCGCCCTAATGAAAGGATGATATTCGGATTCGGGCGTTTGTTATTACTGTATTTCTTCGCGTGTTTACACTCTTTGCTCATTTATTCGGTGAAGGGCGACTATTTGAAAGGTTATTAAGCGGAAGCGTGTTTACACTAGGCGCGCTCGTTTACTTGGCTTAATTACAATAAATTAATTACACTTATATTAATTATAATTAATTAATTGATAGTTTGTTCCCACAATCTTTTTCACAATTTTCACGGAAGTTAGCGGTGAAGTAAATAATTTGTTTTAATTCCTGTCAATTTCAACTAACTTTTATTTATAATTATTAGAATTATAGTTATCATTAGTAGTTTGTTTTCACAATCCCGTTAATTCATTGTGCAGGAGTAAACAAATACGTGGTCGAAATCGTCCAATTAAAAAATGTGCATTACGTTTAATATACTAATTAGGTTATTTACCTATGTAAAATGTATAGGTAAACAAAAATTATAAGCATAAATGATATTAAAATAATATAAATACATATGTCGAATCGTTAATTTAGTAGCTGGTAAGCAAACGTGAGCAAAATTTATGAAATTAAATTAGATAATTTGAAATTTATGTAAAATTTAAAATTAAAAAAATTTATTTTGGAAAATTTCATGGAGTGAAATGGCGAAAAGTGTTGAAAATTCAATTCTGGATCTACCGAATTTTCAGGGGCTTTAGGATTTTAAAGGGTCAAGATTCCACAGATCCCACATGCCCATATGTAATGGTGGTAATCAAAATTCTGAAAAGAAAACGTTTGAAAATATATTTTAATCCTAAATTTTGAACGAATTTATTAGACGTTCTTATTCCATCTTAGTTTTGTTCTATTATTTTGGTTAAAATTTTAATTCTAGTCTTATTTATATTTTCATAAATGTTTATTTTTCTTTCTTTACTTATTCATTTATTTACTTTAGAAAAGCGCATTCAGGACCTTTGATTTATTTTAGCAATGCTATGCTATACATCATTCCAGCTGCTTTTAAATTTTTTATACGTGAAGTGAATAAGATAGAATAGAAATTGAAAAAGTTACACTATTGCGTCATAAACTTTTGGCTTTAAGAAATTGTAAAATCGATATAAGATGCTGAATTTGTTATTTGCTGCCCATCGAGTTTTGAAGGCGATGCAGAGCATAATTTTAATTTTTGTTTTGACTTGTTTTTTACTTCCAAATCAATACTTTCAGACGTTTTTGTCCATAATTTAATTTTTTTAAATTAAGTCTTTATTCATGTTTAAATATTGTATTTTATTTCATGTTTGTGCTTATGTTGTTACTCTAAGTTTTATATTTATGATTTACGTTTTATTTTTTAAAGTCAATGTTACAGTTTTAAAAAATAATACTCAAGCATGAATCAAATTTTTAAAATTTAAAACAAAAGATGTCTTAGCTCTTAATTTGGTTCTGATCTCTGTTCCTTTTATTTTCAAAACTAATGTTCTTGTATATTTAGGAAGTTGTTGGACTGAACGAAATTAGCAAAATGACTCTCGTCAATGTTTTCGAAAATTTAGCGTTTCTCAGGAAAAACAATTTTTTAATAAGAAAAGTGCATTTTTCTTGTTTTTTTCAAAGCCTCGGACTTTATATGCAGCACAAATCCTAAATAGAAAAACCAAAATAATGCATTAAATCTAATTATTTTATTATGCAGAAAAAGGAAATCAACACCGAATTATTACACGGATTAATAATTATTTAGATATTGATTATTCTCAGATTATTATGGCACAGTAAACATTGTTTACATTCGAGATCAGCGAGAATTAAGGGGCGAAAAACACATTGTAAAATAAGAAAGAAAAAGCAAGAAATATAAAGCATTAAACGCGTGCATAAGTTCGTATAATACGATTAAATATTTTCTAACGAGTAGAAGATTTTATTGAATATTTTTATTTTGTTATTCAATAATGATTCATAAAACTTCCACTCTGCGTCCTAAGAAGTGATTTTTTCCACAAAGTACATACATCGTTCTTGGTCGTAAAATTTTCATTTAAATATGTCCTCAATCATTAAATAGGTCGATTTGAATTTGCTTTCAAAAAATTTACGTTATTTTTTATGTAAAATGCAAATTATAAATAAGTTAGATAAATTAAATTGTATTAATTACATAGATTACGTAAACCCAAGTTATTTTTGTTCAGCAGTCATGTACCGTTTTCATGCGTGTAACAACTCATAATTTTGGAAGGGAAGTAGCCGGCATTTTTGAAAGAATTATTTTCTATTTCTGGTCAAAAATAGCAAAAAGCTTCTAAAAATGACCTAAAAACGCACATTTATACCAAAAATGGATCGGGCGACATATTTAAGTTTTTGAGAAATGAGATGAGGCAACTGACTTCGATTAATGACGCTATTGATTCAAAACGAGGAAATCTAGCAATTATGGTTGGCAGCAAAGAGTTAATATTTTGTAAACGAGTATGAAACAAGCGAAACGGAAAATAAACATAAAAATATTATAAATAAAAGAATTTATTAAAAGATAGAATTTATCTAAATTAAATCAAGATTTTAGCATAATCATTATTTTCATCATAAACGTTTAATGTTCCTGAAACGCGTAATTATCCAAATTTTATTATATGCTGAAGAAGTGTTATTTTTTGAAAATGTCTGAATTGTTTAAAACTTCAATGCTTTACATTTTCCGACGATTCTTCTTTTTTAAATGGTCTGCTCACTCTAGAACCTCATTTAGAAACCAAATGAAGACAATAAGAAAAATCGTGGTGAGGGGCATAGATATTTGTATTAGTTCAAAATCGATTTATATTTAGAGCTTTTATAATTAAGAATCCTTCATTAATAATTTATAAATTTAGAACTTCCTTTTTCAATTAATATTTTTTTTAAATTAATATTTCTCAGGTTTCTTGCCCGTCGTTCAATGCTTTAGTTGCATGTCGAAAGATCTGCAGGACAATTTTCACTTGCTTTCGCGAATTTATTTACGGCAACAAGTGTTCGACGACCGATGCAACGAACCGTTTTCGGACAAAAATATACCGCTCGTCAATTGCTCCAATATTTGCGTCACGCTCAAAGAACCCGATTCTAGGCTGGGTAATCAATTAGTGCATTTTTAATTACTTTATTAATTATTGTCGGTGCGAAAAATATTTATGCTTAAAGCCGTTGTGCTGCGTTAAAGGACTTATACGTACCTATAAATATTTAGGTTTAAACCCGTGGTGTTGTGTTATAAGGACTATACCTTATACCTTGCGGTTGGTTTAGGGTTTGAAACTTGCCTAAGAGTTAAAATTTTGATGGAAAAAATAAGAAAAAAGGCCTAAAACAAAAGCTAGAACTATTTTACAAGTTCTTGATGAAGAATGTGAAATTTTTAAGTTTACTTTAAATAAAGCATTTATAATTCTTTACTTCTTAGACCGGCTGTGTTGCGCAACTATAGTTTAGACCAGACATGTAGCGGCTCAAAATTTTAGGCGGGGTCCGGACAATTTTTGTGGCAGGGATGGGGTGAAGGGAAAACGACGTCCAGTTTTAGGCCAAAAATGGCAATAAACATCTAAACTTGACTCCAAGAAAAGCAACTAAAAACGGGGGAGAGATCGGTCAAAAGTTTTCTGACTCTCGGGGATAGGGGGACGGCCAACTTCGGCTGGGGATCCCTCTTGTATGGTTTATATTTTACATACACGGAAGGTATAATTTTATGGGGAAGATAGGGCAGAATTATAGAAGCAACGGAACAAAAATAATACTTAATGGGGAAAATGCTAATAATCGACTAAAAATTATACATAAATCGTAAAAAATATCCTCAGCGGTTACCCCCCTCTCCCGTTGGGCTTACTGATTATACGTGAGTAGTCCTAAATTTTGGATGGGGTACGAAAATTTTAAAAGGTCAAAAGAGTGCCGAAAAACTGACGGTCAGGGCCAAAAAACACCATTTTTCGACGTGTCTTTTCTTCAAGCTTTATACATTTTCACCGAGAAATATCGAAAAAAATTCCAATTCAGTTAGATATACTATAGGTCTCCTGTATTCCGGGAGTCTATACTCCCGACCAGACATGCACGTGGAGTTCGGGATTTTTAAACCCCAAGAATGAATAAATCGAAAATTTCCTCGGCAAAAAGAGGCAAAATAAAGGTAAAAAACGAGTGAAAATTGTAAACTTTCTTCACAAGTGCTTTAAATCGACCAAAACTATATAAGATAGTTTTAACGCTTTTTAGCGCTTATCTTAGTTTTTGAGATTATTGTGGCCAAAAAACTCTATTCTTGACCCCCCAGACCGACTGACCCCCATCCAGATCGGCCATGCTGTGCATCTGTGCTCCTGACTCTTACGCCCATATGTGCTGAAATTTAAAAATATTAAGAATTGCATATTAATTTTTAAAAAAGTTAATTAAAATGATGTATTTCATAAGCAAATTGTAATCCTCGCTTGCCCACTTATTCCAGGACTGAAGTCAAAATTTGATGAACTTGGGAGCATAAAATAATTACGTTATAAATCTACATTTTGGAAAAAAATAGAAATGGTCACTGAAAAAAATGCATGAAAGAAATCAATAAAATTGGATGAAACAAAACCAAAAAAGTAATAAAAAGCAATAAAAGTCTAGCTTAATCATATTTAACGAACATGAAATTAATATTACAATACGATTTTTCGGTTAGGCGAGATTGACTAAAATTCGTTGAATTAACGTCACTGATAAATGGAAACGTCATTTTACTGATAATAACTTCGATAAAAAATCGAGAAAAATTTGTAAATTATTATTTTCAAATATTAGATAAAAATTACTTAATAGCCTTTTTCGGTGCTGTCAAAAACTCAGTTTCTTAATTTTTAGCTCGGGCAACTATCTTAGCCTTAAATCGAAAAATGATCCAACTTTAATATTTACAAAATTACGTGGCGAAAATGCCATTATTCGGACGTTTCTGATGAAGTTTTTCTTTAAAATAAAATCATTCATTATTGAAAAAAGTTGAAGAAATCCGACGATATACCACCCTTAGTATGATCGAAAAATGGATGTAAGGCGCGAAGTTCTCAAGAAAAGTGGTACATTTCAGTCAAAAATGGCCGAAATGCTAAAAAGAACATTTTCTAATTTTTTTTAGGAAAATTCTAAATTGTACGCAATTTTACGGAGTCAGCAGCACGAATGTACCGCATGGGAACTCTGGGGGTCAGCGTCAAAAAATTTATAAAGGCGCCTTTTTTGGGCTCAAAAATCATAGATGCACGTTAAAGACACTATTTTCGGACGTCCCGGATGGTGTCCATTCTTTCTGGAACATAAGAACAAGTATATTATAGGTACGCGCACTATCTATGATGAAAAAGTCACGAAAAAATTGGGAAAAATTTTGCATGATCCAAATATAGTAAAAAACAAGAATATGGCGCTAAGCGCCGAAAATCCGACACTTTTGAGCCAGAATATAGCTAAAGCGCGTAATACACCGCACTTTCTACGATTTTTTTCGGAAAATCGAGCATTCTGGGAGGTTGACGGCTATCCTAGGGTTAAAGCTCCACAAGAACACGTAGGGTCAGCACTAGACATGCGCGTGGTGAGTTTGGGGGGTATTGCTTGATCCCCTGAAGTAGAAAAATTGAAAATCTTCTGAAAAATGTGAGGAAAATATAGAGGCAATGAGCCGATGAAAATGAAAATGCTTCCGCAAAACTGTTTCGAAATGATTAAAAACTGAGGATTAACGTATTTTTAAGCTATATATAGCGTTTAACTTAGACTCTGAGGGCAATCAAGCCTAAAAAAACTTCGGGTTGACCCAGGATCGGCCGAGTATTCATTCTGGAGAAATCAGCGCAACTTTCCCTAAGCCGTTTACAACCCTCAGATTATCATTATTATCAATAATGAATAAAGATATCGTTTTTGTGTTTCGTTGACGATATTTTTCCAGAAAAAATAACATTTCCTTTACGAAAACGACGACCCCAAAAATATTGTTAACGATATTGAATCGTTTTTTAAAATAATATATAACATTTTTCCCATTTTCATGTTTTTTCATTGTTCTTGTGGTCTGATTCAAATTCTTGAGATTTTATACAGCGATGTGATTCGAAAGCATCAACAATTCAAAAGCGAAAAGAGCGACTGATTTCTTACCCACCCGTCAAGTTTGGACAATTGACTAATATTTTGAACAACGCGGCCGTTTCCCGCTGGTGGCCTAGGTGTTAAGACTATACATGGGCAGCAGCACTATTCCGGGGAGATCAAAACCGGCAAAAATCCCAAAAAATGCCCTAAATTTAATTCTAGGGGTTATCGATTTTTGCGTGGGTTTTCACATTCTGGGGGTGTAAGCACCGTAACTGGGCGTGGGGGTTTGGGGCTATGCACCCCCAGAAATAGAAATACCCCCAGAAACCAAAATACCCCCCCAGAATTCAATTTTTGATTTTTTTTGTTTTTTGCGCAATTTATTGATGCCAATGGATAGTGCTCGATGAGAAACGTTGAAATATGGTGTTTTTTCGCCGTACCACCATTTTTAGGCCATTTTTTACCTTTAAAAAATCTTGCACACCCCCAGAGCTTTGGTGCTGCCCACATATGGTAAGTACACCCTTAACCCTTAACCCCACTCCCCCACTCCCACGCCCGTGCATGATTAAGACGCCTGCATTCAACTTGAAAGGGATGGGATCGATATCAGCAGCAGGTGCGACTTTTTTCGTGCACTCGTGCACTACATGGTCACTTAAAACCGAAATTTGAATGGCAATAATGCCAAGCAAAGGCCAGAGCAGCAAAAAATACATGCAGGACACGACTGACGAACCAGAAAGCAGGAGAGGCGGGTACTGAAAAAACGCCTTTTGCCGATTGGCCGCATTGCTCACACTTTCGAATCACCTTACT
>JAVLUZ010000145.1:22091041-22176136 GCA_036768485.1 Mermis nigrescens
AAAAAATCTGGAATATTTAAAAAGAACTAACAAAAAAGTAAAAAAAAACCCTTGAAAAAATTCTTTTTCAAAAAACAGCTTATCTGGCCGGGCCGTTATCGCTGTTTCGATCTCGTGCAGTAATATTTCGGCCGTTTCGGCAACGATGTGCTGCGAACTGGACTTGCCCATGCCCTTGGCCCTCAAAACTCGTAAAGCGAATTGACGTTGCTCCTTCCAGACGTCTCCGTCGGTCATCAAAAGACCTTCAAAAGAAAAGCGTAAAGCGTATCGGCTTTCTTATCACCTTTTAATTTCATTCTCAATATATATTCACGTAGTGTGGCGCAAACAAGGGAAAGCCAGAATCCTGGGGTCTAGTGGGTAGGAGGTTGAAGAAAATTTTTCAAAGGTGATAAATCGACCAAGATGTAAGGCGTTATAATAAAAAAAAATCGCAAAAAAGGAGAAATCTCCGAAAATCAAAATTCCTGGGGACTACAAGGGTTTTCATAATTCTGGTGGTGCCAACCCCACACTCACGTGTGGCAGAAAGTCTAAAATTCCTAGGACGACTTACACATTTAAGAGTACACGTATATGATAAACAGCGTGCAGACCTGTTGCTTTTAATAACCAGACTAGTGTTTTTAATTATTGAAGTCGGGTTAAAACCTGGATTGGCATATAAGTTCAGCTTTTTAAAATGTTTTTTGCTTTTATCCAATAAGCTACGGTCCGCAGAACCTTGTACGTAATCGACATTGTTGAATGGATGCAAGTCAAGTTATAATAATTTTACATAGGTACACCGCAGTACCTGTAGGCATATTAATTAGGTACCTTTTTTGTCAAAAATTGTACTGTGGGGATTGCCAAGAAACTGATTTCGAAGTTAGTTTTTCATAAGCTGACAATACGTTCGTCATTCGCAAGGTTTACCGGCTTGAAATACAATGTTACCATTGCGCTGATTTTCTTACTAAAATTGTTTCATGTTTGCTTTTGATATCGAAATTATATTATTTAAGTTTTTTCGGCCGTGCAAGCGATTTTATACCAATTTTGAACCAATTCTATATACTTTATACCAATTTTATACCAATTCCAGAATCCATCAACCCGCTAAATCCGCCAGAACCCCAGAATCAAACTTTTGACAACTTTTCGTTATTTTACCCATAAGATCTCCCAGAATTCGGTTGCAACACACGTATAATAAGTACCTGATCGGCGGTTGCTGAAGAAAATGGCCGAAAAAACCGGTCGGCCGCTAAAAGCGTCCCCTTGTTTAACGAGGCTCTGTTCGATGACGTCACGATTGGCCAGCGCGACTACCAGCCTGCGGCCCATGTAAAATTTGAACACCGGTCCGTAAATTTTGGCCCATCTGTCCAAAACCGACGCTTCGTCGTCAAAAGCCGAATCAAATTTTAAACTGAATAAACTGCCGAATAAGGGCAGTCCGACTGGACCGGGCGGCAAATTTTTGGGAATCGACGCGTACCAATAAATCGAGTACGCGATAACGGCCGCTAATAGAATGACCAATGGAAGCATGCTGCGAAAACGGGAGATTTTGCGAATAAAAGATATGTTAGATTGTGACCTATCGAAAAATATCTTAAAAAATTGCAAAAATAAAAAATTAGCCAATTATAATAGTCATAACTTTTTGAGGAAAATATTACAAAATTCAGGCGGAAAATAGTAAAATTTTGCAAACATTGCTCGAAAGTAAACTCGAGAAACAGATTAATTACCTTGTTATGATAGGTTTATTGCTTTTTCGCGCTTTTCAGGCCGCGTTAACCGACGAAAGACAATTTTGAATAGAAGCAAATTAATTTTGCCCTTGATTTTCTCCTTGTTTTAAGTCAATAAACTGAATTAAATTAATTTTAACTGAAGATTTGTATTAAATCTCTACGCCTCTAATTCATCACGCTGCGCAATTATGTACCTATACAAATAATTATCTGCTGCAAATATTCCGTGGAATATAGAAAGGAAAGCACGGTTCGTTGCCTGCGATTTTCTTCTGAATTTATCCGCAAGAATTAGGCTGCAAAGGTGGTTAAAAATTTCGATGCATTAAAATTAAAATTAAATTTAAATTAATTCAATTGAGTTGAAAATTAAAATTACTTCATCAAAATTTTAGACCACTTTAGTACGTTTGCGTTTAGTGAACAATGTGTCACATGCGGAATTGATTTTGAAGTCGTCTTGCCCAGTTAGTTTTAATCGATATCATGTTTTATCACCTGGTCGCATAGCTTTAGCATTTGTTTTCAGCAAAACAGTTTGGCCTGCAAACAAATTATCTGTCTTTTCAAAAAGTCATCGCGTTGGAGGTATATTTCATTATGTCACAAAACTTTTTCGATAAACATCGCGCTGAGCTGTTAGTGATGTATGTAGTTTAAGCAGTTTTTTTGAGACGATAATTTACAAAGCTGCTTATCTCTCCTATTTTGATAATCGACTATAGTGAAACTGTGTAGTTAAACTTTTATATGATTAATGTCGTTTTAAAGCTTGAGTGTAAACTTTACACTCGACTGAAGAATGTTACACCTACACTACATGTGTATGTACCGACAGCACAGAAGTGCCTGTATTACATCGATGATTCATGGATCATAGCCGAACGTTAGTCAGAAAGTCGAGTGTAAACTCCGCACTAACGCTTTCTAAAATTATATATGGGGTTGCTCAGAGGCCCGTTATTCGGGAATTAATGATTACAGTGCATTTCACGAAATTTTGGGCATGAAAATCAATTTTCGGCTTCAAACAAGTGGCTAAAAAAGTGGCTTTGGGCTGTCTACAATTATACAATTTTTCTTAGTAAAAGTTCATCTGCCCGTCGATTGCTGAATAAAGCTTCGCGATTCTTGCTCTGGTTTAAACTTCATGTATTGTCGATACACTTATTCGAAAATCGCAATCCAAGCACAAGGTTTCGTGATGGGTATGCAAATTCAGTTGAATGTTTAATCACTCAAGCTTAAACTGTTGATAAATTTAATTTTTAGTTAATTAGATTCCATCTGAAACGGAATAATTTCTAGCGTTTTTGCATATATTTTAAACCTCCATTCGTTTTTCCTTGCATTCTTTTTTTCGTCTTAGTGTCATTCCCGGGTTCGAATGATAATCATAGACTGTTTTACGCCGGGGGTGCAGCCTGACCATTCATGTACGGCATGGGGTTTCTGGGGAAGGGAGGAAAGGGGGTTTCAGGCCCAAGAAATTTGAAAAAGGGCCTTTTTGGGCTAAAAACCGATAGGTACTCGTCAAAAACGCTCTTTTTCAATGTTTCAGACAATGCTCGTTCTTCTTAGAACATAAAAACAATAAAAATTAAAAAAAATTTCAAAAAATCGAGTAAAGTAAACAAAATATAGTCAAAAATGTGTACATAATATAGCGCGAGGCACCAAAGCTTTCAGATTTTTGTGCCAAAATGAGCTAAAAACGCTTAAAAACACATTTTTTACAATGTTTAGGAAAAGTCGACAATTCTGGGGGGTTGATTGCAGCCATTCAGCGGGGGTCTGCTGACATTTTTAAGGGGAGGATCAACCTCACCACAACCACACATGAGCGTGAGGGAAGTTTAGGGGGTATACATCACACCCGGGCGTGGAAGGTTTGGGGACCCCCCAGAATTCAATTTTTGAAATTCTTTTTGTTTTTCTCGCAATTTTTTGATGCCAATGGATAGTGTTCGATGAGAAACGTTGAAAAATGGTGTTTTTTCGCCTACCACCATTTTTAAGGTTATTGTTTGACCTTTAAAAAATATTGCACCCCCTAGAATTTGGGTGCCGCCCATATGTGGGCGGCACCAAACTTCTGGGGAGGGGATGCAAGATTTTTCAAAGGTCGAAAAATGGCCTTAAAAATTGTGGTGTGGCAAAAACACAATTTTGCAACGTTTCTCATCAAGCACTATCCATTGGCATCAAAAAATTGTGGAAAAAAACAAAAAAATTTAAAAATTGAATTCGAGGGGGTATTTTGATTTCCGGGTGTATTTTGATTTCTCGGGGCTGCATACCCCCCCCTACGCCCAGGTATGGTGCCGCCCACCTGTGGTATACACCCCTACCCCCAGAAGGCCAAATACCTTCCCCCAAAAACCAAAATACCCCCCAGAATTCAATTTTTAATTTTTTTTGCTTTTTCCGCAATTTTTGGATGCAAACGGATAGTGCTCGATGAGAAACTTTGAAAATAGTGTTTTTTCGCCTTACCACCATTTTTTGACCTTTGAACAATCTTACAACCTCCAGAATTTTGTTGCTGCCCATCTATGACCACAACGCGCCCGACCCGAGTAAAAACTGCACAGTTGTTGACCCAATTTTTTCAAGAGCCGGAAAAAAGTTATAGTAAAGCAGACTTAAGAAAATTGTTTGCGGTAGCTCAGGTCTGGCATAAGGACTGAAATTTTGAAATCAAGTATCTCAACAAATGCTTGTAAGATTAATGAATATAATGAAAGAAATAATTTTTAAAAAACTTTAAAATTTATCTTGAAAGCGCCCAAAAATTTTGGGTCTGTTAGCTCAAAAGCATGCTAAAATCTATTCTGACGGTCTGTTAAATACACTTCAAGAATTTCTCGGGTCATAGTGACGAATATTTGCTTTTTTGTAAGTTCTAAAGCTTTTGAAAAAGTCAGAAATAGGGCGAAAAATACATAATTAGTGCTCTTAGATAAAATATTTTTAGGTGTTTTCCGTTGACCTCTTCGTCACCGTGTGCTCTTTAATGGGAAAGTTCCAAGACGCTGTCCTAGTCGGCTTTATACTATTAGTTTTACTTATAATAAATTTTTTTGAATATTATGTGCAATTCCTATGTCCTTTCCAAATAATCTTCATTTTTCTCTAAAGTAATTTTCTATGTATGTAAGAAGTTAAAAAAACGTTATTGCGCGGTAAGCTACATACATTATATACATTAATTACAAAAACAGATTCGAGCTGAATAAAACATAATCTGAAGAGAGCATTGGGCAATGAAAAAGTGACAGACGGTCAAATTCGCATTAATCGATGATCAAAATGCTATGTTCTCAGGTCGGCACTTACACGCTCATCGAACACTGGCGCTGCTATTTTATTTATGCATATGTAGCTCTTCCAGTTCAAGTGCTCTTTCGCTGTTCAGATGTCCTATTTCCAGCTGTTTTAGCGCTTCAATCCGCCGAGATGATGTTTTATCTTTGGTTAAAGAAGTGCGCAATTTTGTCTTTGTAATTGAACACTGGTTCGACCCGCGCAAGCGGCTGAACACTAGCCAGTGGCAGGTCTTCTGACCTGCGCAGTATTCGGACTACTAAATTACATTAGCAGTTGAGTGCTCTGCTTCGGACTAGCACAATTTTACGCAATTTCGGTTATAAATTTTAAAACTGTGGCAAGAAGCTCACAGATTGCGATTATAGCATTAATCTGATAGATAATTATCGTAACCCTCGGTTTACTGCCGATGAACATATTTTAAACATATGCACGAAATTATGTGAAACAGAGTAAAGCCTAATGCACGGAACCCCGTGCATGGATCACAATTTATGGATCAATGCAATTGATTACAAAAAGGGTTTAAAGTGAAATAAACACCACGATACTCTGCGTGCCAAGTGATAAGCATGTGAAGTTGTCCTATGCAAAATTGTAGGCTGTCTGGAAGCCAATATTGTATACCTATCCGTTTGAGTTCTCAAAATTGCGACAAGGTAATCTTGTGCATGGCAATCAATCTTCAGCGGACTGGCGCGCAGCTCAGTGCTACGCGCAGTACTGTAATTGCTGCATCAGTTTAAAACCGCTTTTGTAGTCGATTTGCATCGGCTCAGGAATTGCGATCCACGCAAAAGGCTCCGTGAAACAGACTATAAACAATAACTGATTCTCTATTATCTGTCAGCCCTCATATGCAACCTAAACTTCACAAAAGTCATACACGTTAGGTACCTACATAAGCTAAAATTGGGCTCAATGAAGTTTTAGAGACATGCATAATAAGCAATGTCAGGTAAATTCTTTTTTCCGGGCGTTAATCTCAAACGCGCCTGTTGTAGTTGAAAAAAGAAGTGTTCTGTAAGGATCGCTAATTTAAATTTTTGCGAATGCAATTCATGAATTTAACGTAATCAAGTTATTTTGATGCACAGGAAACGTTCTAAATTGTTTTCTACTGTAATTGATGTATAGTCTAGAATGTTCTAATGTTTTTATCTGAATCTAGAAGTAGAATCATCGGGAAGGAAAAGAAACGATATCTTGTGGGGCGCGCGTAAAACTTGTCATTCCATTGACTCGCATGTCCCTTTACTAATTCGTAATTGCATTTATTATATATCTTGTCATTTTGTATTTTAACTGTTGGTATTAGTAATAAAATTTTCTTTCTTTCTTTTTTTATTAGGTAGGTAGTAGAGTCAACGTGCATCTGTTCTTATCTCTGCGGAACCTTTTAATTATGCTGATGAGCAGGGATGTGAGATTTATTTATTACTTAATTTGATTTTTAGGCTTAGACTTTTTATCTAATAGTATGGTGCTAAATCGGAACTTGTGGTGTTTAGCATTAGTGATCGACCAGGGTCCCGGCAATCCCCGGCCATTTTTCAGCATCCCCGGCCCCGGCCGGGGCAAGGTCAAAAAATGGCCGGGGCCGGGGAAAAATTTAGTGTAATTCGTATTTTGTACAGGCTGTGATACTGGCACTTATTTATCAATGAGCAAGCGTTAATTTTGAGAACTGTACGGATTAGACCATATGTATACTTACTTAGTCCGTGTTATAACTTTGCTACTGTGTATAAATGAGCTTTGACTGAATAAATGTTCAGGAAAATCTGCATGTTTCAGACTCCTCCACTCAACTTATTTAAACTAAATGCTACTTTTAACTCATTCATTCATAGCTATGGCTAAAAGATTCAAGAGTTGACAAATACGTTCTATTCTAGTTGGAAATAGTACGTTTTGGCTAATATTGAGAATAAGGTGACCTCCTAGAAATTAACTTTGCATGGATGATTTAATCTAATTAAGCGTCAAGGAATTCAAATCTGAAAGAATTAGGTGTCGGTCGGCGTTATTGACCGAGTAACAGGCTGTTGAACTTCATGTGGTCAAGAATAACAAAATTATTGAGACGAACTTGGCTATTCTCAATATTGCCATTTTTACTTCTTTTATACTTAGGCTTAGGCTTAGTATATCTGAAAAGGTGTTTTTAAGCTGCTTAGGTCGAGGTCGCTCCCGCTCAGGTCGATGTATAGATGCTTAGGTCTCAGTATATCTGAAAAGGTGTTTAAAGCTGCTTAGGGTCGAGGTCGCTCCCGCTCAGGTCGATGTATAGATGCTTATGCTTACGTACAAATTTTCAAGAAATGTGATTTTATGCCTTTTCAAGCAATAATCTATAACGTAGATGTTGAAAACACGATCTGTCAACCCTGAGGTTGAAAAAAATCTTTGACAAAAATTTTTTTTCGAAATTTTTTTTTTAACTCACATGGTTTTCCGACAGTTTTTTCGACTTCTTAGTTAAAGATTATTGTTTGAAAAGGCATAAAATCACGTTTTCCTGAAAATTTGACAAGGTCACCTTATTCTCAATATACTCCTACGTTTTCAACTAACTATTTTTACATAAAACAATTTTACTTTTAATTGAATGGGAACCGCGTGCTTTAAAACGCGTTTCGGCTAAACTGGCGAATATGTGTACCAAACGAAAAGTTGCAAGCAGTACATCAATCGATAGAGTTTCTGGAGCTGATTTCAGTAAAAAAAATTTTTGAGTGGGTCGGCATTATTGATGGATTTACTGTCGTTTAAAGATATCAGATTATCAAGGGGGACTATATGAAAAAACATCGGAAAATCGAAAAAAACGTGAGTTGCAAGCAGTACATCAATCGATAGAGATTCTGGAGCTGATTTAAGTAAAAAAATTAGAGTGGGTCGGCATTATTGATGGAGTTACTGTAGTTTAAAGATTTCATTTTACCAACGTGATAAGATATAGGAAAATCTAAGTTTTTGCTTCTAATATACTTAGGCTTAGGCTTAGTATATCTGAAAAGGTGTTTTAAGCTGCTTAGGTCGAGGTCGCTCCCGCTCAGGTCATTGTATAGATGCTTAGGTCGATGTATAGTTGCTTAGGTCGATGTATAGATTGACACTTCAAATGTCTGTAACTTTGACTGGAATGAGACCCACGCAAAATATTTTTTTAATGATCGTCTCATCGAGGTCCACCGAAGGGTGTATCATTTGCTAAATTTGGTTCGGTACACATATTCGCCAAAAATTCCCGCGTTTCTTGTGTAATAGTTATTAGGACGGAGGTTGATTATAGGCGAATGTAAACTACGCTGCAGAATTGCGTCCGATCCGATAAACTAAATATGTATCAAATAGTTTCCTACGGTCGAGAGTTGAGGGAGGGGTGAAATCCCAAATTGGAGGACCAGAAAATTAAGTGGGGAACAATTATCAGCCGACTCTATTTTGTTGTACGACCTTCTTGTGCTTGTACAAAGATCTCTGAAAAGGTCTTTGTATGAGCTAATAAATTTTTGTAGCTATATTATATAAATATATTTTTAAACACACATTTTCGCGTACTATCATTATGTGACAGTGTTTTTTGTACAATGTACCTTTGTATATACATGAACAAAGATGATACCCAAAAGTCTTTGTACATTATGTACCAGTGTTTTTTTTGTACACAGTCCGTTTGTGCATGTACGAAGATGACCCCCAAAAGTCTTTGTACATTTTGTACACACAAATTTTTGGTTACTATAATATGGTACAGTAGCGATTTTAGCGTGGTAAAATAGGGTCTTTTGACTTTTGATTGAATATTTTCGCTAATTTCTGGGTTTCTAACGCCAAAAATTACTAAAATTGCCTCAAAACGGCGCGAAGCGCCTAAAAATGCGACATTTTTCCATGCTAAATACAAATTTAGCCATTTTAAAGATATATAGGACGCCGAAAAATTTTTGGAATAAAAGATATATAGGGCGCCGAAAATTTTTAGGATTTTTACACCTTTTTACAGTTTTTATCTTGCCAAAAATCTTTGTACATGTACAAAGATAGTCCTTTAAAGTCTTTGTACATCGGGAAAAATCTTTGACGAATACAAAAAACACTGTTTTGTACATGCAAATTTTTGTATACTTTAATATGGTACAGTAATGATTTCAGTGTGGTAGAACATAGTTTTTCGACCTATAGTAGTGTATTTTGCTAAATTTTGGGTTTCTGAAGATTTGAAATTTTTCCATTTTTCCATTCTAAGCGCAGTGTTGCACAATTTTTGTAATATTTCTGATTTTGTAGTACAAGTTGTTTTAGCTTTCTCAGTCGAGTTTTATGTGTGAATTCCATCAAAAGCTCATAAAAATTTCGGCACTTCGCGCCGAACTAATATCAACTAAATTCAGGCCAAATTATCTCATTCAGAAGCACGGTTTTTTGTATTCGGCGAAGATTTTTGCTGATGTAAAAAGACGTTTTAGGACCCTCTTTGTACATGTACAAAAGATTTTTGAAGAACAACTGTAGAAAGGTGTAGAATTCCTTATTGCAAATTCTACCATTTTAAAGATTTTCAGAGGGGTAAGCGGCTGCAAAAATAGAGCCGCTTACCCCCTTATCCTGGAAATGGCCGAGAAATATACATGTGACAGGGATTTGGGCCATCCCCTATCCACGCTTTGAAGCCCTGAACTTCCTTGAAAGTCAAAAAATATTTGACCACCCTCTCCCATTTTTTTGGCGAAAATCTGCGCTTTTTTAGGTATTCTTATGTGTTTTTACGCGTCGTTGGCCAATTGGATAACTCATCTGTCTGTAGTGCGAGAGGTATTAGGATCGACCCCCACGAGGGTCAGTTTGTTTCTTTCAGTCGTCGCATACAACTCTGAAGTTGTGGGGCATAGAAAAGAAATACTCCCTATGCCCTAATCTTAAAAAACTTAGAAGAAATTCAATAGGCTTTGAAGTTTATGAGTACCTATTTATTTTCTTAAATTTTTCGACTTTCTTCTTATTTCGTCATTTGCAGGAGACATTCTTATAGTCGCTTACTTACTTTTGCAGCGAATGTCCTATCTGATGCTGTTTCGGCAAATAATAGTGCAATTCTCGTTCAGGCGCATAGCTTGTGCTAGCATTGCTCCTGGAAAAAGTCAGAGATCGTGATCCGAATACAGCGCCTGCATAATTGAAACCAGCTTTTAAGGCTTAAGTTCATACTTGTTCATTGAGTGTTTCACTTTTCAGACTTCTTTTACTCCTTAAATCTCGTTGTTTTATCACATTGATTGATTAATCATGTCTCGCGAACGAGTTATTCCGGTTCGAATCGAACGCGGCCCGTCGCCGGCTGTTTCCGTTCATCAGAACGCTATTCCCGTTCCGGCTCCAGTCCGGACAGAACGCGGCCAGTCGCCGGCTGTCTTCGTCCAACAAAACGCTATCCCTGCTCCGGCGCCACCCCCACCCCCACCGCAACCCCCGCAGCCACAGGCAACCTTTCCCACCTCTACTCTGGCTACAGTCGCTGAACAGCCGGCAGCCACGGTAACAGCAACAGTGCCGCCGGCCGTTCAACACAACACGCCGTCCTTTAAAATGTCGGAGCCGGGCCCAGAACCGCCGCCGTCGTTCAGGCGTTCATCGGCGTCCTTAGGTCTGAACGGCGAAATCGGCGACAAAATAGTCAATATGCTGGATGAAATTGAAAGGTAGCGCCCAGACATGCACACAAAGGCGGATTTAAGGGGGCAGGTAACGGCCGCCCACTATTAATTAAAAATATTTGGCGGGATTAAGAAAGGCGGGGGCTGCCGCCGCCCCTCTTAGCCCAAAATTAATTTTGGAAAGGTAAGGAAATGCATGAAAATTGGCATCATTTTATCGAAAATTCTCAAAATTTTCGGCACTTCGCACCATAGAATCATTACATTCGTTAATTTAGGCCTAAGCGCGGCCAAAAAAACGTTATTTTCTATAGCTTATTAGGAGAAAATAAAATTCTTTTTAAAGTTTGAATGTTATGAGCTTAACGGATAGAGAATGTTCGAAAAGGGGGCGGGGGGCCTGCCCCTTCCCGAAATGGGACAAAAATTTCGTTTTTCCCAGGGGCCCCTCAAGGGGAAAAATTAAAAATTGGCGAAGTGCGTCTGAAACATCGCCTAAACAGGTTTTCAGCGTACTTTTGAGCTAGTAAACTCGAAATTTTCCGGCGCTTCGCGCCGGATTTATTGTTTATGTATAGTTTTGTCTTCTAAACCGCTAAAAATCGCTCAAATTAGAGTTAAACATAGAGAGAATGTCCATTTTTTCTAGCGCTGTGCGCCGGATTCATTGTTTAGTTATAGTTTTTGCCTTCTAGCTCACTCAAAACATCTCAAATTTGAGTTCTGACTCAGTGATCGGACCGAGGGTACTTTTTGGACCCTCGGCCTCGGCCGAGGCCGAGGCGCCTTAAAATCCTTGCCTCGGCCGAGGCCGAGGCCGAGGCCGAGGCCGAGGCCGAGGGTAATGCCGAGGGTCAAGCTTATATACCTATACCCATAAATACTGCTCTTAGAATATTTTGTATGCACATGAGCTAGAGAATAATCGTAATATTGAACGCTTTATCGAATGTCATTCTCAATAATAGTAGATTAAATGTGTGAAGGATTTATTTAATAAAGTCAGCAGAATGAAAGCATACTTAATTTAACAAGTTGCCGTTGAAGACTTGGAAAAGTTAATAAAAAATATGGCTGAACAAGCACTTAAAAACTTTTATTACTATAAATAAATAAGAAAACAGTGTCAAAGAAATAAACGAACAAACGAAATAAGCTACACAAGTAAAGACAGAACCGTAGCCATTGCTGTGCTCGCTTTTGCAGTAATGCATGTTTAAACATGCTTTTCAGTCATCCAATTCTGGTGTGGTAGGTAATATGACGGAAACTGCACTGTACTTTCCGATCATAGTTTTCCAAGGTCCAGAGTTGAGGGAAGGGTGAAATCCCAAAATGGGGGACCAGTAAATTAAGTAGTGTATTTGTATGAGCGAACAAATTTTTGTAGATATTTTATATAAATATATTTTTAAACATACACATTTTTACACACTGCCAGTGTGTGACCTGCAACCGGCATGCAGTCCTAAACAGTGTTTTTTGTGCAAGATACCTTTTTACATGTACAAAAATGGTATCCAAAAGTCTTTGAACATTTTGTACATGCAAATTTTTGTGTACTATCATAGTATGGTACAGTAGCGATTTAGTGTGGTAAAACAGGGGTTTTCGACCTTCGGTAGCGTATCTTAGCTAATTCCTGGGTTTCTGAATATATGACATTTTTTCCATTCTAAATGCAAATTCTACTATTTTAAAGATATATAGGACAGACAAATTACTGATGCGCCGAAAATTTTCGGGAATTTTGCACCTTTTTACAGTTTTTGTCTCTCCAGAAATCTTTTTGCATGTACAAAGACAGTCCTGATAAGTCTCTGTACATCATGAAATATCTTTGCCGAATACAAAAAACCGTGGTCCTAAATGTGATAATTCGGCCTGGATATAGTTCATAAGATTATTTGGCGCGAAGCGCCGAAATTTTTATGAGCTTCTGATGAAATTTACACATAAAACTGGACTGAGAAAGCTAAAACAACATGTACTACAAAATCAGAAATATTACAGATATTGTAATATGCCAATTAAATCTTGTAATAAGCACTACTGTGCTTAGAAATCCAATGCAACATCAGGATAAATTAGTCAATTTTATCTTTGAACAGCTAAATGTGCTGAGTTATTAAATAGTACTTGTTTTGCATAAAATTTTTAAAAACAGTATAAATGGATACAAAAGATATTTAAATCTGCATAAAGATGCCTAGATTACACAAAAATTGATTTTTGAGTTGTTTAATGCCTCTGCTTCAATCTAAATACAGTATATTAGCGATATTTTGCGCGAAGCGCCGAAAATTTTTTGAAATTTCCTAAAAAATACTGAAAAACGATATAATTAATATCACTTTGTCCACGAAAGTATTTTAACATTGTATAAAAATGGCTCCAAAAAATGCACGAGCCGAAATTGATTTTTGGCAAAAACCTGCATTTATTGGCCATTTTTAGGTGCGTTTTTGCGATTTTCGGCCGAAAATTCGTAATCATTTACGCCCTCTCTCATAAAAATGGCCGAAAACCATACGTGTAACTGGAAGGGCTTTGGGGAATTCCCCACCCGCCCAGGGTTGGACGTCCTCCCCTAACCCTTCCCTCCAACGTCAGAAAATTTTGACCCACCCTCCCCATTTTTGGCGAAAATTTGCGCTTTGTTGGCTATTTTAGGTGCTTTTGCCATTTTTGACATAGAATTAGAGTAGCTAATCCCCCACCCGAAATTTCTAGCCGTCCCTTCCGAAAATTTTGAGCTGTTACATGCATGTTTTATAGTGACAGTTTGTCTATTTACTCTTGCTTACATTCAAAAATACTGTATCACTTCGGGAAATTCTAATAGTTAGCTGCACTTTTGCCATAGTAAAAATTAGGTTCAAAAATATTCAAAAGGTTTTCACCAAAAATCGTCTGACAGTGACTTGAGTCTTGTACCCTGAGAGGGGGTAATAAACCTCCATCACCCCTCCCTTCGTGAATGTTTGTTTCCGATCCATGTAGCAAGCATGAGAATTAAAACTTAGTCATCACATGAATAATAAATTGGCACTTTGCTGTATGTAACTTTGTGTAACTGGGTACACGACTAAAACCACAAGAAAAGTCTATAGGTAAAAAATAGCCTTTGTACTGCAGATGCATTCTAAATAGTTTATATTCAACGGACATATTAGACTTATTCAAATTTGATTTTAACCCTCGGCGCCTCGGCACTTTTCAGCTTCGCCCTCGGCGCCGAGGCCGAGGCTCCAAAAACGCCGAGGCTTGCCGAGGCCGAGGCCGAGGCCTCGGTCCGATCACTGGTTCTGACATGGGAAACATGAAATTTTTCTGGCGCTTCGCGCCGTATTTATCATTTATATGTGTTTGTTGTCTTCTAGCCCGCTCAAATTTGAAGTTGACATGCAGAGTATGTCAAATTTTTCGGCGCTTCGCGCCAAATATTCATTATCCGTACTGTTTTCTCTGTAAAGCACAATGATTAAGTACAAAGGCACACCGTCGTATAGAGCTCGCCGAGATACGCTCAAAACTGTCTTTATTTTCGCCTATCTCCTAATGGTCCGTTCACGTGCGCGCTTCCTTCTTGTTGGCACTATTAATAGCTAAATTGCGCCGTCCGCATAGCCAGATTAACGGGATGATACAGATTAATGACATAATAATAAAAAGATAATAACGCATGTTGGACGAAATGCGGCGCTCGCGACGCACCATCTATTATAATTCTGAGGGTGATAGCGCGTCATCTTTCACGGCGGCAACTGTATTTGTCACTGGATTTCTTATAATACGAGTATGCATTACCTTAAAAATAACACATTGAGTGCTAATTTAAAAAGCGTCGACTGTGATTATTAAAAAAATTGCTAATTTTGAACGATTTTTAGCGGTTCAAACGACAAAACTATACACAAACAATAAATCCAGCGCGAAGCGCCGGAAAATTTCGAGTTCACTAGCTCAAAAATACGCTAAAAACCTGTTTTGGCGGTGTTTCAGACGCACTTCGCCAATTTTTCTTTTTTTCCTTTGGGGGACCCTTAGAAGAACAAAAAAAATTTCCCAATTCGAGGGGGCAGACCCTCTTCCCCCGCCCCCTGGATACGGGCCTGTATATATATTTTTTTCGACTTTTATATTTTGTTTAATGCAACATGCCAGCGGTAATTAAAGAATTGGAATCTAAAGACTCATTAGCGTTTCCTAACAAATTTTTCACCGAAATTGTGAGAAGGACATTCGTCAGCTGACTTATCTGGCAAATGCCCGTTCGATTTGCTGGATAGGCGTTCCGTATTGTACATCATTTTTAGTGTAAAGAAATACTTTACACTAATTATTTGTAATTAGTCGCTTTACATTTTTATACTTTTAGGCGCGTTGAGAATTTACGCGAAACGGCCTCATTGATGGAGCAAGAGAAGGAGAGTCTCATTGAGATCTTAAACAACGTACAATTAAACAAAGATTTATTGCAAATTTCTCAGGGTAAATTCAACTTATTTTTCGTATTGTTTTTTAATAAATATTGTTTCTCCGTATTATTTTTTAAATTCATATTTTTTATTATGCTGATGCTTGCGTGATTGAGTGGATGGGCGGACCTTAATCTAGTTTAATTGTCCCTCGCCTGGAAAAACGGGTTTTCTACATTCCTTTCCCGACTTTTTGACAAAAATTTGCTGTTTTTAGCCCTTTTTTGTCATTTTTTGTCTTTGACCAAAAATTTAGAGTTTCCCTTAGATTAATCACACTGATATTAATTAGCTGGTTTCTTATATGCTCAGCATGTGAATTCTGGGGTGAGGTGTAATCAGGGGCGGATTTAGGGGGGGGGGCGGCCGCCCCTCCCCATTGGCCCAAAATAGTGCGCAAAATTAAGCATTTTTGAGCGATTTTTAGCGATTTTCGGGTTGAAACGGCAAATTTTTCCGCCCAGGGTACCCCCCTTTGGAAAATCCTAGATCCGCCACTGGGTGTACTTAAAAAATGCCTTTTTTGGGTCGAAAAATGGTAGGTACGCGTGCCCTATCTTTCTAGAGCATAAAAGCATGAAAAAATCTAAAAAAAATCAAAAAGGTCGTTACAAACTGAATAAAATATAACCAAAACATGTGTATAATGGCGCGAAACGCCGAAAATTTGGCACTTTTGAGCAAGTAGATAGCTAAAAACGCTTTGAAAAGCATCTTTCCTATAAATTTCTATACAATATTTGGGAACTTATAAGAAATCGACAATTTTTCGGGGGGGGGGTTGACAAATTTTTTGCGGTGGATGAAATTTTTTTGGATGGTGAAACCCATACGTGGGCAGCAAGAAAATTCTGGGGGGTGCAAGATTTTTTTGAAGGTCGAAAAATGGTCTTAAAAGTGATCGTATGGCGAAAAAAACCATTTTTCGACGTTTCTCATCGAGCACTATCCAATGGCATCAAAAAATGCTAAAAAAGCAAAAAAATCAAAATTTGAATTCTGGAGGGGGGTATTTTGATTTCTGGGGGGGGATTTTTAAATTTCTGGGGGTGCATACCCCCTCCTCCAACCCCCTTCCCACACCCACTTGTGCCTTCAACCCCTTGTGGGGTTTGAGCCGCTATTGCAGAAACTTAATGACTAATATTTAAATTAATAATACAAAATGTATACTTAGTTAAATGAAACTAATAGCCATTTGAGGGTATGCCTTTGGTTTCAGGGTCAGTTCGTCAGGTCACGGGACCGGTGCACAAAGATTTTTGGGAAGACAAAAATTGAAAAAAGGTCTGCAATTTGCAAAAATTTTCGGCGCTTCGCGCCGAAATGAGTAATTGTGTGTTCTATATATTTTATAATCTTAGCGATTTTTGTCATTAAAGACCCAGAAGTTAGCTAAAAATACACTATCAAAAGTCGGGCAGCTCATTTTTACCACACTAAAATCACTACTGTATCATATTATAGTACCCAAAACTTTGTGTGTACAAAATGTTCAAAGATTTTTTTGGGAAGACAAAAACCTCGAAAAAGTGTAAAGTTCCCAAGAGTAATGTTTGTCCTATACCGCAGAATTTTCATTTAGAATGGAAAAATGTCAAATTTTTTGGCGCTTCGCGCCGTTTTCAGACAATTTTTAGTAATTTTTGGCGTGAGAAACCCAGAAGTTAGCCAAAATACACTACCAAAGGTCGAAAACCCTCTTTTACCACACTAAATCGCTACTGTGCCATATTATAGTACGCAAAAATTTTCAAGTACAAAATGTTCAAAGACTTTTGGGGACCATCTATGTACATATACAAACGAACCTTGTACAAACAAAAACACCGGTGCTGTTTACTATTCCGTCATACATACCTTCAAAATTTTATTTTTCAAAGTTTTTTCGCTTTTTTAGAACGTTATATATGTGTACGTCGAAAAATGATGTTTTTTTGTCCATCCCATTTAATTTTTTACGATATTCCTATTTTGTACTTGTTGATGAAAATTTTGGGAAGGGGCAGTCTGCCATTTTCGTGGAGGGTAACGATATACATGATCTTGTAGGTTTAACCCCCCCAGAAAAATTTTCACCCTTCCCTTCAATATTGTCGCCCCCCCAGAATTGGCGATTTTTCGAAAGTTCCTAAAACGTTTCTAGAAATTTGTCGAAAATATGCTTTCTTAAGCGTTTTTAGCTATCTGTTTGCTCAAAAGTGCCAAATATCCGGCGCTTCGTGCTATTATACGTATGTTTCGATTTTTGACTATATTTTGTTCAATTTTTTCCGACTTTTTTAATTTTTTTCGTAATTTCTTATGTTTTATGCTCTAGGAAGATAGAACATCGTCAGAAACGCTGAAAAACGATGTTTTTGACGCGTATCTGCCATTTTCGGACCCAAAAAAGACACCCTTCCGGAATTCCAGAATTTCACCCCCCCCCCAGAATTCCCATGCTGCGCATGTATGGTAACGACCTTAGGGTTTTGGTCAAAAATGGTAAAGAAGAGCACTTAAAATCGCAAAAACCGGAAGTTTTCGTCAAAAATGGATAAAAAATTTGTCACTTTCTCGGGGCATAGGAGAATGACGACTTTGTATGAGAAAAATTATTAATTTAATTGAGATAATCGACTTAACTAGATTTAATCGACTAATTATTTGGACATAATTAGTGAATTAATTGATCTCTATTAATGGGTCTTAGGCGAGAAAGAAGATATTGAAGTAACCACGAATCGCCTATTGACTCGTTGTCGTACTGTAGCCGTGTCGGTCAGTACGGTGCGGAACAAAGAACAGGTACGTATTTTTTATAATTGATTATACTGTGTTTAATTACTTTATTCTTAGTTTTTCCGTAAAAAAATAGTTTTTTTATTATTTTTTTAATATTTTTTTAATATTTTTTATTTTTATAAAAAATAAGCAATTTTGAAAAATTGATAAAAAATCGGCAAATAAATAGAATCATAAGAGCAATCGGATAATGGAGTAAAATAGTATAAATGTTGAAGGGAAAAGGAAAGTAAAACTGTAGGTAACGAAAATTTTCGAAAATTTGAAGAAAAACTAATTGAAATTTAATATATTGAAAAATAAATTACTTGATTAAGAAAATTCGAAAATTTTGTCATTTTTCCTTATTCTTACATTTGATTTCTGTTTTTGTCGATCTAAGTCAATAATTTTTTATTCTGTCGTATTTTTGTTTTACCTATTTTGTTGATTTTCGTACCCTCGGTGGTCTCAGTTTATTATCAGTATTTTTAGGAAAAAGCCTTATACAGCGTAAATTCTCAAATTGACGAATTGATCAATAAAATGAAAGAAGATATCGAGGCATCGAAGGAGGTATTGATACATGCAGTGCTCGCCACGAATGTTTACGTTTTAATATGCTCCATAGGATGATAGGGCTTGTTAAGGCATACGCCGGTCGTGCGTGGGCGGAAATAGGACCGACGTGTTAAAGATATACAGTGCTCGCCATGAATGTTGATGCTTCTAATATGCTTCACAGGATGATAGAGCTTGTTAAAGGATATATGTTTAACACGTTGGTCATGCGTGGGCGGAAATAGGACCGGCGTGTTAAAGAGACATCCTGTAACAAGCGCTATCATCCTCTGAAGCATAATGAAGCGTCAACTTTCGTGGCGAGTAGTATAACCCTAACAAGCTCTAGAAGCTTATTAAAGCGTAAACATTTGTGGCGAGTAGTGTACACTGTACAGCATTCATTGATAGGTGATCTGTTGAATTTTTTATCTTCAATTTTTAACAAATTTTAATTCTTTCAAATTTTTTGACTTAAATTTTTGTTTAATTAGAATAAATACAATTTTAATTTCAGTGATACGTTGTTTGGCTCCCGAATTCAGTTGTTTGTTCTACCCTCTGTTAAGGCTGGGATCACGCTTTGATTTTTGGTAAAAAGTCCGTTTCCTAGAATATGTTGCATATCCTGTTTTTGCAGTTTCAAAAAAGAACAGTAGGCTATCATTTATCAACTTCCCTTAAAAGATTGACTTGACCATACATGTAACAGGGGACTGGGTATCCCCCACCCGAAGTCGGATGTCTCCCCATCCCCCCGAAGTCAGAATGTTTTTAGACCCCCCCCTCATTTTTGGAAAAAATTGAATTTGTTGGCATTTTTGGCCAAAAATTAGAGGTCATTAACCCCCCTTCCCCACCTAAAAATATCCGGGACCCGAACTTAAGAATGACCGGGACCCCCTCCCCTCAATTTCAAGCCGTTACATGTATGTACTTGACTACCATAATACATTCAAAAAAGCTATTCTTAAATAATTTAAAAATGAGTCCAAAATGAACGCAGAAACACGGATGAAAATTAAAAATTTTACGTAGTTTTGACGCTATTTTAGCGCTTATACCAGTTTTTTTGGTTATTTTGGCTCAAGAAAGCTCAATTAGACCGGCTGAGCCTTCTCCCCAAATCGGTCATGCTTTTCACCTATGGTCCTTACTCCTTCGTAAGTTTCACTAAGGATTGCTACCATGTCTATGTTATAACATAGGGTGTCATCTAACGCGAACAGGGTGGGAATTCCGTGAGGGGGTGAAATTTTGAACTGCCGTTTGGGGCTTAAAAATGATGAATACGCGTCAAAAATGTCATTCTTTGCAGGCACTTAGCTGGTCGTGGGGGAACACCAATTTTTGGGGAGGACTAAGCCCCCCAAAAAGGCTAAAAATAGCACAAAATAAGGTTTAAAAACGTCCTATTCTTTTCGAATTTTGGGGCGTGCGGGGGCGTCCGAACCCCCCCCCCCTTCCCCCACCTCTCCCATTATCCCCAGAGGTACGTGCCTGCTTCTTCGGCCTTTCCGACGGTGCTCTTTCTATCTATGGCATACAAACAAAATAAATGCCGAAAAAATAACTCGGCTATGAGACAGCCTGGATATAAGACTTATCGGATTATAAGATGCAAAAATGTCTGGTTCCAGTCATCCATAATGCATCTAGCCAATTAGATATTCGCCTATTAGACTATAAGACGCAGCTTATCTGCTCCCATTGCATTTACTTAATGCATTACAGCAAGGTCTATTTATAAGACGCGCGGCTGTAGGGCGCTGGCTTCTGGGCCACAGTGTTTGTTTGCACAAGGTCCGTTTGTACATGCATAAAGATGGTCCCCGAAAGTCTTTGTACATTTTGTACATGCAGATTTTTGTGTACTATAATATGGTACAGTAGCGATTTTAGTGTGGCAAAACAGGGTTTTTTGGTCTCTGGTAGTGTATTTTAGCTAATTTATGGGTTTCTGCCGCCAAAAATTACTAAAAATTGTCTCAAAACGGCGCGAAGCGCCGAAAAATGTGACATTTTTTTATTCCAGATGCAAATTCGGCCATTTTAAAGATATAAAAACAGACAATTATTCATTTCGGCGCGGAGCGCCAAATTTTTCTGGAGCTTTACACATTTTTACAGTTTTTGTCTTCCCAAAAATCTTTGTACATTTTGTACACTCAAATTTTTGGATACCGGTGCAGTAGCGCATTTTTAGTATGGTAAAAACAGAGGTCTTTGACTTTTGGTAGTGTATTTTAACTAATTTCTGGATCTGCCATTATAAAGATATATACAACACACAATTACTCATTTCGGCGCAAAGCGCCGAAAATTTGCGAATTTCAGACCTTTTTTGCGATTTTTGTCTTCCCAGAAATTTTTGTACATGCACAAAGACGGTCCCGAAAAGTCTTCGTACATCGGGAAAAATGTTTGCCGAGTACAAAAAAGCACTGGCTCGACCACTTCAACTTATCGATAAGTGTCTGTGGACAGAGGTGAAATTGCGACAATTTTTTCTGCAAATACGGTTACATTTTAAGAAAAGTGTGGAAGGCTGTGTTACGCATGCACATCATGAATAGTCATTGAAACAAGCTCCAGTAGCAGATTATTTCCACTAAACTCGTTACCTACTTATTTCGTTTTTTCTCAAGTAAACCATAACCATGCTTACAAGGTACACTCGTGCTATGAGACGCATTTAAACCGGATCCCGCGGGGTTTATTATATCCGAGTTCGAGTAAATATAGCGAACAATCGTTAACTATGGCGGAAGTGTACCAAAATTAAATAGCCCGTTTTATTCAGTTAATAATTGCGATTGTCAACGTTGACTTTAATTAGTCTTCCAAACATTTTCTCATCAGCTTATTTAAATATCGCACCTTGAGTGAAAGGGATGGTGTCCAAAATATTGAACTGTGTTTAAAAGTTGTAAGGCTGTAAATTTGTCGAGTAGAGTTGTTGACAGGTTGCTTATATGAGGTGTGGTAATCACACCTGGGTTTAGGCGGTTGGGGTATGCACCCCCCCCCGAGAAACCAAAATACCTTCCCCCAGAAAGCAAAATACCCCCCTCAGAATTCAATTTTTCAAATTTTTCTTTTGTTTTTTTTACAATTTTTTGATGCCAATGGATGAGACACGTTGAAAAATGGTCTTTTTCTTTATACCGTTATTTTAAAGGCTATTTTTTGAGAAACCAAAATACCTTCCCCAGAAAGCAAAATACCCCCCCAGAATTCAATTTTTCAAACTTTTTTTGTTTTTTTTTACAATTTTTGATGTCAATGGATGAGACACGTTGAAAAATGGTCTTTTTTCTTCAGACCGTTATTTTTAAGGCTATTTTTTGACCTTTGAAAAATATTGTTACACCCCCCCGAAGTTTGGTGCCGCCCACCTATGGCGGTAGTGTAAATGAGTGAATAGAAGTGAACAGTACAACGTAAGTAGAGGTCGTAATATTTCAGTTCAAAGTTTAAAGCACTGCTCCGCGTTCTGCAAAATTGTAAAGCTTGATAGAAAAATGGTATTGTGAAATGAATATCACGAGAATCACGCTGTCATCGCTTAGACCTGCGACTATTTCTGAAAAAGATCTCAGGTTTTTTAGGCCATTTTCTGCTTCTTTTTGCCATTTTTTGGCTAAACTATTTTTAAAAATACTTTTTAATTATTTTTTAAATTTTTTCTACCTCGTTTTACTCATATTGATCGATGTGGACTAGTAAAACGTCAGTCTGACGAGTTTTCTACTTTTTTTCGTTTTTTTATTTTCGTCTTTTTTTAGATTTTATTTAAATTATATTTTAAATTAAGGCGTGTAAGAAATTTTTGAACGCTTGCAATCCCGATCAACCCGACGGGCCGATCGATCAGCGATTTCAATCGATGGTGATCGAATGCACGGCCGATGATCAGAAGAAGATCAGGAAGCGTTTGGAACAATTGTTCCAAGTGATCAATCGAACCGACAAGACTATAGCACAAGCTAATTAATTAATTAATTCATCATTAATTAATTAATTTTAAGATTAATTAATTTCAGTCGATCAATCAATCACCGTTTAGGCCGCTAAATGACTCTTTTTTACTGTATTAATTATATTGCTATATGTATTTTCGAAGTTACGATTAAACCGTCGACTCTCCGTTCCGAATCCCTTTTTTATGTCGATTTCCTATCGTTTTCGCGTCGTACGATATTTTTGCTTATTTAGCGAGTTACTCAAAAAAAGTGCGGGTTAATGGTGAAATAAGGTTTGGGGTCAAAGGTCAAATAAAGTTTGGGGTCGAAGGTCAAACAAAGTTTGGGGTCGAGCGTCAAGTAAGGTTTGAATCCCCTCCGCAGACTTACTCGGAATTCGACCTACCGAAAACTGGCGTGTTAGGAAAGTTAAGAACTTCCGTTGCCCTTTTGAAAGCGTTTCAGAAGCTGTGGTGTACATCAGATTTATGACCGTAATTGACGAAACAGTATAAACTATATTCGTGCGACCATACATGCACAGCATGAAATTCTGGGGGTGAACTTATAACGTGCCTTGTTTGGGCCCAGAAATGTTGGGTACGCTCAGAAATGTAGGTAGGTACCATACGTGGGCGTGGGGGCTCGGGGTTTGCGACCCCCCCCTTCAGAAGTTCGAATACCCCCCCCCAGCGACCGAAATACCCCCTCCCAGTATTCAATTTTTTAATTTTTTTGTTTTTTTCGCAATTTTTTCATGCCGATGGATAGTGCTCGATGAGAGACGTTGTAAAATGGTATTTTTTCGCCATACCACTATTTTTAAGACCATTTTTTACCTTTGAAAAATCTTGCACCCCCCAATCCGCCAGAATTTCGGTGCTGCCCAACTATGGTAGGTATGCGTCAAAAACATCGTTTTTCAGCGTTTCTGATGATTCTACCTTTTTAACGCAAAAAAACCTTTGAAAAAAATTAAAAAGTCGAACAAATCAAACAAAATATAGTCAAAATGGCGCAAAGCTCCGAAATTTGGCACTTTTGAGCAAATTGCTAAAAGCGCTTAAAAAAGCACCTTTTATACACATTTTTAGAAAATTTTTGGGAACTCGTGAAAAATCGCCAATTTTATTTAGGGGTTGAAAACTCCCCTAAACCCTCTCCCCAACATCATGTATGCGTGCGACTGACTTTACAAGAATCAACGAACGGCAGTTGAGATTCGACTGCAGTGTAAAGTTAGAAATGTATTGTAAAGTAAGTCTAGTTCAAACTGGCTTAGTTTACTTTATTGTTTTAAATATTAAGTGCTCTTCCGCCAAGCGTCATTTCTCAATTCGGTTCACTCTTTTGTGCAAATCGTCGTTGATCAGTATTTACCAATTTCTGTTCGTACTGTGGCGTATTTGTTTAAACCGTACTTCGACTGGTTATATGAGTTAAGTGGACATTAGAGCGGACTGGCGATACAGTGTAAACTGTATCCGTTCGTCTGACTTTTAGCAACAATAAACGGGCAATAGATCGGCTGCAGTGAAAACTTGGAAGTTTTGTGTACAGTAAGTCTAGTTTAAAGTAGCCTATTGCTTCATTGGTGTAAATATTGTAGTACAAATCATATACAGTCCTTTCGACTGTGCGTTATTTTTCGAATTCGGTTTTGGATCAGTATTAGCTACCTTTTGTTTGCACTGTACTGTATGATGCGTTTGTTTAAACCGTACTTCGACTGGTTCAAATTGCGTAATGTTGTCGCTAGAGCGGTTTAAATCGCGCCCTAGTCTTTAGCTTCTTCGCCGCTTCATCGTTTATAAATCGATTTATTAGTCGTTCTATGCGTGCTTATAATCCGACTCATTGATTTTCCGCATGACGTCGGCTATTACTCCAATGCCCACCTGGGCGTGGGGGGGGGGGTTTGGGGGTATGCACCCCCCCCCAGAAACCAAAATACCCCCCAGAAATCAAAATACCCCCCCCAGAATTCAATTTTTGAAAATTTTTTTCGTTTTTTTCGCAATTTTTTGATGCCAATGGATAGTGCTTGATGAGAAACGTCGAAAAATGGTGTTTTTATCGTCATACCACCATTTTTAAGGCCATTTTTCGACCTTCAAAAAAATCTTGCACCCCCAGAATTTTCTTGCTGCCCACGTATGCCAATGCCCACGACGATGATGATGATAATAAGATTTTTACCAAATTGTTCAAAAACGCTCGTAGCCAAATTTTTTCTCTGTGTGACGTCATTCGCTGCGCAATTTTTCCGATGACGTCATCACGCGCCATAAATTCGTTGCGTCATATTAACGACGAAGTTCGTTTTCGGTTGTGTATCTCACCGCGTGGTTCATTCGTACGGAGTTGAGTTTAATATCTTTAAAGTTTAAATCGATGCTTTGTTTAAAAGTCGTGTTATCTCCGCTGCAAATGCGTTGAAAGTTTGTGTAGGTTGCATACAAGTACGATGGCTGTGTGGCCCCAAAACGTAGGTCGTTTCTAACGACGCTTTCTTTCTAGAACGTAAAAATAATGTCGGAAAATATTTGAAAAAATCGTGTAAATAGGGTGTTAAAAATGATTAATTAGGTATTTGACACGAAGTGCCGCGAATTTCACATTTGTGAGCCAACAGATCGTAAATAACGATCAGAACAACTATTCTAAATTTTTTTGGAAAATCTTAAATTCTGCGGAGTGAAAGTCGAGGGAGGGTGAAACTCTTCTAAATCATAAATGACGCATTGGTCTTATTTCTAATGAAATGATAAAGCTGGTCATCAGCACATTATGTTTCACACAAGTTTGGGCATACATTTTAAAACTCCGACAACGATTGCGATTATAGCGTTGATTCCATACATAATTACCGTGATCCGTCGGCTAACTTTCGGAAGAATCCGTAAAATTTATGCTTATGTTAAACACTAGGTACGTAGGTAAAACCACACATGGGCGTAGGGGTTGTACCCACACCTGGGCGTAGGGGTATGCCCCTAGAATTCAATTTTTGAAAATTTTTCGGCCAATGGATAGTGCTCGATGAGAGACGTCGAAAAATGGTGTCTTCGCCACCACCATTCTGGCAATTTTCTGACCTTTAAAAAATCTTGCACCCCTTCCCCAGAATTTCCTTGCTTTCAAGTGTGGTCGTACCCCTCTCCCAAGGAGTTGAAAAACCCGCGGATTACTATAGACTCCACCGGAATTCTATTTTTAGTGGAATTTTTGACGATTTGACTCATCCCCTCAGAATTTTGGTGTTGCTTATTTGTATGTGTACAACGTCTATAGTCTGTTTCATTTATTCGAGAGCTTTCTAGTCAATTCTTTTAAGGGCTACAGTGAGCGAAACAAGTCAAATTACTGTAATTCGGCAGATCAGCTCAGTTGGGGCGAGTGGCTGGGATTCTTCCATTTTTAATGCACTAATCCGCCTATATAAATTTAATTTAGGCATTTAATCCGTACTGGGATATACTATAGTAAGTGCGCTAAATAAAAAGCTATCGGGTGGAATCGAACCCAGTTGCTTCGATACGACAAGCAGACGTTTTACCGCTGAGCTATGAGGGAGTTCGCAGCGTTTCTTAACATTTTAGTCTATTCTCTTTAAAGTGTCAACTAAGGATAAGCTGAGTGCGCGATTTTTATCTATAAGCTGATTAATTTGCTGATAGACGAGAATAAATAATGTCGCAAAAATGTTATTGAAAAACCCTACTCTGCTACGTAACTACAGTGAGATCTAGCGAACTACAGTAAATAAGAAAGAAGGGGATACTGTAGCCTCCGAAAACATTTACCGAAAAAGCTCTCGGATAAATGAAACAGACTGTAGGTGTTTGTTAGTTCTCAGCAACGCTAAGGCGGTCGTCCACCGATTTTTGACCAGATATCGCGGCTTCTTCTAATTTTTAAGGGTTTTTTTGCCATTTTTGGCCGAAAAATGCCATAGACCCCACTGACGACTACCACTTGCCATAATTTTAAGCTTTCAATAAGTTCAGTTGTAAAATTGTTTCAAATATGTATTGTCACGTATACATGACAGGTGCTAACTTAAGCAACAGCTATCGCTGTTTACCACAGTAATTGTTCCGTTCTCTTATAAAGGAGAGATAAATTCCCAGCAGTGAACCGGTCTTGGCACAGTTGGTAACACATCTCTGCTAGGAGTCAGCGCTGATAAAGGCTGTTGGGTTCGCCCAACAGCACCGGTTTTGTTCTCATTAGACAGCTCAGTTCGAGCTGGTGACTACCCGAATCTACACTCCTGGTTTGGTGGGTCAAGTAGTATTGAACTGGTTATTGATTATTAACTCCTAGAAATGGAGGCTATGTTATATTATGTTTTATGACCTACACCAGGCATCCTTTGTTACAATTTAGTCTATTTCACGAAACCTTGGGCATGGATGACAATTTCTGAGTGTCGTAATCAATGTAAATTGATTACGAAAGCGCTTTAAACTGAAGCTGCGATCATGTTACTGTGCTTAGCAATTGATACGCAAAGGAATTTTTGCTATGTAAAATTGTATTACAGCAGGCTGCCTAAAAACACTTGTAGCTACTCGCTTGAATGCTGAAAATTGATTTTCATGCCCAAGGTTTCATGAAATAGACTATATACTTATGGACTATGTGTAGTCAATTTTTTTAACCCAGTGCATGGGATTCGCTCGACAAAGCAATTTCCTTATTACTGTAAAACCCGATTTCTTCATCGCTCGAACGGCGACCTATGCATCTAAAAAATTCGCTACCTAATTCGCAGTGCTAGGGAAAATTTCAGTGCTACAGCAATGACGAAATTAGTTTTCTGATCGGATTCATGCATATAGTCTGTTTCACATAAATTTTGAGAATTTTTTTCGAAAGTAAGCCGACGGTTTACGATAATTATTATTTAATCAATGCCATAATCACAATCTGTTGGCTTATTGTCGGACATAGTTTTTAAAATTTATGCCCTAGCTTGTGTGAAACAGACTATAGGTTAAAAAGCAGACTATAGTAGGAATGTATACGATTGACTATAGTCCGTTTCGCATAAATTTCAAGATTTTCTAAAGACACTCAGCTGACAATTCGGTAATTATGGATCAAGTGCATAGTAACGCAATCTGTCACAGTGAACAAATGAAAGGAATACCTACCACCGTTATGTAGCACGCTACACGTAACAGATACCGAATGGATGCAAAATGCATTAGCTCTGCTAAAGATTGGTGTAGTGTAAACCTCGCTTTGCCTACATATCTTAATGTACGATTTATGTTCTGACAACAAACGTCAATAGTGAAAAAATATTTCACGAGTTTTTTCTCATATTTCATTCGAGATCGCGAGTTTTGTTTTGACGAATGCAACCAGGTGAAATTTAAGCCTCATGCGGTTTCAAAAATGACGCATGTTCTTAGGTAACAAGACTTCCTTCGACGTAATTGCAAATTAATATTTGTATAAGGCTGATAATTATTTCCAGTTGAGATAATTTAAGTATAAGCGTGTACACGTCATGGCCATAAAAATTGGCAGATTTGCACGACACAAGTCTTTTGCCACAGTTTTACCTAATAAACTTATGAATCACAGTAGTTTGACAGTAAATATTTTTTCTTCGTTTGTTTATATTCCGTTTCACATAAGTTTCGGCATAAATTTTAAAAACGATGTTCGACAATAAGCCGACAGATTGCGATTATAACGTTGATTCGATATATAATTATCGTAATCCGTCGGCAGGTACAATGACATATGCATGTATTATGTACCAAATAAACAAATTACGACTTGATGTGTATATGTAGGTACTTTTTTGAACAATCGCGTTTTAAATGAAAACAGAAAGGAATACAAAAACATAGGTACGTCAAAAAGTCAACACGGAAAACTACTGTTAAAAATTGTAATTTTCAAGATTCATATGACGGCACAACGTTTTCAAACAAACTGGAAAATTTGGTGCATTTATGCTTATAACTTTTGATCCATTGATACCTATGAAAAAAATGAAGAACAATAAATAATTGCCATTCATTTAGCTTTCATAAAAAGTAATGCAAATTATATTATATCACGCAAGTACAATATAGCTGCAGGCCAAAAACAAGTATGCCCCTCACCATTGAATAATGCACTTTAGTGAAATGGCTATTTTTGAGATTCACAAAAACCATTTGATGGATTTCAATAAAATAAAGTGTCCTAGATGAATAATTTTGGAATGAAACCTCTTGCCAAAAAAAGTTTAGCTAGCTTATGTCTACAGTATGCTAGGCTCGGAAGAGTGCTCAAACTTTGCATAGTCAATACAGTATACAGGTTAAGTTTCATATTTTGGAAAATAGCAAAATATTTAGATATTTTTCGCGCTCTAAATTTCACCCTTTTTTGTTTTTCGTGTTTCTGAATAGTTCGTCCTGCAATTTCAATTTAATTTTTTTCCAATATGGCAGCCTCAAGGTATGCATTTTACTCGCGCTATTTTTAATATTTTTAAATGCTTGAGCACATTTTAGAACGCCCAAAAAAGTTTTTTGTCGGATCTACTAAAGAATTTCACTTTTTCAATATGGCCGCCAAGAAGGCTGCCATACTGTAGCTTTTGACGTCTTCAGCTCTTATTCTGTGAGTTTCTGACATATTTTAAAATTTTTTCAGTAAATAGCTAGAAAATTTAATGTTCTTTCTAATGAGCTGTGTCTCATGTTCTGAATCCTTCTAGTTCGTTCAGGAAAGTTCAAAAACCTCAAAATTATTCATTGTATAGTGAAGACGACAGTAGAAGGGTTTATATTGAATTGAATAAATAAAAAAATCAAATTAAATTGTTAAATTAGAAGACTGAAGGGTTACAGGAATAGAATAATCCAATAAGAAAGAATGAGCTTCGAAATGGGTGAACTAATCGATGCATATTTGGAGGTAAAAACGTATTGTAATAAGTACGTACCGTCTACTTCTGCTCGTTAATTGAGGTGAACCGGGCTTTTTAAAATTTAATATTTGTAGCTTTTTATGACTTTTAATAAGTTTAATCGACCTGCTTCAAATTCGAAATTTAATGGCTTAGCTTTTTCATTTCTTTTCTGAATGAATTAGAAGATGATTTTCAGAACCAGCTATTTTTACTTCTTCCGCATGAGATAAGACCATAACAGGATAATTCGTTTAATGAAATTGCACATATAATGCCGTTTGTTGCATTGTGGCTCTGCGTCGATTAAACTAATAAAAGGAAAAAATCCGCGAAATTAATACACATATAATTAGGTAAACACATGTAAGATGATTAGATAAAAATTAGTTATTAATGAAAAACTCGATCGTTGTGGCAATGACGTCAAACAAATTTTTCCAAGCTTTGCGAGTTAAAGGGTCTACGTGGCTCAAGGCACTCTTCTTGCCTATCGTGTCGAATAACCATTGGCAGCATATCCTAAATAGAATTACGCGCAGCTTCATTCATTGTCATTCGTATATTAATTCAAAAAAACGCATCGATTTTACATATTTTTCACACGCATTGAATTGATGTTGTCTAAATTAATTGATCAGCTGCTCTGAATTAAATGCACCGAAGTGTAAAGGAGGCGAAAATGAGTCAATTAGTTCTAATTCAGAGTCAGCCTGCCCCTAGCCTCTTGAATTAAATTGCTCTTTTTACCCCTTTGCATTTTTTGTTTTTTCAAGTTTTTATTCACATTCACTGAAACTTTAATAAAAGACATTCTCTGAACGACATGTAAGAAATAGGCGGGCAACTATAGTGTTAAGGAGTAATTGTTTCCACTTAATTTTACTGAAAAAGTCCTTTAAAGTCAGGGACCGATTTAAGATAGGATTTTGGTAATTTTGGTATTGATTTCGCGCATCCCGTAATTTCAGATTTTCCGAAAATATCAATATATTACATTATTTTATTTTTCTGGCGGCCTGAGAGCCACATTTTTCCAACAGGAACATGTTTTGTACCCTCAGCCACACATTGGCGTATGGGGAAGGTTTGGGGATTTACAGTACACCCCCATGATGATAAGTTGAGAAACCCACCGCAAATTACTGTAGAATTCAGAATTCTATTACTTTTTTGGTGATTTCACCCAGCCAGACCCCCTCTAAATTTTCTTGCTGCCCATGTATGCTCACGGCTTTTTCGACTCATTTCTGAAGCCTGAACAGCGATTTCAGCATAGTTTTCTCTCATTTTTAGCATAATTCTAAATAATTTCAACGCTTCGCGTCAGATGTTTCAATCGGCTTGTAAAAACCTGCTCTAAGTGCATGAATTCAGGGATAAGAGCAATAATTCGAGCCTCTAAGCATCCTTCTGCCTAAATATCAAAAAATTGCCAAAATTTGGAAATTTCAATAAAAATCCTGCACCACTTTTGAATAAAAATACATATGATATAAAACACGAAAAGCGCTATTTAGCACGGGAATAATTAATATTTCAACCAATATTACAGTAGGCGGAACCTGGATCTATCACTAGCAATAACGCGTTTAATTTCTGAAAATTTCTCTCAAAGATGATGACACTTTTGACCATGCGCATCATGTTTTAATTTAGCAGTGACATTTGCCTGATCCACTTAGCAATCATTTTTTGTAACATTATTTATTATTTTCGCATTAGGGCCAACATTTTTGCCCTTTTTTATGTCAACATGTCTTTTTTGTCTTCATTAACGCTGTTTGTCTGATTAGAATTTTCGTTAATTCCGTCTAATCAACTCATTTGAACGTCCGATTAAATAAGTACCTATGCTTAAAAATCATTAACGAATCCGTAATGGATAATCCTAGATCCGAAATTGGAAAAAATATATTTATGGCTTACAGACTTCTCACTCAATGAGTATAAAAAATCGTTTACAATATAAAAAACATTGAAAATTCTGGTTAATTACCTGAGTACATCGAAAAATTCTCGTGCGCACTCGACACATGGGCAACGACCGAATCGGGAAAGGAGTTTGGATAGGGCAAATCGCGGAAAAAGACCAAAAATTCAGTTTATCGGCCAAATTATGGCGGGGTTTTTGATTTCGAGAATTAAGTTCCCTCCAAAAAAACCCCTCGTGCTCGTAAATCGTTATACTATCATTTATTTAAGTAAAAACTAATTAATTTTGTTTTAGCTCACGTTAAAATGCTTTCGGGTCACGCCCCTGCTCACGTGCTTTTTAGCGATTCGCGCCAAAATTTGCGCTAATACAACACTATTGTCCAAATTATAAATAATGGACCTCAATGCGGTCATGTAAGTGTCGGCAAAGCGTCTCAATTCAACGGCGTCGTTCAACCCGGTGTCCGAAATATGTCGGAAGCTCGGCCACAGCGCCTTATACTCTGGTTTCTCCGAAATTAACCTGTTTGAAATAAAGCAAACAATCGCGTTCATGATTTTAAAGATTGTCCATGATTCATAAGTTTTAAGATGAACTTATGGGGGGATAAAAGACAAGATATTAGCCCCCTACCCGTTGAAAGGTCCATAATCCTTTTAATGCCGAGCAATGTCATCCCAAACTCAGGTATCTTGTAGTGCCTATTTTATAAACAAAAATGACGTTGTTGCCTATTTTTTATATTTTCTGGCGAAAAATCTATCAGAAATCCGTGAAAAGTTCACGCTAAAAAACTGCTTACAAGCGCGTCATTACGCATAAAAACAGTAGTGTCCTGGTTGACTAAAGCCAGCCTTAAAATTAAAAATGCCATATTTTTACCTTTCCTACGGCTCTGGATCTCCCATGGTTGCTCTGACTAAGCATCACAGAGTGTAAAGAACAATTTTCTTCCGAATTCCTTTGCGCTTTTCTGTCTGCATAATTTTAATGTAAGAAAATATGCAATTACTTGTGAAGCTAGGCTTTTTTTATATTGCTAACTTGCATGCAAGAACTTTCGAGACACCCTTCGATTGATACACTTTTTTAAGCGTTTTTAACAATTTTTAACCGATTCGGACGGTTGATTTAAAAAACAGGCTAATAGTAGCTTTAGGAGCCTTTTGAATAAAGGTCAAAATTCATAATCATCAAAACAGATCGATGCACAACATGCCAAACTTTCAGACCCTGAGCCGAACTGTCCGAAAATGGTCGCTTACCGCAAAATAATCTGCATACCACTTTCGTTCAAGTCGCTTTCAAGATGTTCGAGCGTCGTCTTCAACAAATCGATTTGATCAGCGTCGATTGTTTTGAGCAGTGTACGGATGAACGTAAACGAACTTTCAGATATACTATTTCGATCGTCGGAAAGTGATTTGTACATTATGCTTAATTCTGAAAGCAGAAGAGAATAATTTGCGCATTAGATCTATGTTGAATACAAAATTCTCAGTTTAGAGGGGCTATTATCCCTAAACAGCCTTAACGTTTTCCGCGCATTTCTGTTCCCGCACATTCTTCACTCATTATGAATATTAATATCATTATTATTATTATTACTGTTATTATTATTAGTATTATTAATATTATTATTATTATTATTATTATTATTATTATTATTATTATTATTATTATTATTATTATTATTATTATCATTATTACTATTATTGTTTTAAAATTATTTTTATTAGCATCATCATTGCCATTATGATTACCTTTATCGTGTCTAATTAGTGGGACAAATTGTTGATAAATACGATTCTTATCAGTAAAAGTTGATTGATGCTAACGACAGATGCGCGGCCGTCAGGTAATAGCTCGGCTCAATATTATTTTCCAAACCTACAAAGTAGCCATAGGCAACTTTCCCTGAGGCAAATATTAATAATAATTCATATTCATATTTCTTGATATTGTGATACGTGATGATACCTATAAAATAGAAGCATGTCCAAGGAAGTCATAAATAATCTTGTTCCGGGTAAAGTCAGCAGCGTGACAACAGAAAGAGATTTATTCCAGGAGCGCTAAAATAGATTCATTTGCTAGCTATTAATACTCATTACAGGCTACATTCCTTAGCACAATGATTTTACAGATATGTGTGCGGCTACTACGCTAATTAAAACTAATTGATTAAAGAACATATATAATAACTGTGTCTAAATATAAATTAGTTTTATCTTTTTATCAATCAAATAATTAATGATTTCCGGAATTGAAAAGTTTTCAGTCTATAGTTGCGATATAGAAAATACGTTGCGAAAGTTTACGAACAATAGCTACTTTTCCACCGTGCATCGGACTTAAATTAAGCTCCGCTTGATAATATGCTATTAATGACGCCTGCAGAGTATAATCTTGGATAAAAATGGCAAAGAACGACTAAGAACTATTCTTACTAGGCCGCTAATGTTGACGACTCAGAGATTTAATTATCTACTTTTTGATGATGAGTTGAGCAGAGGCAGTATAGATCAACAGCCTTTCGTTTGCCATCTCGCAAACTCTAATTTGCAATACGGCAAAACGAAATGCCGGATGGAAAGTTAATTAAAAATGCATAGAAAAATCGGCGTTTTGATAGAAAATCAAGTTTCGAATAAGTTGAGGTACGCCGTTATAAGGCAAAATGCGCTTTTTTATCATAGTCTACGTTTGACCCGTCAGGACAATGTTGCACTCCTTATTATGATTTTTTGCTATACGCTTGCGTCCGTTGATTCATTTTGCTATTTATACTTTTATTTTTTTCCATTTTTCTATTTTAATATTGTTTTATTTTTTCATAAGTGGGCAGCGACCGAATTGTTGGTGTCTAAATGGAGTCAAAATCGCCGAAAAATGCAAAATTCAATTACGAGGGTCTGCCGGATTCAGGGGGTCAGAACCACCTCAACAAATATTAATCTACTTTAGATTTACATAGTAGGCCGATTAGAGAACGTGCAAAAAGTTTTGCAGACATGCGTGTTACGTGTGGAAATACATAAGTCGGTATGTAAAATCACGATTTTTTAAAATAATTATCGAATCAATCATCTTCTGCTTAATGCGGACGAAATCTACCTATAGTCTGTTTCACATGACTTCGTGCGTAGATTCTAAGAATTTTTAACGACAGTAAGCCGTGGATTACCATCACACCTGGGCGTGGGGAGGGGGTTGAGGGGTATGCACCCCCCGAGAAAAGAAAATACGCCCCCAGAAATCAAAATGCCCCCAGAATTCAATTTTTTTGAAATTTTTTTGTTTTTTCTGCATTTTTTTGATGCCAATGGATAGTGCTCGATGATAAACGTTGAAAAATGTTGGTTTTCAGCCATACCACCATTTTTAAGGCCATTTTTTTGACCTTCGAAAAATCTTTCACCCCGCCCCCTCCAAAATTTTGGTGCTGCCCAGGTATGGTTACGTTTGTGAAAGTGTGTTTGTAAGTCCAGGTTTGGCTCCGGCCCCATAACACTTGGTGGGCTGACCTTTTGGCCCGAGCTCGGCCTACCGACTGGGGGTGTAGTAGCGACATTTAAATTTCACCAACCCCACCCATGCACCCTGTACAGGGAAAAGCGGGAGGCGTCCCTATGCTTAAGCATGGCCGATTTCGGGACATAGCCGATTTTTTGCCAAATTACGAAAATCAGAATAAATTCAGTTTACACTGTTTCCGGGTTACGGTACTTTTGCCGCTGCGTGCGTTATAACATAGGACCGGACGTAATATAGCCTACATAATGCTACAAGATGGGCAATGATATACGGTACAATAATGTGATATAAGATACCCTGTCTGTGCCATAACATGCAGTGATATATGATAGGAGATACCTTCTGCTATAACATGATTGTTATAAGATATCACGTGATATATGACACCCTTTGCTACAACAAACAAAAAATTTTTAAAACATCAAAAATATGGTTCGACCAAAAACAATTTCCAGAACATCCTAAAACACCAAAAATATGGGCTGGACCAACAAAATTTTAGAACATCCCAAAAACATCAAAAATATGATTTCGGCTGAAGAATTTTCAAAACCATTCTGTAACGTCAAAAATATGGATTTGATCAAAAAAATGGTTGACAAAAAAACATTTGAAAAAAATCCAAAAAATAAAATATGGTTTTTACCAACAATTTTTTTAGAAATATCCCAAAAACATCAAAAGTCCCAAAAAAACGAAAATACAAGCCCCACCGTTCCAACATACAGTCAAATACAGCCCCGCCGTTCCAACAGCCCCACCGTCCCAGCAGCCCTACCATTACTGTAATCGTTCAGCTATCAGCCAAACAAGATAGGGTGACCCTGCTTGAAGAATGATTTTTCATTTAGTAGCCCAATCTTTCACTAGCGGCATCAATAAGATTTTTCCTGATTTCAAGAAGTTTTGTAAAGTAGTTAATGAAGTACATCTAAGAGCCAGGAGTAGTCAATCCAAACCATGCAATTTCTAATGAAAAGAAAAATTTTTTCAGCTATCAGTCAAACAAGATATAGGGTGACCCTGCTTAAGAATGATTTTTCATTAAAGAACCCAATCTTTCATCAGCTGCATCAATAAATTTTTTTGATTATAAGAAGTTTTGTAAAGTATATTAATGAAGTACATCTAGAAGCCAGGAGTAGTCAATCCAAACCATTCGATTTCTAACGAAAAGCAGAATTGTTTCAGCTATCAGCCAAACAAGATATAGGGTGACCCTCACACGTGGGCGTGAGGGGGTTTGGAGGGTACGCACTCCCCAGAAGTTGGAATACCCCCAGAAATGATAATACCCCCAGAATTCAATTTTTCAAATTTGTTTGCTTTTTTAGCGATTTTTTGATGCCATTGGATAGTGCTCGATGAGAAACGTCGAGAAATGGTGTTTTTCCGCCATATGACCACTTTTAGACCATTTTTTGACCATTGAAAATTTTTTCACCCACCCCCAGAAATTTTTTCAACCCCCCAGAATTTCGGTGCTGCCCACCTATGATGACCCTGCTTAAGAATGATTTTTCATTAAGGGACCCAATCTTTCACTAGCTACAACAATAAGATTTTTTCTGATTTTAAGAAGTTTTGCAAAGTAATTATTGATGTAAATCTAAGAGCCAGGAGTATCATTCCGAACTATTCGATTTCTAATGAAAGGCAGAATTTTTTCAGCTATCAGCCAAACAAGATATAGGGTGCTCCTGTTTGAAGAATGATTTTTCATTAAGGAACCCAATCTTTCACTATATTGGTAGGGCTGTTATGACGGTGGGGCTATTTGGACGGTGGGGTTGTTGAGACGGTGGGGCTGTTGGGATTGATGGGGCTGTTGGGGTTGGTGGGGCTGTTGGGATTATTGGTAGGGCTGTTGGGACGGTGGGGCTGTTGAGACATAATCAAAATTTATGACCGAAGTTATGTGAAACAGACTATAATTCCGTAGATGCTGTCCGCTTAACACTTAACAAAACTTTGATCTATAGTCTGTTTCACATAAGTTCGTGCACAAATTCTAAAAATTTTCATCGACAGTAAGCCGAGGGTACGATAAGTATATATCAGATCAATGCTATAATCGCAATCTGTTAGCTCATTGTCGGGGATAATTTTAAAATTTATGACCGAAGTTGTGTGAAACAGGCTATAAGTTTTTTGTTATTGCCAAAACTTTTATCTCATTTTTGAACAAATTTATCGTTATAATGGAAAAGTGACGAGGAAACTTATCCGCATGAAAAAAGGCAAAAAAGCCATTAAATAAGGCAAATCTGCAAAAAGGGATAAGAATGAAAGTCAGGTAAAAATTAGTTTGATAGTGCCTGAATGGCATTGGACCTTGCAATGTATTCCATTTGCAAACTGCCTTTTTAACGATTCTTTGGAAAATGTAAAAAAGTTAAAAAAACGGTTTGAACTCTGAACTTTGAGCTTAAGTATATCGTAATGCGCTTTTGTAGATTTCCAAAATTTTTCACCTCTAAGAAAGGAACGGACTATAAATAAATTTCGATTGTTTAACTTTAATCGTAAATTAAGAAAAGAGGTTTAAAGTGAATAAAACTAGACATAACCACGACTGAATTCTTTTTACTCGTATTTACATTTCTCGTTTAAACTACAACGCGTTACGACTATCCGCGTCCTTTAGCAAAGCTGGCGCCCAATCAATTGAAAAAGTTTTCGTAGACGACTCTCTGTGACTTATCGCCATAGCTGTGCAGCACCAAAGTTCTGGAGGGGGGTGTAAGATTTTTCAAAGGTCAAAAAATGGCCTTAAAAATGGTGATATGGTGAAAAAACACCATTTTTCAACATTTATCATTGAACACTATCCATTGGCATTAAAAAAATTGCGAAAAAAAGAGAAAAATTTAAAAATTGCATTCTGGGGGAGTATTTGTGGTTTTTGGGGATACATACCCAAACCCCCACGCCGAGGTATGCTTATCGCCATTTGTTATTTTTTTGGTACAAAATCGTCGTTTCATCTCGTTTATTTGTTCAAAGAAAGTTTGTCGTCCCGGGATTTATCGATGCGACGGAAAGCGAATTAAAAAGTAGTTTAATGCTAACGTAGAATATAATTTCGAGTGTTTGCATAATCGAAGCTTAGCTTACAAAACACCAAGTCCCATGATAATTTCTTTCAACCACGATGTGCGATTTTCGATTTTTGCTTCATTTTTTCACACCCAATTTTCGCTTATCGTTTTCTAGCGTCGCATCAAATATGCTGGTACGTTGAGCTTGTGTTAAAAAAATAAATTGAAAATTCGTCAATTATTTCGGTAGATTGGACTGCTTATCGTCTGGTGAATACTTGGATGGCGACATTTCCGACCAAAAGGCGATATCAACGGAGTAAGTACCCTAATTTTTCCCAAAAATTGACTTGTATGTTTTCAAGAGCAGCCTTTTTCTGATCCTCTTACATTTGTTTCTTTCACCCTTTTTGCCTTATTATTTAGAATGACAGCTGCACATATTTTGGTTTTTTTTAATAAGATTTTGTTATCATCGGATATTTTTCAAATAAATCCGAAAAACTGGTTTCTTTCAGTTATTCGTGCAAAATTAAAAAATTTGAAATAAAACGCTTGAAATATAAAAGTTTTAGATACTTAAAAAATTAATTTGGGGTGATAATTCGAGGTGGCAAAGTCCGCAAAGTACATGTGGATTAATGGGATCGTTGGCTAACCATAATCTATTTTTTTCTCGACTCGGAGGGCTATTTTGGGGATCATTAAGCATGTCCATTTTTAAATTATCCTTTTTATTCAAAATTATTAATGATTAACTTTCGTGCTCTAGCTAATATACAATAAACGGGGATTATTCGGAACGCATTTTGCTTACGGGCATGATTATATATTATTTTAAATACGTCTATGACGTCATTATCTGCTAAACTGTTGATCTTATTTTATTGAGTGCATGATCTGGTTAAATGAATTTCACATTTAAGTCGGTCTTACGTTATTTAAGACAAAACGCAGCCGAAGCTAAACTTCTTTATTGATTTTGTCATGTATATTTATTTAGCTTGAGTTATTCCGAATATTTTTTAAGAAAAAATATGTATTTGTTTAAGCATTAACTATTGCATAAAGTTCATATTTATGATCTTTTATTCTTTGATTGTATTCTTTTTGCTCATCGAAATCATTTGCATGAAATTTTAAAAAAATCAAAAAGTGTAAAATTTGGAAAAATTCAAAATCAATGCTCGGAACACATTGTAAGCACATGTTAATGCTTGTGTCTAAAATACTTATCAGGTCGAGAAGCTATTTTTTATATTTTTCATAAAAATTTCTTAGTAAACCGCAATCGCTGAAGCAGCTCTCAATGCGAAAACGTAAAACTTTTGGTGCATGAGTTAAACAGTTAAACATTCTCGCGAAACACACTCGATTAGTTCAAATAATGAAAAAATGATTTTTTGATGTGATTGATAGACTTTTTGTCTTTAGGACAATACAAATCGAATAAACAAATCAATCGTTGAACCATTATGCTATCGTTATTACGATTTGTTTTAACCTACGACCACGTCATCTTCAACATTTCGATGAATAAAGGTAGCTCTTTGTATGTTCGATCGATACTTATTATTTTAGCATTTTAGCACCTGCCATGCCGTTTTTGCCAAAAATTCAACGAAGGTTTCATTTTTTATTTATTCATCAATATTGTACTTTCGTTTCACAAATCACTAAATTTCCTAATGACTGCATGACGTCGAGCAAGTGCTTTCAGTAATTAGTTTAATATCAAAATTCCTAAAGCACCATTTGCTCTAATAAGCGTAATCTTGTATTTCTGTTATTAATGCTGTTTTCCTCTTGCCTAAATTTATTTTTTTGTTGGAATTAATTCATAGAAATGGTTACTTTTTTATTTTCTGAATATGTTTTTTAAGTTAGCGTGATTCTAAATGAGAATTCAAAAAAATCTTATCAAACATCTGTTCTCTCTTTAATTGGAATGTGACTCTTGCAAATAATGACCTATCCGGTCATTATTTGACGGGTTTAAATTATAGGAACAAATTTTTCTTAGTCAGCTTCACATATCAATAACGGGTTACCCCGTTTCCTAGCCCCAAACCCCCCCTCCTTAGTGGGAGCAATTTTTTCGGAAACGGCGTTGAGGGTGATCAACCTGATTGGCCCTACATGGGGAACCCCGGTTCCGGCACTTTGGTGGAGAAACCCCCGACGGAACCGGGGTCAGCTTCATTCATCAGTAAGGGATAGCCCGTTTCCGAGCCCCGAACCCCCCTACATCAGTTGAGGGCCGGAAACGGCGTTGGAGTGGTCAAACTGATTAGCCCTACTATGGGAACTCCGTTTCCGGCACTTTGGTTAACTCCCACCCAGGGAGGAGAAACCCCCGACGGGACCGGGGTAAGCTTCATATATCAATAACAGGGTACCCCATTTCCGAGCCTTAAAACCCCTTCAGTGGTAGAAATTTTGCCAGAAACGAGGTTTGGTGGTGCACCCTTATTGGCCCTATTTAGGGAACTTCAGTTCCAGCACTTTGGACCACCCCCAGGGCGGAGAAAGCCCCTACGGAACCGGGGTGCACAATCATTTACGTTTCCGTTTCCCGATTTTATCCATCTTTTCCCTTTCCTTTTTGGTTTCCGGATTTTACTTTTTCCCGGAATGAAAGAAAACGTACTAAAGTATGAAAACTTTTGTCCATTTTCATTCATTTAAATTCATTTTGTCTCTTTTCGTTTATTTTCATTCGTTTTTATTATTCAAACTAATAAATAAGCATATGTGTAACAGGAAGCGGTTTGAGGATCTTCCACTTCAAAGTTGGGCGTCTTTTCATCTTTCAAAGTCAGAAAATTCCCCATCCCCCGACATTTAGTGAAAACTTACGTTTTTGGCTATTTTCACGTGTTTCTTGTTCATTTTTAACCAAAAATTGGAGTCGTTTATCTCCTACCCCGCTAAATTAGCTAGGGACCAACCACTCAAAATTTCGAGCCGTTGCAGGTATTTAAATATGTGTTACCAATATAAGTTAATTTTGAAAGGTATCTTCGTTATTGTAAATTTTAACATCGATTATTTAATTTTGTAAATTTTTATAAGTTAAAATTAATATAATTCGATTATCTTATGAATTCGGACTAAAAAAGATTCGCCGTAATAAATGCAGCAGCAAATAAAGCGATTCGTTAATTCAAGGCAATATCACATCTTATTTGTAACTAGGTATCAAAACAAAAGCGGCCTTATATGGAATCATATTTTATTAATTTCGCGTGCGCATGGTTTTCTTGCTGTGGCCCGCCAATTAATTCGGCGTTTTTTCGAAAATTGAAGCCAAAAAACGCCGCGCTTCCTACTTTCGCTAATTAATCAGCACTAAGGGAAAAATATCGATTTTTGGCCCGTTTTTTTTGTCAAAATCGAGCAAAACTGCATTCCCGCTGATAGACGATCGCAGAGTGACCAAAATACGTACCTAAATCGCATACCTGGCTTAATAAAACGCCGAAAAATACGAATAAAACCGTCCTTAGCTTCGTCGCTTAATTCGTCCAATCAAATTGGACCAATCGTTCTTTACTCGTTCATTTATCGCACGAAGAACGCATTTTGTCCCTAATTCTCCTATTTCTTCTTAAAATATCGAAAAATCCAAAAAATAGGCTCGTCTATTGCCAAAAAACAAGCACTTACGGGCCATTTAACGGCGTTATTTTCCCTTTGCTCCGGTCGTTTTGTGCGACGGATTTTGCGTGGTATTTCAAAAGCCAGTAAATGTGCGATTTAGCTCAGTACGAGCTGATAGAAAAACGCTTCCGCCACCGCTGGTGTAACTAATACCCCTTGGCGTTCAGGTGGTCTCATTATTAAACATTCAAATCACGTTTCGGGCCGTAATTTCTCCCCTATTGACTGATGCTCGGCTACGCTTATGTATACTAAATAGATAAAACCGTACGGAACACGCTTTTGCGATTTTATATCAGCCGAAATATCACGCGGCTACTGTAGAATTTTCGACTCCTTCTGTCCATTCGAACACGCTTCATCCTAAGGCGACTGACTTAAGCGGGCATTTCATATTATATGCTCACGAGCTCGTTTTATATGTAGCTCGAAAATTAATTCAATTCTTGTCCGGTCGGCGGCCGGTAATTAATGAAAATTTACTTAAATTATAAATTTTTTCAAGCTTGGTTTTTGTTTTTTTTCGATCTTTATCGGAGTTTGCTTCACCAGTTTTCGATTAAAGTTTTCCGTCCGGTTCTTATCAACCATTAAACCATTATCGCTTGGTTTTTGGTTTATTTAATAGCCCGCGGGCATTTAAGCTAACGTAAGCTGGTTGCGAAGGGACTAAATTTAGGCTTGCAGCTAAAATGTCTCCGTACTATTTTCTTATTTATAACGTTTTACTGGGAAGAATGTTAGGAAAAGTTTGCAGACTAATCGTCTGCGTTGAATTTATTGTGGATTATCAATGTAAAGTCAAAAACTGGACCCATGTGCCCCATTTAGTATTAGCTTGATGTGATTTCGCGAGCGTGCATGGCGCGTTCGTCAAATTAATATAAATGATGTATCAGACGTCATCTGGTCCTCTGGGGTTCAGCAGCGCACATGGGCGTTGGGGTTGGGGTTCCCACCCCTCGCACAATCCATCAGACCCTCAATAATCGATAGACCTGAAAAATTTAATTTTTGGCGTTTTTTTGGGATTTTTGCCGGTTTTACGCCACCCAGATTCGCCCAGAATGTTGCTGCTGCCCTCGCATGGTCAGCCAGCAGTCTTATATGTGACTCTTTTGAACTTTGACCTCCAGTTTTTTAAGATTTCTTAGCATAAAATGTCTCGCGAAACTTTTATATGTCTTTTTGGATTTTCGTTTGATTGCTTACTTTTTCAATCTTAATTGAATTATAACGATTTAATTTTAAGCTGTAGCTCTACAATGTGAATCTGGTCCGACTATGTTCAAAGAGAGATTCCGTAATGATATGTCGATAATTCTTCGTTTTTTCGTTTTTTTTACGTTTTTTGCCCTTTCTTAGCAAAGTTCCTCTCAAGCAAACAAAGATGCTATCTTAGTCAGCGTTATTATTATTTTTCTATCTGTATTGAGAAAACGATGCATAGTTTGAAAAAATGTTTCGCTTTTCGCGGATTTAATGAGACGCCTTGAAAATTGTTCTGTCTTCGATTTATCGCTAAGGTTCTAGCTTTATTATTTAAAAATAATGCAACGAAATATATGTACATTTAACGTATTTAAATATACGTACGTAGGAAGCATGAGTTATGATTACTATTTATTTTAGATTTAATGTTACCTTTCTGCAAAAATAGGGAAATTTATATTGTTTTATTCATAAGTTATTAAATTTAGGCAGGCACAATTTAGTGAACTTCTAAGTTCTAGATAGCATTTTTTGATAAATTTTTTCGGAGAAACCAGGAAAGCCCAAAATTTTGCATAGTTTAAAGGCAATGAGCTACTGAATGTGTCTGATAACCATTTATGTTTTGACTGAAATATCCAAATTTCGTGATTCAATGTTGAGAATACGAGTCGTTCCGGGGGGAGCAGCTAATATTTAGAAAATAATTTTTGCCGTGGTGTATTCTTCAAACAAAACATAATTTATTCAGCTAAAATCAGTTGAAAGACAGAAACACAACGTACTTAACGAAAAATGACTAAAAATTTTATAAAAAGGATGAAAATTACGAAAATTATTTTAATAGACTTAAATTGGAAAGATAGCGAATGTAAAAGGAATCCAGTAAGCATTTAAAATGTTGACTGTGTCTCTGATTATTCATTTATCTCCCGCTGTTTCTTAAATGAAAGGGGGAGATTGGGCTCCCCACCCATAATTTCTGTTGTCCTAAGACTTCGATTTTTTACCATGTCTAGGTAATTTTTGTCATTTCGACCAAAACTCGATCATTCATTTTTTGAATCCCTATCTATAAAAATGGTTGATTCCCTCACAAAATGCTGAACTCTTATATAAATGTCCGCCGGATCTAGTATACAATTTACCCCCCAGCGTTTTTTAGCCGATCCATATAAGCTACAGTAACCAAACTTTACAAGAAGATAGCTAAAAGCCTATTGTACTAATCTGGCAAAATTGATTAACTCACGGTGTAAACTTACTGCTTTAAAAAGAAAAAAAAATTAAAAAACTTATTTTACTTTACTTTAAACTTACTTTAAACTTACTTTTTTAAACTTACTTTTTTAATGTAGGATGTTGATTGAGTTACAAAAAACTGCTTTGTTTGAAACCCACCGAATCGTTTACAATTTTTACATGCCGTTAGTACGTTGTAAACTGTGAGTGTGAAGCAGTAAGTTTAAACCGAAAGTTAATCAATTTTGCCAGATTAGTACAATAGGCTTATAGCTATCTCCTTGTAAAGTTTGGTCACTCTAGCTCATATGGATCGGCTAAAAATGCTAGGGGTAAATTGTATACTAGATCCTGTCCGCCTAATGATCAGAAAAAAATCTGAGGCAAAAAGCTATAATTCTACTGTGATTGTTAGTTTTTGGCCCGCTTTGGAAAATTGAAGAGAACGCTAGATTTATAAAGTATATGAAGGATTTACCTTTCAGGCATTTCATTTTGGGCAATTATTTTTATTTACTATGATTCTCATTTTGTATTTGTGGAGCTGACGCGTGCTTTAATGGATATAACGGCTAATTTTGCTGCAATCATAATTTCGTCACTGCTATTGATGCGAAATTCTATTTGCGAAACTTTGTGGTTCGTACAAGATCTCAGTCCGTACGGTGGTAAATAATATACCCTAGTCGCCTGAGGATTCGCATATAATTTATTTTATTATACAATACATATTTGATTCGCATTTATGTCTTTTAAATTTATTTACTAAATTTATTAATTATTTATGCATATATTTTTGTCAACTACTATGAAAAAGAGTATTTTAATCGAATTTTAAAACAAATCGATTATTGCTCTTAAAAACCAATTTATTGATCGACTGAATCGATCGAAATCGTATTGACTATCCACAATCAGCAGCGCTACTGCGCTTGAAATAAGAGTATGTGACATAGTCGTCTTTGAGGTTTTCTTAGGGAGATCCGTTGAGTCGGGCTAACAGCGTTTTTTTGTACAAAGCCTCCTGTGCATGTACAAAGATGGTCCCCAAAAGTCTTTGTACATTTTGTGCATGCAAATTTTTACGAATTACAATATGGTATAGTAACGATTTTCGATTGATAAATCAGGGTTTTTCCACCTTTCGTATTGTATTTTAGCTAATTTCTGAGTTTTTGACACTAAAAATTTCTGAAAATTGTCTCGAAATGGCGCGGAAGCGCTGAAAAATTTGACATTTTTCTATCCTAAATGCAAATTCCGTCATTATAAATAAATATAGGATAGACGATTACTCATTTCGGTGAAAAGCGCCGAAAATTTTCGAGAATTTCAGACATTTTTACAGTGTTTTCCTTCCCAAAAATCTTTAAATGTACAAATTCGGTCCCGAAAAGTCTTTGTACATCAGGAAAAATCTTTACCGAATACGAAAAACTGTAGCACAATATAATGATATTTTAATCCATAGTTTTTCTGCAAGATTTAAAAAAATTATACTCTGCTTTATCGAGCAACATCGCCCCGAATTAGCGGAAAACATACATAAATGCAGCAAAAACTAATCAAGTGTAAAAAGAAGCCCTACGTTTCGGTTTTTTCAGTACACAATTTTATTTTTTCCGTGTTTGGGAGCCTTCAGGACAAAAAAGGAGAACTCCTGAGTATTCTTTTCATAGAGTCCTCGTTCATTATTAATCAGTATTCCGACTTTCGTTTTGCCGTAGGAGGCTCCATTAAATCAAGAATGGCAATTTCACATTTTTCTGTTATTCTTGCAGTTTTTTACCACAATTCTAATTTGTTCGTAATTTTGCCTATTTAACGTATAATTTCATCGATGAGATAGTCTAGCCGTCTAGACTCATGCATTGGATTGCTATAATAGCTGCAGAGAGCAACAAAGGCACAAAACTTGTGCTCACGCATGTGCAAATGCCACTAGCTTTTGTTAGTAAGCTTAATTTTCTTAATGTGTTTTGTATTCGTTCTCCTTTACTATTTTTGATTGAATCCGTTTCCATATCTTTTAATCGAATATTGTCCCACTTACGCCGATGAGAAAGAAAATTAAGATACTTTTACGCTATTTTCATTCCGGATTTTCTAAACTAAGGACGGATTCATTGACGAAAATCATGAAAATTGATATTATCTTTAGCATAATTCAGCTTAATCATCATACTTTTGATACGGTTGAATGCCCACGAGGGCATCGAGCGTACTAGGTGGGCAGAAGCCAAAGTTTGCCTCATCGGACTCCCTGAATCGTCAAAAATAGGACCAAAAATACAGTTCTGGGATCTATCGATTTAGGGGTGGGGTCAGCCGGACGCTCGTGGGGTTCAGAACCCCAGACCCTCTAAGCTTATGTGTCGTTTTGAGGCCTCCTTGCCATATGCTTATGTCCGGTGAAGTAGACATTCGAAACTTAAACAGTCTATGCTCTGTTTTTTTTTCAAAGAAATTTATTCGCGTTAAGAGTGCGTAAAACGTTAAAAAGAGAGAGGTCAGCTATCCTCGCTTGACTCCTTATTTTGGTCCAGCAGTGAGTCAAAACTGGAGAGTTGGGAAGTAAAAAGCGAAAACCTTTAGAGAATAAATATAACATTTTGTCTCAATTTTATTAGCATTATGCAACGATCGATACGGAAACCGAAAAAGTATAAAATGTTCGTATGCCGAATCGTTCATAGTAAGAAAATAAAATTCGATTGGTAGAGTCGGAACGACTGAAAAATTCGGAAAGGTAAATTCTTATAGATTCTGAAAAAATGGGCAATCACAGATTTTTTCGCGAAACGACAGACGCTGTCTTGTTATTCGAAAAGGTTTTTTTTCTGACAAACTCATCCGCTGAATTGACATGTTGTAATGCGATACGAGATGCGTTTTTTCGGCCCACTAACGTTACATTTTTATCATCGCGATGTTCGAGTTTGACGAGCAAATTTCGTGTCGCCTCGAATAAACAAAGTTGGGAAAAGTTTACTTTTTTAACTTATTCGGCGGTCCATGCCTATATTCATAAGAGTGAAGTGAGATTTCAACGCCAACTGCTTCATTCAATACGTTGAAATATTCGTCCGAAATGCCATACACGCAAATTGCGGGCAAAGACGACGCCCACGGTTCGAAATACGCGTTTTCTTCATCTATAATTTCACCTCTCTCAATCCGTTTTCAACCCGAACAAATTGGCCATTTCCTGTTTTAGTTCTTGGCCCCTACGTCGGAGCCATTTCTGACGTCTTACTGTAGCTAAACTCGCCTCATAACATAAATCATACCGGTTTTTCTGAATCGCGGATCCCTCGGGGGTCGAGTACCCTTGAATTAAACCAATTATTCATCGATTCGATCGTTAACGAATTGGCCCGTACGCATTTTACGATGGGCTTTGTTAATTCGTAGATTTATGCTTTCTTATACGTAGAATATATTTTTTCTTATTTTTTGGCATCGTTTGTTTTTTCTCGCTATCGTTTGGATAATTATGGAACTACTTACACGGAAAACTCGCGCAAACAATTCTAATTAAAACGACCGGCATGATTGGTTGATCATCGAAGACATGGCGTGTATTAATAATGAAGCTGATTTGGCGCTACTAATTATCGCACCGATTTATTAATTTTTTCTAATTTTTTTACGTATTCACCGCCATTTCGGGTTTTATTCCCAATTATTCTGTTTTGCACTATTCCTTAAACTACATAATTATTTTTATCCATTTTTATGCCTATTTTTCCTCAATTCAATTTTTTTGATTTAATTAAGTAGAGGAATTGAAAATTTTGACAAGGGTCATTATTCAATTAGTGTGTTTTGCCGGTTTGTGGTCTAGACGGAAGCAGGAGGCACAGCACAACTGATTGAGATAACTGTGAAAATACAAGTAGCAGGAGGTTGAGGGAGACCCCACATATTGTCAGTCGTCCCTAAACACGGGCGTCGGAGGCCCGGACCCCCCGCCCCAAATTGATAAACCACCAGAATTGAATTTTCGCTGCTATTTGGCGAATTCTCCATCAGACCCCCAGAATAGGGTTGCAAAATCGTTCCCCATCCGCCAGGGACTGAAATTCCGTTACGCCATCCCTTTCCCGATTTTCGTCAGAAATACATTTTTAAGCGCCATTAAGTTTCATTTTTGGTCATAAATTGAAGGCGTTGGCTAGCCTTTCGCTAAAGTTTGAGCTATTACTGTAACCATCTGCTCTCTTTCAACACTGCTTGAGCGGGCCTAATTATTTAATTAATTCTATTAGAAAATTGAAAATCGGGAAAATTGCACCGGCAATACTAAGAGCAGCGAAACGCTAAAATAGAAAGGTTAAAAAATATGCTTACATCAGAAACTATAGATAGCTAATCATGAAAATGAAAAAGACAATGCAAATGGATTTTTATGCTCTTGAAATTGAATGCGTAATCCACAGGCACTGTCCTCCTTACGAAGGCCCAAATTTCCTTACGAAAATTCAAGTTGAAAGTAAATAGTTGACAGTAAATCGAAAAGTGTATAGTTGCAGAATTCTGGCAATGGTACAAAAGCGGATAACCACCATACATTATCTTGGGGGAGGTGGGCGGGGGGATCGATAAATTATAGGGTCTATGTGGAATTAAACTGACAAATATTCCAAAAACATGCCGAAAATTTTATTCTGTGGGGACGGGGTTTCACCAGTATACCGGATTTTTTGGGAGTCTAAACCCTCGAGAAAGGTATAAATCCTGAAAAAGGTTTTCACCTCCCAAATATCTTCAAATTCGCAGAATCTGCAATTTTTCAAACAATCCGTAGAAATAGTGCTCCTTCTAGCTATTTATCTATCTCTTTGCATAAAAGGGTGTAATTTTCCGCGTTTCACGCCATGTACTCAATTGTTTACTATATTTTTGTTTAATTCACACTAATTATTTTATGTTTTTCCGAATCATTTTTTGTTTTGCATTCTAGAAAGATATGTCATCGTCAGAAATGCCAAAAATGATGTTTTAGACGCATATCAATCGTTTTTAAACCCAACAAGGCACTTTTAAAACATTTTTGTATCCTTTTACTAAGATTCCCTTGTTGTTCGTATCTGATAGCCCAAGAGTGCCTTTTTAAGCGTTTTTAGACCATTTTTGGCTCAAAAATCTCAAATTTTTGGCGCTCGCGCCATGCGCTCATTTTTTGACCATATTTTGCTCAATTTACTCAATTTTTTCAAATTTTTTTCGAATGTTTTTACGTTTTTATTTTCTAGATAGAACGAGCATTGTCTGAAACCTCAAAAAACAGTGGTTTTTGAGCTGTACCCATCGTTTTTAATCCAGAAAAAGGCAATTTTTAAAAAATTTTTGGGCCTGACACCCAGAATTTTCATGCTGTACATGTGTATTAACCACTCGCACGAGTTATTTGAATTTCTTATCCTCAAAATGATGTAAACCTTCTAATGGCTGGACATGCATGTAGGGGGTTTTATGGTTTTGACCACCAAAATGGAAAAATTGGAACTTTTCTTGAAAAAATGAGGCTAAATGGAGACTAAAAACCACAGTTTTTTAAAGCGGCGCAAGGAAAACTCGTCCTACGCTAATGGGACATATCGAAGGCTAGCGTCATGCGCGAAAGCTTTCTTGGATAAAAAAATAGAAATTTAAACATTTTTACGCAAGTTTTCAAACAAATTTTTCTGCGCTTCACGCCGGATTTATTGGAATGAAATATTTCTGTTTCCTCATCAGTGTTTTTTGTTCCATCGCCTGCGAGTACCTGCTTTAGCAAATTTGCAGACAGGGAACCCGTGTTTTTCTGGCGCTTTGCGCTAGATTAATTGTTTTTATATTATTTTTGTGTTCTTAACAGCCCAAGCTTAAACTAGATATGGAGAACATGCCAAAATTTTTGGCGATCTGAGTCCAGTTATTGAGATTGCGTATTGTTGTTTATTTGTGATACACAAAAATTGAGTGCAAAGACAGCTTAAAGGAATCGCTCAGTCTAGCATGGACCGGATAACGAGAAATCAATGTGCACATAGATGGCTTTAACATTATATTTTTTGTACGAGTTAAAGAGAGGTGAAACTTGTTTAAATTTCATTCGAAATTTATACTCAGCAGTGTACAGAGCACATTAAAAAACGCATTTCCTGACAGTTCTAAGTTTTTTTTGGTGCGCTAATTAGGGCTCCGCGCGCAAACGCTCTATCCTGGCCATTAGCGGCCGCGCGAATGGGAGCGGGGCTAAAAATACACTGCTAAGAACCGATGAAATCGATAATTTTTTTAGTAAAAGTTCTTGAAACTGATCAGAAACTACAGATCAACGTAGCGAAATCATTCCAGTTTTTGACGTCATTTTGGCACAAGAAAGCTTAATATTTGACCCCCAGACTAGCTGACCCCCTAGTTTGGCTATTGTGTGCATCTACGGTCATATCCATACATGGGCAACCACCCCGAGGGAGGAGGGTAAACACGGTTGTGTAAAATTGGGAAAAATCCCAGACATGCCAAAAATTGAATTCTGGGGGAGGGTCTATCGATTTTTGAGGTAATCTATTGGATTCTCGGAGGGCCTAACCCTCTCCCCAGCCCCCTCCCCGTCCATGTGTGGCCATGGCTGAGCTGAGGAGGGCATGGTCGGTCGGAAGGGGGGCTGAACTGCAAGAGATTTTATTGAGCAAATGTGGTACACATTTACTAACAAAATTTAAATTTTAGCCCCATCTCGCATATGTTTCCTCGAAAAATTTGCTCATGTATTTGACCGACTTCAACACTTTGCAAAAATCGCAGTCAATTAAATGAAAATTTCGGTAATTCCAAATCGTACATGTATCAAAATAAGTCGAAAATAAGTAAAACAATTCGTAAACGATTTTTTGTCTAAGATTTTAATTATGATTTTTCTAATTTTTCCCGGTTTTCTTTTCTTTTTTCATTTTATACTCCGTACGTTGTCACTAATCCCGTTATGGATACGATGAATTACTTCAAACTTGCCAAATCTAGCCGCTTCCTGCCCAAAATTTATGGATAATTATTCTCCACGAGATTTTTGTCGAAAGAAATAGAAAATAATCCTTGCTATTACGAAACGAAAGAATATCTGCTATATCGTACATTTCGTGCATACGTTTTATTACATCGTGGGGAATCCATACGCTTTTAATGCTTAATTAAATATTTATTGAACGAAAGAGCCGGCTTTCTAGCCGTATTTATAAGATTATCTTGTAAAAAACGAAAACCTAATGCGCCTTGAAATAACCGCTAATTTAAACGCGCGAAAAAATACATTAGAAGACGGTAAGTAAGTTAGGCGCTAGTTGGACAAAGGCGCTTTTTTGTTTCCCGGTCTTTTTTGCGTTTTTTCGTCGAAATTTGGTATTTTATTGCCAATTTTAAGGTCTCGCGTTTTCTTACTGTTTTTCTAATATATAGAGATTATAATAACTTACTTTTCTGAGTACCTTTGAATCTTTTTTCGTATATTCCTAATTCCGGTTAATTCTTCGATTATTAATTAGTTTCATTTCATATTTGTGCCGTGATCTTAATTCATCTCTAGTCCTGCTTTTTTACTATATTCCCTTCCAAACATGCTAATAATAAATTCCTATGATTACAAGCATACATGCACAGTATGGGAATTCTGGGGGGGTGAAAATCTAAAGTGCCTTTTTTGGGCCCAAAAATAGCCGGTACGCGTTAAAAAACATCGTTTTTTGGCGTTTCTGACGATACTCTATCCTTCTAGAGCATGAAATCATGAAAAAATCTTCGAAAAAAGTCGAATAAATTGACCAATATATCGCTTAAAACATTAATATATGGCGCGAAGCGCCGAAAATTTGGCGATTTTGAGCAAATAGATAGCCAAAAACCCTTAAAAAGACACTTTTTCTACCAATTTTCAGGTAAGTTTAGGAAACTTCTGAAAAATCGCCAATTCTGGGGGGGTGAAAAATTTTTTGCGGGGGTGAAAAATGATTCTGCGGGGGGGGGGTTTGAAAAGCCCCCTAAACCCCTCAAGATCATGTATGATTACAAGACTATCATCGTCTAGTTCGATTCATAAAAATCAACGATTTAATCATTAATTTAATATTTATTTTATATTTTTTGTTCTATTCATTAAGCTGAATTTTTCATGCTAAACAGAATTGGGCTCCTTACATTTTGCTGCTAAATGATTTATTTACATATCTGCTTTATCGTTTCTTTTTAATGATTATTTTACTGAATTATGGACCAGTACGCACAAAAATGTTAGTTAATTTGACGCCTTTAATACGTTATTCGAAAATTTAGAAAATAAATAATAATAAATAAACAAATGCTGTTTAATGATTCTCACGAAAATTTGTTTTGTTTTTAAACGTATAAAAAAAATAAAATTTGGGCACTAGGAAATATGGAAATTTTGAATTGAAGATATGACAAATATTTTATTCAAAGATATCTTAATAGCGTTTGATATTGTTGATATTTGAAATTCACCACAAACCAGTCAATAGTGTTGCGAAATTTCTGAGATATTATATCAAAACCGATTCCACCATGCAATTGTTCAACTTGCATGATTATTAATATAACTATTCCATCGATTCTGTTTTCATTATTATTTTTTCTAATAATTTTGGTTTATTAATAATTATAAATTTACCCATTTTCCTCAGATTGTTCATTATTTTATCGGTATTTCCTGGCCATAGGTGTTTCTCATCGAGCACTATCCGTTGGCATCAGAACATTGCTAAAAACAGAGAAAATTTCAAAAATTGAATTCTGGGGACGGGGTATTCCGCCTTCTGGATGGATTGCATACCCCTAACCCCCACGCCCGCGCGTGTTCCTGGCCCAATTTATATATCTATATATTTTTTTGGATTGACAAGTGGCTACAAAGAATGCGGATATACGAGATAATGAATTTCCCGGAGTCGAAGAAAACGACTAGCCAGCTACACGCGTGTGAATCATGCATGCGTAAAAATATGAATGCGATTTAGCGAAAAGTAGTACTTCATCGTCCCTTTTGCCTTCCGGCTATTCACCAGAAATTTTTTCCAGTCATATGTTCTGCACTCTTGCGGCAACTATATTATATTTAATACTATCGTCATCATCACGCTAAAATCATTTTTGCTTGTTTTGACCAACTTGCTAAATCTATCTATTCGTCATATATCACGCTCGAAATACGTGTGAGAAAAGGAGCAAATGGCGCGCCCTATTCCTTACTATATTATTATTACTTCTTAGCTAGCTTTTATACATATATAATGGACTTACGGGCGACTTGGGCAAATTACAGAGCGGCTTGGATTTGCATACTTCTCGAATTCTCAATGGGTCGGCTATACATATCGACATAATGCTTTCTCAACTGAGCTTTCGCCTTTGTCTTTGTTTTCTTATATGCGAGGTCATTATTATTATTATTTTTATGCTAAACATATATAAAAGCGTGCTAAACACCAGCGTACGCTATTATGATACACGAATCGGAGAAATGTGAGTTACACGTGTAGCGTGTAGGAGGCAGGATGGTTTTCTCGGATGTTTTTACGAATTGTTGGAACACATTTGTTCCGCGAATTTATTTAAACCCCAAAAATGTCACCGCTATCATCACACCGACGCATCGAATGTGTGTTGTAATGGAATATTTTTATGTCAGCGATTGTCGGTTTTTGGAACAAATGGTCGAAAGTTTTTACGCGCGACGTGTTGCATGTAAATTTTCGAAAAATGTAGCTACATATATAACGTTACGACGAGCTTAACACGCTTCTTTTACCACGCGATTGAAGCAACAAGCGGGAAGCTACTCTTGTCAATTAATTAGCCGAAAAGCTCGCGGAGAAACGAACCCGCCGATATGGCGTATTTTGACTAGTTTAAAAGCCGGTCGATTATATTCGTCGTTAAGTATCGTATCGGTAAAACGCAATTAATACGGTTTTCTCGCCGCCCGGCTCGCCGCGGTGGTGTAAAGTACCGTAGACTTGTTTACACTCGCAGCGAGTTACAGTAATAATAATAATAATACTAATTGTTATTCGGCGTAATGTTTACACGGCGGACTTTGGGCAGTCCGCCAGTCGGCCGCCCTAATGAAAGGATGATATTCGGATTCGGGCGTTTGTTATTACTGTATTTCTTCGCGTGTTTACACTCTTTGCTCATTTATTCGGTGAAGGGCGACTATTTGAAAGGTTATTAAGCGGAAGCGTGTTTACACTAGGCGCGCTCGTTTACTTGGCTTAATTACAATAAATTAATTACACTTATATTAATTATAATTAATTAATTGATAGTTTGTTCCCACAATCTTTTTCACAATTTTCACGGAAGTTAGCGGTGAAGTAAATAATTTGTTTTAATTCCTGTCAATTTCAACTAACTTTTATTTATAATTATTAGAATTATAGTTATCATTAGTAGTTTGTTTTCACAATCCCGTTAATTCATTGTGCAGGAGTAAACAAATACGTGGTCGAAATCGTCCAATTAAAAAATGTGCATTACGTTTAATATACTAATTAGGTTATTTACCTATGTAAAATGTATAGGTAAACAAAAATTATAAGCATAAATGATATTAAAATAATATAAATACATATGTCGAATCGTTAATTTAGTAGCTGGTAAGCAAACGTGAGCAAAATTTATGAAATTAAATTAGATAATTTGAAATTTATGTAAAATTTAAAATTAAAAAAATTTATTTTGGAAAATTTCATGGAGTGAAATGGCGAAAAGTGTTGAAAATTCAATTCTGGATCTACCGAATTTTCAGGGGCTTTAGGATTTTAAAGGGTCAAGATTCCACAGATCCCACATGCCCATATGTAATGGTGGTAATCAAAATTCTGAAAAGAAAACGTTTGAAAATATATTTTAATCCTAAATTTTGAACGAATTTATTAGACGTTCTTATTCCATCTTAGTTTTGTTCTATTATTTTGGTTAAAATTTTAATTCTAGTCTTATTTATATTTTCATAAATGTTTATTTTTCTTTCTTTACTTATTCATTTATTTACTTTAGAAAAGCGCATTCAGGACCTTTGATTTATTTTAGCAATGCTATGCTATACATCATTCCAGCTGCTTTTAAATTTTTTATACGTGAAGTGAATAAGATAGAATAGAAATTGAAAAAGTTACACTATTGCGTCATAAACTTTTGGCTTTAAGAAATTGTAAAATCGATATAAGATGCTGAATTTGTTATTTGCTGCCCATCGAGTTTTGAAGGCGATGCAGAGCATAATTTTAATTTTTGTTTTGACTTGTTTTTTACTTCCAAATCAATACTTTCAGACGTTTTTGTCCATAATTTAATTTTTTTAAATTAAGTCTTTATTCATGTTTAAATATTGTATTTTATTTCATGTTTGTGCTTATGTTGTTACTCTAAGTTTTATATTTATGATTTACGTTTTATTTTTTAAAGTCAATGTTACAGTTTTAAAAAATAATACTCAAGCATGAATCAAATTTTTAAAATTTAAAACAAAAGATGTCTTAGCTCTTAATTTGGTTCTGATCTCTGTTCCTTTTATTTTCAAAACTAATGTTCTTGTATATTTAGGAAGTTGTTGGACTGAACGAAATTAGCAAAATGACTCTCGTCAATGTTTTCGAAAATTTAGCGTTTCTCAGGAAAAACAATTTTTTAATAAGAAAAGTGCATTTTTCTTGTTTTTTTCAAAGCCTCGGACTTTATATGCAGCACAAATCCTAAATAGAAAAACCAAAATAATGCATTAAATCTAATTATTTTATTATGCAGAAAAAGGAAATCAACACCGAATTATTACACGGATTAATAATTATTTAGATATTGATTATTCTCAGATTATTATGGCACAGTAAACATTGTTTACATTCGAGATCAGCGAGAATTAAGGGGCGAAAAACACATTGTAAAATAAGAAAGAAAAAGCAAGAAATATAAAGCATTAAACGCGTGCATAAGTTCGTATAATACGATTAAATATTTTCTAACGAGTAGAAGATTTTATTGAATATTTTTATTTTGTTATTCAATAATGATTCATAAAACTTCCACTCTGCGTCCTAAGAAGTGATTTTTTCCACAAAGTACATACATCGTTCTTGGTCGTAAAATTTTCATTTAAATATGTCCTCAATCATTAAATAGGTCGATTTGAATTTGCTTTCAAAAAATTTACGTTATTTTTTATGTAAAATGCAAATTATAAATAAGTTAGATAAATTAAATTGTATTAATTACATAGATTACGTAAACCCAAGTTATTTTTGTTCAGCAGTCATGTACCGTTTTCATGCGTGTAACAACTCATAATTTTGGAAGGGAAGTAGCCGGCATTTTTGAAAGAATTATTTTCTATTTCTGGTCAAAAATAGCAAAAAGCTTCTAAAAATGACCTAAAAACGCACATTTATACCAAAAATGGATCGGGCGACATATTTAAGTTTTTGAGAAATGAGATGAGGCAACTGACTTCGATTAATGACGCTATTGATTCAAAACGAGGAAATCTAGCAATTATGGTTGGCAGCAAAGAGTTAATATTTTGTAAACGAGTATGAAACAAGCGAAACGGAAAATAAACATAAAAATATTATAAATAAAAGAATTTATTAAAAGATAGAATTTATCTAAATTAAATCAAGATTTTAGCATAATCATTATTTTCATCATAAACGTTTAATGTTCCTGAAACGCGTAATTATCCAAATTTTATTATATGCTGAAGAAGTGTTATTTTTTGAAAATGTCTGAATTGTTTAAAACTTCAATGCTTTACATTTTCCGACGATTCTTCTTTTTTAAATGGTCTGCTCACTCTAGAACCTCATTTAGAAACCAAATGAAGACAATAAGAAAAATCGTGGTGAGGGGCATAGATATTTGTATTAGTTCAAAATCGATTTATATTTAGAGCTTTTATAATTAAGAATCCTTCATTAATAATTTATAAATTTAGAACTTCCTTTTTCAATTAATATTTTTTTTAAATTAATATTTCTCAGGTTTCTTGCCCGTCGTTCAATGCTTTAGTTGCATGTCGAAAGATCTGCAGGACAATTTTCACTTGCTTTCGCGAATTTATTTACGGCAACAAGTGTTCGACGACCGATGCAACGAACCGTTTTCGGACAAAAATATACCGCTCGTCAATTGCTCCAATATTTGCGTCACGCTCAAAGAACCCGATTCTAGGCTGGGTAATCAATTAGTGCATTTTTAATTACTTTATTAATTATTGTCGGTGCGAAAAATATTTATGCTTAAAGCCGTTGTGCTGCGTTAAAGGACTTATACGTACCTATAAATATTTAGGTTTAAACCCGTGGTGTTGTGTTATAAGGACTATACCTTATACCTTGCGGTTGGTTTAGGGTTTGAAACTTGCCTAAGAGTTAAAATTTTGATGGAAAAAATAAGAAAAAAGGCCTAAAACAAAAGCTAGAACTATTTTACAAGTTCTTGATGAAGAATGTGAAATTTTTAAGTTTACTTTAAATAAAGCATTTATAATTCTTTACTTCTTAGACCGGCTGTGTTGCGCAACTATAGTTTAGACCAGACATGTAGCGGCTCAAAATTTTAGGCGGGGTCCGGACAATTTTTGTGGCAGGGATGGGGTGAAGGGAAAACGACGTCCAGTTTTAGGCCAAAAATGGCAATAAACATCTAAACTTGACTCCAAGAAAAGCAACTAAAAACGGGGGAGAGATCGGTCAAAAGTTTTCTGACTCTCGGGGATAGGGGGACGGCCAACTTCGGCTGGGGATCCCTCTTGTATGGTTTATATTTTACAGACACAAAAGGTATAATTTTATGGGGAAGATAGGGCAGAATTATAGAAGCAACGGAACAAAAATAATACTTAATGGGGAAAATGCTAATAATCGACTAAAAATTATACATAAATCGTAAAAAATATCCTCAGCGGTTACCCCCCTCTCCCGTTGGGCTTACTGATTATACGTGAGTAGTCCTAAATTTTGGATGGGGTACGAAAATTTTAAAAGGTCAAAAGAGTGCCGAAAAACTGACGGTCAGGGCCAAAAAACACCATTTTTCGACGTGTCTTTTCTTCAAGCTTTATACATTTTCACCGAGAAATATCGAAAAAAATTCCAATTCAGTTAGATATACTATAGGTCTCCTGTATTCCGGGAGTCTATACTCCCGACCAGACATGCACGTGGAGTTCGGGATTTTTAAACCCCAAGAATGAATAAATCGAAAATTTCCTCGGCAAAAAGAGGCAAAATAAAGGTAAAAAACGAGTGAAAATTGTAAACTTTCTTCACAAGTGCTTTAAATCGACCAAAACTATATAAGATAGTTTTAACGCTTTTTAGCGCTTATCTTAGTTTTTGAGATTATTGTGGCCAAAAAACTCTATTCTTGACCCCCCAGACCGACTGACCCCCATCCAGATCGGCCATGCTGTGCATCTGTGCTCCTGACTCTTACGCCCATATGTGCTGAAATTTAAAAATATTAAGAATTGCATATTAATTTTTAAAAAAGTTAATTAAAATGATGTATTTCATAAGCAAATTGTAATCCTCGCTTGCCCACTTATTCCAGGACTGAAGTCAAAATTTGATGAACTTGGGAGCATAAAATAATTACGTTATAAATCTACATTTTGGAAAAAAATAGAAATGGTCACTGAAAAAAATGCATGAAAGAAATCAATAAAATTGGATGAAACAAAACCAAAAAAGTAATAAAAAGCAATAAAAGTCTAGCTTAATCATATTTAACGAACATGAAATTAATATTACAATACGATTTTTCGGTTAGGCGAGATTGACTAAAATTCGTTGAATTAACGTCACTGATAAATGGAAACGTCATTTTACTGATAATAACTTCGATAAAAAATCGAGAAAAATTTGTAAATTATTATTTTCAAATATTAGATAAAAATTACTTAATAGCCTTTTTCGGTGCTGTCAAAAACTCAGTTTCTTAATTTTTAGCTCGGGCAACTATCTTAGCCTTAAATCGAAAAATGATCCAACTTTAATATTTACAAAATTACGTGGCGAAAATGCCATTATTCGGACGTTTCTGATGAAGTTTTTCTTTAAAATAAAATCATTCATTATTGAAAAAAGTTGAAGAAATCCGACGATATACCACCCTTAGTATGATCGAAAAATGGATGTAAGGCGCGAAGTTCTCAAGAAAAGTGGTACATTTCAGTCAAAAATGGCCGAAATGCTAAAAAGAACATTTTCTAATTTTTTTTAGGAAAATTCTAAATTGTACGCAATTTTACGGAGTCAGCAGCACGAATGTACCGCATGGGAACTCTGGGGGTCAGCGTCAAAAAATTTATAAAGGCGCCTTTTTTGGGCTCAAAAATCATAGATGCACGTTAAAGACACTATTTTCGGACGTCCCGGATGGTGTCCATTCTTTCTGGAACATAAGAACAAGTATATTATAGGTACGCGCACTATCTATGATGAAAAAGTCACGAAAAAATTGGGAAAAATTTTGCATGATCCAAATATAGTAAAAAACAAGAATATGGCGCTAAGCGCCGAAAATCCGACACTTTTGAGCCAGAATATAGCTAAAGCGCGTAATACACCGCACTTTCTACGATTTTTTTCGGAAAATCGAGCATTCTGGGAGGTTGACGGCTATCCTAGGGTTAAAGCTCCACAAGAACACGTAGGGTCAGCACTAGACATGCGCGTGGTGAGTTTGGGGGGTATTGCTTGATCCCCTGAAGTAGAAAAATTGAAAATCTTCTGAAAAATGTGAGGAAAATATAGAGGCAATGAGCCGATGAAAATGAAAATGCTTCCGCAAAACTGTTTCGAAATGATTAAAAACTGAGGATTAACGTATTTTTAAGCTATATATAGCGTTTAACTTAGACTCTGAGGGCAATCAAGCCTAAAAAAACTTCTGGTTGACCCTGTGATCGGCCGAGTATTCATTCTGGAGAAATCAGCGCAACTTTCCCTAAGCCGTTTACAACCCTCAGATTATCATTATTATCAATAATGAATAAAGATATCGTTTTTGTGTTTCGTTGACGATATTTTTCCAGAAAAAATAACATTTCCTTTACGAAAACGACGACCCCAAAAATATTGTTAACGATATTGAATCGTTTTTTAAAATAATATATAACATTTTTCCCATTTTCATGTTTTTTCATTGTTCTTGTGGTCTGATTCAAATTCTTGAGATTTTATACAGCGATGTGATTCGAAAGCATCAACAATTCAAAAGCGAAAAGAGCGACTGATTTCTTACCCACCCGTCAAGTTTGGACAATTGACTAATATTTTGAACAACGCGGCCGTTTCCCGCTGGTGGCCTAGGTGTTAAGACTATACATGGGCAGCAGCACTATTCCGGGGAGATCAAAACCGGCAAAAATCCCAAAAAATGCCCTAAACTTAATTCTAGAGGTTATCGATTTTTGCGTGGGTTTTCACATTCTGGGGGTGTAAGCACCGTAACTGGGCGTGGGGGTTTGGGGCTATGCACCCCCAGAAATAGAAATACCCCCAGAAACCAAAATACCCCCCCAGAATTCAATTTTTGATTTTTTTTGTTTTTTGCGCAATTTATTGATGCCAATGGATAGTGCTCGATGAGAAACGTTGAAATATGGTGTTTTTTCGCCGTACCACCATTTTTAGGCCATTTTTTACCTTTAAAAAATCTTGCACACCCCCAGAGCTTTGGTGCTGCCCACATATGGTAAGTACACCCTTAACCCTTAACCCCACTCCCCCACTCCCACGCCCGTGCATGATTAAGACGCCTGCATTCAACTTGAAAGGGATGGGATCGATATCAGCAGCAGGTGCGACTTTTTTCGTGCACTCGTGCACTACATGGTCACTTAAAACCGAAATTTGAATGGCAATAATGCCAAGCAAAGGCCAGAGCAGCAAAAAATACATGCAGGACACGACTGACGAACCAGAAAGCAGGAGAGGCGGGTACTGAAAAAACGCCTTTTGCCGATTGGCCGCATTGCTCACACTTTCGAATCACCTTACTCTAAGAAAAGTCTCAAGAATTTTGAAACAGACTATAGAAACTAATGTGCAAGTACTTACTTCTAAACGCTTACCCTTCTGTTCATTTACTGAGTAGTTTTACTCTCACTTGTTGATCCAGCTGAAGCACGTCGCCGTAAACGGCACTTTTCTTGTAATTATGCCCCATTTCGAAGCTTCTAAAATTTTTCGACCATTAACCCCCACCCGAACCTCCAAAATTTTGGCCCCCCCGCGTTGCGTAGTGTGAATCTTCAGGCGTCGTGCTCGGCTACAATTACATTCGCGGCTGCGCCGACAAAATATTCGTCGACGGCTATTTGAACCGTAGCGCGTTGGAGACGCACGCGTTTTATTTCGAGGATTTGTGCCGGGTGCTGCCCTGGCGCCAGCTAATCATAGGCGGCGCCCCTCGGCACAAATCCGTCGACGTCGTGTTTTGCTCGTGTTACGGAAATCGGTGCAACGGGGCGCGGAGCCCGTCGTCGATGGGCGGAGGTCAAAGGTCGCCGACGAATTTCTTCCCGCTAGTAATTCCGTTTTCGCTGGCCGTTTGGACGCTATGGAGGACTCGATAATTACGTATGTATATGGGCATATACGTACGGTGATTCTCGGCCGAACCCGTCGAAGGACCGTTTCAAAATAATCCGTTACAGATTCGAACAACCGACTGCGCTGGCGCGGTTGTAAACAACTCTCCGGTGCCATTCGAGCTAGCCGTACTACGGGGCCGTCCGATATTTGCACGTTTGTATACTGAAGTCGTTATTCTGATCTTTAACAGCTGAAAATCTAGGGCAAAGACCCACTCCGGTAAACCTCCAAAATTAATTTTTTGAACATTCTTTCGTAATTTTCTAATGGCAGTGAATCATAAAATTCGCACATCGGGAGAATTGAGAGGGGCTGCTGCCCCCATCTGAGCGGACCGTAAGTTAGATACAGTTTGACGATTTTGGCCCAAGATACTATATTTTCAAGCAATTTCGACACAAGTTGAGCACAACTTATTGTAATTGAAACCCTGGATTTCAACGCTTTCTGGCCACCATAGGTGGGCGGAACCAAAGTTCTGGGGGGGTGCGAGATTTTTTCAAAGGTCAAAAAATGGCCTTAAAAATCGTGTATGGCAAAAAAACACCATTTTTCAACCATTCTCATCGAGCATTATTTATTGGCATCAAAAAATGCGAAAAAATTTAAAAATATTTTCAAAAATTGAATTCGGGGGAGGGGTTTTGGTTCCTATGAGGGTGCATACCCCCAAACCCCTCCTCCTCCCACGCCCAGGTATGCTGGCCACCCAGGACCTTATGTTTAATGGAGTGGATAGGTCGATGAGTAATTCCCGACAATAATTTGTCGGCATTTTTTAATTTTAGGTATTTTTCTTTCCCTATAGCTAAGTTCGTTTGAATTTGGGGACATCCATGTGGTGGGTGTAGTCAGACATCACGGGGTGACGTAGGTGGATATTAATGGCTCCTTCTTTGGCCGAACAGCAAATTTAAAAGGATTTATCCGATCGAATGCTCACTAGTTAAACTTTTCGAATATTTCTGATTTTCCTTTCATCGGAAAAAACAAGATAATTTAACGCATCTTTGACATCTGCTTCAATCGCTGAGTTATGACTTAATCTTCATCCGGCCTGACGAAAAAAATAAACTAAAATTAAGTTAATTTAACTTATACTCCTGGAATATGCCGCTTTATTTTTAGCTATTGTTGTGCAAAACAACGTAATTTTTTTGACTACTTTCCTGTTTGTTCAAATTATGAGAAATTCGTAAGATACATAGAAATATTGCTTATTCTGGCATTTCTGGGTGTCATTAAAATCGTGTAACAAGCTGTGCAAAAGGAGTTACACGTTGGCATACGCCTCGCAATGTTAAAATTAATTGCATGTTATTCTGCCATCAATTTGTTCTTATACGTTCATCGTTCTTAGAATGTGTTTATTATATTGCATTGGATCGTTTTTTTGGGAAGAATAATAAATTATTTCATGGCTTCAGACTAAGTCTCAAACATTAATCAGCTATATGTAGCAATAAACATGTAGTAGGGCTCCTTTATCTACATAGACCCATAGAACGAAGTCTGCGTGGTGATCAATTTGATTGCTCTATGCGTAAAGATAGATAAAAACATGTACATATAGTCGATTTTAAGCTAACGCTCCTACTGGATTTAGTCCAACTTAAATTAAGAGGCCCTGTTATTCAGTACTTATGCACGCAAGCACACGTGGGCGTGAGTGGGTTAGGGGGAGGTTATGCACTCCCCCGGAAGTTGAAATACCCCCCAGAAGTCAAATCAAGATACTCCCCCCAGAATTCAAATTTTTATAATTTTTTTGCTTTTCTAGCGATTTTTTGATGCCATTAAATAGTGCTCAAAGAGAAACGTCGAAAAATGGTATTTTTTCGCCATACGACCACATTTAAGACCATTTTTCATTCCCCCCCCCAGAATTTCGGTGCTGCCCACCTATGCACGCAAGTGCTTAACCGGGCCTTTTAACACTCGGTCGGTACCACGTAATGGACCGATGAAGCAAAATCGCCAAAAAGAACTCTGAAATTAAATTCTGGGAGTCATTCAGATCCTTGAGGAGGGATTCCGCAAGACACCCACCACGCCCACGCTTGCCGATTGGCACCTATAAAAACCATGCTAGAATAGGTTGTTAAATCATGTTTTATCAGGGCATTGAAAACGAAATTGACATTTTCTAGTTAATTGATTTAATATTTTCAAAGTATTAAATTATTACTGAGTAGGTACATTTTTTGAAGCACTAAAGCTACATCTCATTCCTGTTTGTCTCTTTTCAGTCAGGATAAGATACGGAAAATTTCCAGGTCTGATATCATTGTCCTAAAATTCGACATTTGTTTTTTTTTTTAAATTCTGCATCATTTGCCTAATGACTTTCTCACTGACCTGTGTAAGTTGCAAGGGTCCCTGCTGCCGGTTCCAAACTCAGTATACAACTAAAAACAATCATCTGACACTTTATCGGATTTATTGCAATCCAATCGGTTCAGTTTAATTTTTGCGATCCATTTTTGATTAATCATGATGCAATTTTATTTTGTTTCACCCAAATTTGAGCAAAAAGTTCACCACCAGCTATCCAGAATTAGGGGTGGATTTATGTACAATGGACTATAAGCAGGCACATAGCTCTGAGGAGAATGGGGGTCCGGACCCCCCAAAATTCAGAAGAATCGGAAAAATAGAACTTTTTAAACGTTACTTTGTGCAATTTTGGGACTTTTTGGGCTTAGCCCCCCCAAAATAGGTGTTGGTCCCCCTAAAATAGGACGGCAAGCTATGTGCCTGAATATAAGGCCTGGATATGTAATTTGCTTAGATTTTTGGTTGCTCGCGATCTATGGAATGGAAGTAAGTTGCAATAATTTTTAACCGTCGGTGATCTTAATTTTGCCCATTTCCGGCGCTTGCGCCATATAATTCTTTTTAATGACATCTATTTGCTTTTTCGGCAACCTGGAAGTCATTTTCGGCGACAGGAAGAGGTTTTTTAGCAGAAAACATTTACCCGACTCCTAAAACAATTTCTGCAGCGGAAACAGCTATAGTCAGCACAATTTTCTCATTTTGCAGCATGAAGTTAAAAAACTTTTGACACTTCACGCTGAATGCTACAAATACTGAAAATTCAGCAGTAAACGTCCTTTGCGTAGATTGTAAAGATTTTCCGGCGCGTTGCGCCGAGGTTTTGCTAATGTCAAAGGACTCGAATCATTTTTTCGCACAAAATCGTCGGAAATCTTGAAGTTTATCGTGGAAGAGTTGTGAAGTGACTTTAAATTGAAGTAGAAAACGTAAAACGCCGTAAAAAACGCAATTTCGCTCGTAAAGAGCTTATTTCCGCCATTCGTTGATAGCGAAGAATCGTTACAAACGAGAAAAATTTTTTCGAGTAATTATAGTAGATGGTTCGTCACGATTTTTTGATTTTTTAGCCCAATGTATTTTCAGGATTTTTATCCCAATGTATTTTAGATCTTCTATTCGTCCATGTTTATTTTAGATTTCCCGAAAACCAGAGTGTTACCGCTGATTACAGTAAACCCACAGGGAAAAATTTTTTCGCATGTTTTTTGCGATTTTTTAAATCACATTTGTCCCATCCAGATTCCCCAGAATTCAGTTGCTGTCCATGTCGGTAAGGTAGTACTTACAAAAAGTGTATTTTACTTTGGAAGCCTTTATAGGCGGAAAGACTATATGATGAAAAAATACGTGAACGTTTAACAGACACCCACAAACTGAACTGCTGGATCCAGGACTTTATAAGGGAGCAAAATTCTGACTTTTTCACAGTCGAAAATGATTCCTAAATGTTGCCCGTTCACGTACATAATTGAATTTTGCCGCTCTTTAGTGTCAAATTTCAGCTGGAATAAGTTTCGGCTTAACTATTTTTGATAAGAATGCGATATTTTCCGAAATTTTGTTAAAAAAAGTGTCAGTGATTATCTAGACCCAATTATTTGAGCTTAAGTCGAGGATAAAATTTGAGTGCACAGACGGTTGAAAATGATTAAAGTGCCAACTATTCCGAGAATTTTTGTCTAGAAACTGAATAAACTAAAATCACTGCGTTTAATGGTTTTGAAATCTTCGGAAAGCCTCTTCGTTACCAACAAAAAGTTATGTATTTCTGCTAATTTCTTTACGGAATTTTTAAAATATGAAAGCCAAAATCACGATTAAAATTGTAGGCCTTTTATCCTTTATGGAGTACACTGACTTGCATGGGAATTATGTCTGAGGAGTTGTGTGGAAATTCACATACGTTTGATGCGTTCCGAGCTGTGGTGAAAATTTTTGCAGCTCCAATGCGTACTGAATTGTGTAGAAATTCCCACGCATTTAGTGCACGCACATTTGCAATGGAAACTTTCTCAGCTACTGAATTTCCACACGTTTAATGCATGCTGAGCTTATGTGAAAGTTTTCACAGCTTTAGTGCATACTAAGTTCTGTGGAAATTCTACACGTTTGATATATTTATACGGAGTTGTGTGGAAATTACCACACATTTAATGCACAGAATTGCGATGGAAATTTTCATAGATTCAATGCATACTGAGTTGTTGAAATTTCCGTATGTTTGATGCATGCTGAGCTTGAGTGGAAATTTTCGCATCTTTAGTGCATACTTTGTGTGGAAATTCTCATACGTTTGTTATATAGTTGTGAGGGAATTTCCACACATTTAGAGCAGACAGAGTTGCGATCATAGGTGGGCAGCACTGAAATTCTGAGGGGGTTTGCAAGATCAAAGGTAAAAAAATGGTCTTAAAAATAGCGGTATGGTGAAAAAGACCATTTTCAACGTTTCTCATCAAGCGCTATCCATTAGCATCAAAAAATTGCAAAGAAATCAAAAAAAATTTCAAAATTGAATTCAGGGGGTATTTAGATTCCTTAGGATGGGGGGAGGTATTTGCCTTCTGGGGAGGCGGGTGCATGCCCCTAAACCCCACCCCCACGCCCACATGTGGTTGCGATGGAAAACTTTCAAAGCTGTTATGCATACTGAATTTCCGCACGTTTGATGCATGCTTAGCTTACTTGTGTGCGGAAATTCCCACACGTTCGCTATATCAAGAGTTGAGTGGAAATTTCCACACCATTTAGTGCAGCTGCAATGGAAACCTTCAAAGCTTTAATGCATACTGTATTTCCACACCTTTAATGCAAGCTCAGCTATGTGGAAGTTTTCACAGCTTTAGTGTATACTAAGTTCTGTGGAAACTCCTACATGTTTGAAATACCTACAAAGGACTTGTGTGGAAATTGCCGCACATTTAATGCACACAGAATTGCTATAGAAATTTTCATAGATTCAATGGCATACTGAGTCGTGAGGAAATTTCTCGCACGTCTGATGCATGCTGAGATTGAGTGGAAATTTTCGCAGCTTTAGTGCATGTTTGTGTGAAAATTCCCACACGTTTAATATAAAAGGAATTTTGTGGAAATTTCCACACATTTAGTGCATGTTGAGCTTATGTGGAAATTTTCTACAGCTTCCCACACGTTTGATATACCCCTATAAGATGTTGTGTGTGAATTTCCACACATTTAATGCACACAGAATTGCGATGGAACTTTTCACAGATTTAATGCATTATGAGTTGTGTGGAAATTTTCGCACGTTTGATGCACGCTCAGGTTAAGCGGAAATTTTCGCAGCTCTAGTGTATACGAAGTTGTGTGGAAATTCCCACGCGTTCGATAAATAAGAGATGGCGAAATTTCCACACATTTATTGCACACAGAGTTGCAGTGGAAATTTTCACAGCTTCGATGCATACTGAGTTGTGTGGGAATTTTCACGCGTTCAAAGCGCATATGCTGAACTTGAGTGGAAATTTTTACAGCTTTAGTCTAAGTTGTGTGGAAATTCCCACCACGTTTGATGTATAAGGAGTTGTTTGAAAATTCCCACTCATTTAGAGCATACTGTCATCGAAATTTTCAACAATAAGCGCCAATTGAACCTTGTAGAAATTTCACACATCTGATATCCTTTTGATTTGGGTACCTGAAAATTTCTATACATGTATTCATTGCATTGTGACTATATCTCAATGTGCTTAAATGGTAGTTTTTCAGATTCCTCTGCTGCATGCAGCACTACTAGTACTACCGAACTCTAGATCCAAAGTTAGATCTTCAGCCGAAACACAAATGCGCAACCTTTTTCAATGATAGTATGAGTAGAGTTGGCAAAACGTTCCAAAAACAGTCATCGTTCCCGTTCCCGTTAACGATACTCAATTATCATTCCATTAATGATAGTGGAATACATTCCAAAACTGATACGTTCCTATTTTTGTGAATGACAATTGCATATTGTACCATAAACAATAATTGATAGCATTCCTAAAACATTTTAGTCCTTGTTTGTCATTAATGATGATCAATTATCATTCTGTTAACAATGAATTGAATTATTCCAAAAGCTTTTCTATTCCCGTTCCCATTAACAATGATCATTTATTCTTTGCTAACCATTAATTAAATTGTTCCAAGGCATTTCTATCTAAATTTGTTACGTTATTGAGTACATGCAATATTTTATCATTGTTAACATCAAGTTGCAAAAATCTATTAATTCATATAAGTGACACATACACATTAGATGCATTGTTTACTGTTATGTAGACAACGAAAAGAATAAAAAAGCATAAGAATTAGGAAGGCATAAGATTAGCTTTTTAAAAATGCAAATGCCGAATTCATGCAAAAGAAAGTTTCAGTTTCCAAACGTTTGTTGCTAAGATTGTGGCGCTTCTTATAAAGTATGGAAGCCACCCAACTCAAGACTCTTTCACATAGTGCTGATGTGGCTGGTACTGCAAGCACCAATATGACAATTGCATGTAAATTCGGGAAAGCTGATTTTTTTCCTTCCAATAGGAGAGCATATTTAAATCATTGTTAATACAGCATTTGCAATCCATCTGAAACATAAAAAAACAATTTAGCCATTAAACAATTCATAAAGCAGTGTGGGCAGGCTGGATAGAGAGGGGCAGGGTTGAGCCAGCAGGGAGTGCAGGCCATAAATGAGCAGCACCACATGTGGGCGTGGAAGGTTGGGGGAGGTATGCAATCCAGAAGACAAAATAATCAAAATGTAAAATGAAAAAACTCGACGAGAAACATTGCAAAATGGTGTTTTGTCCACCGTAGCACCGCTTTTAAGACCATTTTTGACCTTTAAAACATTTTGCACTCCCCTCCAGAATTTAGTTCTGCCCGCACATGGGTGGCACCAAAGTTCTATGGGTGCAAAATTTTGTAAGAGGTAAATGTTGGTCTTAAAAATAGTGCTATGGCAAAAAATACCATTATTCAATGTTTCTTGGCTAGCTCTATTTATCTATTGGCACCAAAAAATTGTAGGAAAAAGAGAAAATTTTGAAAAGCTGAATTCTGGAATCCTGGGGGGTAATGTTGGGTATTTTCATTTTCATGGATAGGTATATGGCCTTGTGGTAGTTGCATACCCCAAACTGCACGCAGTAGCATACCCAGGGTTTTCTGCCAGGGGTAAGAGGATGGAACCAAAAATTTATCTAAAAGTGTCAAAAATAGCTCAGAATTGGGCCATCACCTGTAGGATGCAGAAAATTTAGGACAAGTTTTAAAAGTATTTGAAAGTTTTACACAGAAAAACACGAGATAATTTGTTTTAAATTCGGCAAAAATTTACTTCAAAAATCATATGTAAAGCGCTGAACAAAGCACACAAAATGCTATAAAGTATGGACTGATTAAATTACAATGTATTTACTCGTTAAATAATTTTAACTTTCACAGAAACATTGATCTGTACAAAAGCTACTCTTCTGAAGTAAAAATAAGACTTTTGTGCGCCAAGGAAGTCAGTGAATGCAACGGATTAACACTATACCGGCATGAAGCACCGAAAAATTCTTGGAAAATCATGATATAAATGGTTAACATCAGTAAAAAATACACAACTTTTCTCTACCACACTCAATAGTTTTTTGGCGACAGGAGGGCGGCTGCCTCCCCCCTCCGCCGCCCCCACAAAATCCTCCCTTTGACCCCACATCTAGGTATGGTGGAAGCTGGGTGGACAAAATGACCTTACCCAAGACTGCTAGAACTTGTCAAACAAACTTCCAAAAAGTATGTAAGCTTCTGGGTGGCATTTTGGGACTTATTGTAGCATTTCTTGGTGGTGCCCAAATGTTATGTGTTTGAATAATAATTTTAGCATTTTTTATCCATTTTTCATCAATATCTTAAAAATCTACAGCGATTCATGTTGACTGAACTAATTTGTAGAAATACCTAGGATGCCGTTAATACTTGTTCAATATTTTAGCTTTAAGCTTTCTATGAAATTACTGACTTAAAGACTTAAAGATCATTTGGAACGATAATCAAGACCGTTCCGAGGTAGCGTTGGCAAAAGTCCGGGAAAATAAAGACTTCCGGACTATAGTCCTCATACTTTATGCCAAAATATTGCATGTAATCAAATTTGTCTATTTGGCTAACCGTTTTTATTCCATTCCTCATGGTTTGGATGAGGTCATGTATATTTAAATATCTTGCTCGAGGAATAAGCAATTTTTGTCGCACATTGTTTTTGATGTCGTAAAACTGTATCATATTCTGCTCCTTGGCAACATTGTGCCATGTATTTGCATAAATTATTTCAGCTAACCCAACCTCCCAGTCGCCAGTTAATGCGATTTGTCTAGGCAGATTGGTAACAAAAGTGGCTGCAGTATTTGTTTCTTGTGAATTGCTCGGAAGCGTTATGTAAAACTGTTCCATATCCATTTTTTTATAACCTTAGTTTATTGAAATATTTATACATTTTTTCACTGAGCATAGATAGAACAATGTTTGTGAAACTTATGCCTTTGCTCATGCAGACCAAAAAGTAGATACACATATGACCACAGCTGATTGAGAAAAGCCCTTGTACTCGCATATTATTGTATGTAAATGAGAGCGCATTATCAGAAATGTATTTATGCAATTGCACAGGTGGTTCTAAGCCATAGCTGTCAAAATAGTTGCAATGCTTCTTCTTTTGAAAATAAATTGCGACCCAGTGTGATCCTGGTTCCTCACTGGGGTCCAAATTTACAACTAGAGCCGCAGGGTAGGTTCTTATAGGTGGCAGACGATCTATTGGGAAAACGCCTGCAAATGTATTATTATGTTTGAGAATTTTGAATATTTCAATAGTGTTCATGTTTATGCATCATAGTCATGAAACGTGTTTCGGTTTTTATCAATCATTATTAAGTTATCAAATTCAGCATATATAATGATTTCAATGCCAGAATCGGGCAAATTCTCAGAAAACCTAACAGCGATGCTTGTTGTTCCTTCACGGACTAGGTCCCAGTGTCCTCCATCATCTGCATCAGGAGTCAAATCGAACACAAAGAAGCAGTGACTTGTTTTAAAATCTTCTCTGCTAATGAAATTACCTTCATGCCCAATATCTAATGCATCAAACATCTGAGTATAGGCTTGCAAGTACCTGTCATGTTTAAATGAAATGCTGAGTGGGTAAGCAGGATATGTTATACCTCCACACGTTACTTTTACATCATTTATGCTGAACGGTTTGAAGTTGAAAGGCGATTTTGCTAGATTGCCTCGATAAGCACTGCCTTCAACACAAGCAAACACTATACGCCTAGGCAGCTGACCAGTAAACAATGTATAATTGGGCGTTTCTCTAGCAGGATTTGAAATGTGCAAATTAGTCAAAGCTACTCTCCTTATGGGATATTTTGCTGTATAGGAAAGCATTGTTTGCTCAAGAGCTAAATTCACAGTGTCCAAAACCTCAACTTTTCGAATAAATAATTTCATTTGTGAGACTTTCAAGTCAAGGCTGACATCCTCAAAGCACTGCAAAACAAATGCATTATTATTTCTGTGTAATTCTAGGCGGAAATCGGTAAAATTAACTAAATATCTGTCTTGCAAGAACATGTCAATGTGCAGTGGGGCCGCAACTTCCACAACATTTTCATCTTTGAACATTTTTGAACGTTTTTTGAAAGCTTCATTGTCTTTTGTGTCAACATCACTTCCACCTTCGTGAAAGTACAGCGCAGATTGCAAATGCGAATGCTTGGCATCATACCCATAATTTAATTCGGTTTCAAAATACGATCTATATGCATATTTATCAGAGCTGTCAAAAACTAATTTGCCTCCTAAAAAGCATTTTACCTGCTTAAAGAAAGTCTTACCAATAAGATTGATAGGCGCATAGTCAGGCACTGCTGCTCCAGCAGCAACTACTGGTTTTTTGATTCTCAGTAGCATGTAAATGTAGTTTTTATTGAGCTGAATGTAATGTGGATCAGGAGGTACTCTAAATTCATATGGTCCCTCATTAGTAATAGGATTTGTAGGTTGAATTTCATGCCAAAAACCACGCTTTATCACTACTTGAGTAGGAGGGACCGTAAAAAGGTCCAGTTCAGTCTTGGTACTGGGGATAGATTTTCCGTTTACGAGAGCCATTTTTTTGTTTTGAAAAAGCATCTATCATGCTAGTATTTATAGACTTTGGGCGGCTACCAAGACCCTCTCCTTGCTGCTGCTGAAGGGCATGAGAGGCTTCATCAAACAATTGAGCAGCTTCTCGCTTTGAGTGTTCTTTAGTAGACTCAAAAAGCGGTTTTCCCTGGGCCAAATCAGACGCTATGTTTGAACCTGCAACTAGAGCATGTTTTCCAACTCGCTTACCAATTGACTGCAAAACTGGGACTGCCATTCTAAAAAGCGAACGGAAAAAACTGCCAAGACCTACGCCCCGCTGGTATGGGATGCCTTTATACCCTTCCAACCCATAGCCTGTTTGGGCAGCCTGCCCTGTGTAGTAGTCCAACCAAATGTTGTAATCGTTAGGATTGAATTGAACGTGCATTTTTGTAATTTTGTTTTGAATAAATTATATGTGATAAGTATTTATAGACTTTCATCCCAGTCGAATTCCCCACCTGCAGCAAAAATCTCCTTACCTTGTCTATTTACTATACTTTCCAGTGGAACATTTGTGCGATTAAACACTTTCAGCAATTCTTTTGTGCCAGGGTGCCTGCTTATTTTCTTACGCTCACGTGCAAGATCATTAACTAAATCTGCAATGTTTGAGCCTTCAATTCTATTGCCATCTATCACAAGCTCACCATTAGGCTCAATTTCAATAAATGGGTTTGTACGAATGTAGTGAAGAAGGAGTTTTGCCTTTGGGATCTGATTTTTTGGCATACCAACAAGCACATCTTCATCACTCAATGCATTCTTTGTATCTTCAACTATACTAGCTCTATATGGCTGCTGCTTTTGTTCATATAGTCGTTAAAATCTGCAAAGCACCTGATTGTATTTCATGAGTTTTATTACAGGAGCTATACGTTTGCTATGCAAAACTTTTTGCAATTCATTATCCAAGGAATCTAGCACAACATCAATAGGTTTAGTCCGCTCGCTGATTTCAGCGGGTATAAGAATCATTTTTTCAGTATGTTTCATTTTCTGCCAGCTATTGCATCAGCTAATAAACTACCAGCTATTGTAAGTATGGGAGTAAGTAAGGAAGAACCACCTTCCTGTATTATAATATCTTTCTTTTGTTTTGTAGTCGCCTGCTTATTGTTTGCCAGGTATCTAATTTGATTCTGATATCTTAGAACTTTATTTATATCCTTTTTATCGAAAGGAATATTACCATTCAGAAAGTTGTTTGCACAGTCACAGAGACAAAGGATTTGATCTTTGCTGGCAGTATTTATAATAGCGGTTCTTTGAGGTTTTTTTGCTTGACTTAGGAGATGTAAACAACCAATATTGCGTGTTAATCGTTCTTTACCCATTTTTTGTCGCAATATCTCTTCTAGTATTTATAGATTTCTGCATATAAACAGTTGGATGCCTGCAAAAAATATTTGTTTTAAGCCTCAGTTCATCTCTAGCATTTTGAGTTAGATCAATTAAAAGGTAACCATGTGGCTGAGAAGTAGCATCAGAATAAGTTTCTAGAAAATATTTAGCGTTGGCAGGATAGAGCTGTCTGGAAAGCATTCGTGCCTGTAACTGATCAGCAGGGTGTTTGAATAAAACTATATAATCAGAGTTGATGCGTGAAGTTCTTAGACCATCAAAGAAAACGTTTTGAACAATGTGTGACTGGGCAGCTTTAGTTTGGGCAGCTAGATAGTATGACTGGCAGCTTGTTAGACAACTTATCAATCAATTCGATTTAATATGTCAAATAAACGAGCGCAGATAATATTCAGTATTAGCACATAAAGAATAATTCCCAGAAAGTCTGGTGAAGAGCGGACGTTTCAAGTGACGAACACGAACTTTTATAGATGAAACTAAATTCCATTCAATGGGCGGAACGATTTCTCATTGGTCAAAAATACGGTAGCTCAGCCAAAAGCATACTGTAACTCAACAGAAAGATGCAAGCACGAGTTTTTAGGTAATTAAGAAAAAAGGTTAGATAAGACGAATTAGAAAGAATGTTCTCGAGAAAGCTCGCTTCTTCTAGTCTCATGATCATATAACTAATGAATAAAAAGAAAGTCATGTGAATGCGTAGGTCTCTTATCTGAATTCTAAAAAGTTATAAAAACAGAAATTAGAATTTCCTACGATCGCAAGATGGCTTACGGTAACTAGATTATTAGCTGTCATACTGTAAGTACGTAGAAGTCAACTTCGTTACACTCTTCTCCCCTAAAAGGAAATTGCGTCCACGCAATACAATTATAATAATAGAATATTCATATAAACATCATCCCGATTATCGGTTAAATGCAAATACAAGATACTGTAACACACGATAAGGCGAAGCGGTTTTATTGATAGCGTTTGGGAGGCGGCGGTAGTAGTGGCGTTCGATGATGCTCTCGGGCCATAACATAAACCTCTGGCCAGGGTGGCAAGTTAAGCAAGGGCCGATTCATTGATCGATGAGCTTTCTGTTGTTGACCTTGCTTGAAGTGATCCCGGCATTTTAAAGAGCAGCGGCTACGTTCTAACAGTCTTTCAGTCAGAAAAGCAATTATCTTATTCTTCATTTCAGCAGATAATACGGATTTAAAGTCCTTATTAAACTGATTTGTTTTTTCTTGCAGAAACCCCTGCATTTCCGGTGTCCACGTACTTTGAGTAAATGTCCGTGTTTCCGGTCTTCCAAACTGGCTACGGAATTCCTTACAATATGCTTTCATTCGTTCATAAGCGGCACCAACAACCTGCGTTTCATCCATCTTTATCAGGTGCGCATCATTCACGACTTTATTTAGCGCATCATTTTGCGGTAAATCAGAAGGTCCCGCTTCAGCGGCAATATTCTTTTCGCATGTATCAGCAATCTTCTCTGAACCTTCAATGAAACTAGCTGTCGCGTTCGTTTCTTTCGTTTCTTTTATTTCATCGTCTTTCTTTGATATCGTTCCCTTCATTTCTTCTATCGCTGCTGTACTCGTGCTGACGTCTTCATCGCGTTCTAAAGAGTCACAAAATAGTTTGCTAGGCAATATGCAAATCGATTGCAGCTTAGAGCATCCGCGAAGTTTGTTCTCTAGAGTAGCAAGCGCATTGTGATAAACGTCGGTAGAAATATAAATGTCCATTCCCGCTAGGGCATCCAAGGCGGCATAATTAGCTTGTTTAAGCGAAATGTTGGTAGGTTTCGCCCAATATAAACCTCGTCCCCTTTCCGATTTGTCTAATTCACAGTCAAATAAATATTTGCATAAGTGAAGCAATCCCGGTCGTATACCTCCGAGGTTGAAGGGCATCTTTAATTTTTCATGAAGCGCTCCCAGGTCATTGACTTCAAGTTGTTTACACACGTAGTCCAACGTCTTTTGATGGTAAAGGACGTTCCAAATACTATGGCAATCTGCCTGCACGTCGCACATTGATAACCTAGTGTCCGTATTCCCTAACGCGATGCGGTCGTTGTTAAAATCGAAACCGATTTGTTGAACATTTTTGCTCAGCAATAAATACTGTAAAGCTGGCAGAACGCATCCAAGCAGACAAAGGTCAAAAATGATCGTGGTCCCGTCGAGACGGCATGCCTGAACTATACGAACAAAAGCACCGTGCTTTTCGACTCGACCGTGGTCACCAATCGGAAATATCTTGAATTCGTTTGGCCAAAGAACCCACGGCCGGACACACGTCATCGATCCATCAGGTAAAGTCTCTGCACCATAGAATTCGCAATCTATCGACACGATCCCCGGTTTCTTTGGGTCATTTAGGAGCAGATCGCACGCAAAAGCGCAATTAATGTCTGTCGGGCAGATTTTATACCGACCCTGCAAAGGTTTACGCCCGATGTTTCTGTCAAAATATTCCAAAACGTTTGGCGAAGCAACATTAATGTCGCACTGAATCGTTTTCCAAGGCGCGTCGCTGTTGTCGATCATAATTACTACATAAACATATATTATAACGAAACGTGAAATAATATAATAATTATAACTTTACACCGCGAGTATTTTATTTCTTTGATCGATTAAGGGTGAAAGTTAAAAAAAACTTGAGGGCTTACAAAAATGAATAAAAAAATGACCTACAGCATTCACAAAAAAGTATTGCCAAGAATATGGAAAAGAATTTATTTTCTGTGCGCTATTTTAAACGCTGGTATTTTAGATGAAATATTATACAAATTGAAAAGATGCAAAGTTTTTTTTATTTAAGTCAACTAATTTAATTGACCATTACTGTGTAGACAGAAACTACTTTTTTCTTCTTGTTTCCCATTTATGGTCTAATTACGTATTAAAAACAAGATTGATACTCTAAAAAAAATAATTAAATATATATCAAAATTGAAAATTATATGACTGTACACATAATATCGTAGTAATCCAAGGAAATCCCATAATTGGTAACAAAAGCGAATAAACTCATAAATAACGTATATAAAGAGGAAAATATAATTAAGATACAGTGAATAAATATTTAGCACTTAAAATACAAAATAATGAAGAAAAACATGTGTAAGAATGAATTTAAGGAGTTAAATTTATTTTAAAAATATGCGTACTTCTTTTTGCGTGCAAATTTTTATTCTCACCGTGTGATCCCGTTTATTGCGGTATGGCTATTATCTGACGCTACTTGATGCTTTTCTTCAAATTTTTGCAAATGTGATCCCGAAAAACGGTCTGAAAATTAAATAATCTTTTAATTAAAATTTATCAATACGTACACTTTTTTTATAATGTTAAGCATTCATTATTAAGTCCCAATGATTGGCTCATTTTCAACTTTATCATTTACATCATAAATTTTTGATTTCATTTTCTCTTTTGGTTTAAGTGAATTAATGTGAACCCATTCTTCTTTGCTTTCGCGTTTTCCCGATTTTATGCTTAATTTTACATTCGGATGCTTTATGTCGGTTACTAAGTAAGGTCCATGCCATGCATGCACAAACTTCGGCGATTGTTTCGGTTTATTTCCCGGTACATATCGGTAGACCTCGTCGCCTATTTTTACGTTGAATTCATGAACTTTTTTATTATATTGAAGGGCTTGTTTTTCCTGAGCATTAGAAATGTTTGTTCTTGCAAGTTTCCAAGAAGCGGTCAGAAGCATTTGAACTTTTTCAACGTAGTCATCGATATCTATTTTATATCTACTTGGAACGAAATTCAAAGCGCTATCTAAAGGTAAGTTAGGTGAGCGTCCGTAAAGTAAACAGAAAGGAGAAAATTTCGTAGATTCTTGTGATGACGAATTGTAAGCAAAAAGTGCAAAAGGTAAAAAAGTATCCCAATCGTTATGCTGCTTATTCACGTACATTGAAAGTATAGTTGCTAAAGTTTTATTGAAACGTTCAACAAGTCCATCAGTTTGTGGATGATACGATGCGGTATTAAGTTTTCGCGTTCCACACAAGTGGCATATTTTTTTAACTAGTTCAGAAAGAAAGTTTGTGCCTTTATCTGAAAGAAGCGAGAGTGGTGCGCCGTGTTTTAAAACTACATCATTTATAAAAATTTTTGCAACAGTTTCGGCGGTGGCGTCTGGTATTGCTAGCGCGATCGAATATTTCGTCAAATATTCGGTGAAGACAATGACGTTTTTATTCCCGTTTTCGGTTAGTGGAAGTGGTCCAAGAATGTCTACGGCGACTCTATCAAATGGTCCGGTGACTGGAATTGATACAAGAGGTGTTCTTATTTTCTGTTTTGTCGATTTGCGCATTGTACAGCTAATGCAATTTTCACAATGATTTTTCGTATCTGCATATAAAGTACGCCAAAAATAATGCAATTTTATTTTAGCATAAGTACGAGCAAAACCAAAATGACCTGAAAAGACATCGTCATGACATGCTTCTAAAATTTCGGCCTGCAATATTTCAGGAACGACTAATCTGGCTTCCCCATCCGGGTTATTTGATTGTGTCCCTATAAGGTACAATAAATCATTCAAAATTACATATTTATCAGCAATTAAAATTACGTGTCTAGCTTCTTTATCATTTTCAGGTAGATGACCAAATTTCAGGAAATCTAATAGAGGTTGACAAAATGAATCATTAGCTTGAAGTTCTTTAAATTTCTCAGCAGAAATAGTATCGTTCGTTTCTTCATTACTTTTTACGTTTTTAACCATATTAATTTTCCCAATATTTCTAGATAATGCATCTACATTATTATGTTTTCTACCTGGCCGGTGCTTTATCGTTAGTTCTTGAAAATCTTGGAGGGCTAAGCCCCACCTTGCTATGCGACTAGAAGGGTTAGGTTTTTTAAGGACTTGTTGGAGAGCAGAATGATCAGTGATTATAGTAACTTTTTGCTGATATAAATATTGCCTAAAATGTTTAATTGCAAAAATGACGGCTAAAGCTTCTTGCTCTGTTACGGTGTAATTTTTCTCAGCTTTAGTCAAAGTTCTGCTTGCGTATGCTACTGGTTTTTCACAATTTTCTATTTCTTGCGTTAAAATAGCACCTAAACCTATGGAAGAAGCATCTGTTAGGAGTATGAAAGGTTTTTCAAAATCAGGGTGAATAAGCAATGGTGAAGAAGTTAAAAGAATTTTAAGATTTTTGAAAGCATTTTCGCAATCTTCAGTCCACTGAAAAGCATGATTTTTCTTTAGCAACATGTGTAAGGGATGAGCAATTTTTGAAAAATCTTTAATGAAGCGGCGATAGTAACCCGCTAGACCAAGAAAACTTCTTAAATTGTCAATATTTTTGGGAACCGGAAAACTTATAATTGCTTCTACTTTACATGGATCAGGTTTAATCCCTTTTGCTGAAATTTCATGCCCTAAGTAGGATATTTTGGTCATGAAAAATTTACATTTTTCTAAGCGTAATTTTAATCCAGCTTTTTCGAGTCGTAAAAATATTTCCTCTAATCTTTTAAGGTGTTCTTCGAAAGTTTTCCCGAATATCAGTATATCGTCCAAATACACGAGACACGTTGACCATTGCAATCCAGAAAGGACGAGATCCATGAGACGCTGAAACGTTGCCGGTGCGTTACAAAGGCCAAATGGTAATACATTAAATTCATAAAGTCCGTTATACGTAACAAAAGCAGTTTTCTCTTTATCTTGTTCGTTAACGGGAATCTGCCAATAGCCCCAAGCTTGGTCAAGGGTGGAAAAGAAAACAGCATTTTTAACAGAATCGAAAATATCGTCAATACGTGGCAACGGATATGAATCCTTTTTAGTCACTGAATTTAATTTCCGATAATCGACGCAAAATCTATAGCCTCCCGTTTTCTTCGGAACTAAAACAACCGGACTCGACCAAGGGCTCTGAGATGATCGAATTACTCCTTTTTGCATCATTTTCTGAACTTCTTCATCGATTACGCATTTTTGTTTATAGGGTACCCGGTACGGTATCTGCCGGATCGGTTCATTGTCATTTATATTAATGCGATGTTTAGCGAGATTCGTTTTTCCTAAATCTAGATCACTTTTGGCAAAAATATTCTTAAATTTATTCAAAAAGCTAAAAAATTGTTTTTCTTGTTCTTTTGTCAAATTTTCGTTAGGCGGTATTAATTCTTGAAATCGTTTATTATGAGAAAAATCGTTACTGTTAACATTATTTACAACGTAGGGTACGATTTGATTTTGACATTGAGGAGGCAGCCTTACTTTTCCGACTTTAGAACCAGAAAAAATGATAATTGGATTTTCTGTAGAATTTAAAACGCTAATAGGAATGAGTCCCTGATCAGGTTTAACAAGAGAACACGCTACTTGAACTCCATATTTTTCGCAAAATAAAGAAAATGGTTCAAAAATAAGAGTATTGAATTGCGCATAAGGAAGTTCAACGTATGCTGAAATAAAAGCGATAGATCTAGACGGGACACTGGTTGTGTGACTAACTAAGACTGTACCTCGAGTCGTTTCAGGCAAATACAAATTATTTTTCATGGGAATTTTGAAACGTCCAAAATCAATTCTCTGATTTTTCCACTGAAAATCGGTTTTCGGATACCTTCGTTGATAATCTGTTCCGATAATAAAGCTAGATGGGCACTTATCCATTACGTGTATTCTAATTAATTCAGTCGGCAAATTTAAAGCAGTTTTAGGGGGTACCAATGATAATTTTATCCAAGAGGATCCCATTAAATGGCCTATTTCTTCCGTTACTGTTCTAAATTCTGATATTAAAGGAGGTCCGATTAATAAACCCAATTTCTTACATAAATCATAGCTAATTAACGTTATATCAGATCCAGAATCTACTAAGCATTCTACTGGTTCATCATTATCGTTTACCCAAGCGTCTACATATGGACAGCGTTCATTGTTTGATTCACTTGTCAAAAGTCGACTACTTGGCATATTTTCTACGTTTTTCTTTTTAAAGAAGGATGAAAAAGTTTGCACCAGAATATCAGTAACAGTTGGTTGACTACTTTCGGCATTTTGATTAGTAGAATCATTTTCAGTTTGAATTGCTTGTTCATCAAAAGGAATAACAGGTTGTACGTGTAAATTAGATAAATTTTGAATCCTCTCACGTGGAGATCTGCTACGACGTTTGCGGTGTTTATTTCTTCGATGACGATAACGTAAAAATTTTAGAAAATACCAAAAAGCAAGTGTGATTAATGTTATAGAAACCACTGTTATTAATATATTCAAAATAAGTTGAGCAGGCCCGGATATAAATTTTGTTAAAGTAGAAAAAAGATTATTCCCACCTTTCAAAATAATATGTTCTACGGCTAATGAAGGGCTAGTGATAAGTTCTGATATTGCATGGCTAGTATCGCTTAACATTTTATAAACGATATGAGGATCAAGGCTTAAAGCAGAAGTATACGATAAAAGCTTTTCAAATCTTCGTTCTAATTGCAAAACGCGAAAAGAGTAACTTCGTATTAAACCGAATGAAGAAATAATCCCAGCGTGCTGGTCATGAAATATAGATGGCGTATTGAAAGTTAACATTTTCCATTTATGTTTCCACGAAATTTCGTACGGAATTTTTGTTACATGAATGGGTCCGGAAGAAGTTCTCCATCCCATTTCTGGATCAAAATATATTCCCATAATGTGATGATTACAATCAACAGTTGGTGAACTAGCTATTACATTGTGACTACCTGGCACAATAAAAAGAATATGATTTTGGTGTCTTATTGGCAAATATTCATAACATGTATGATTAATTTTATAATCCCAGAATATCTGATCTGGTACAATAGACTCACATTCCCAAATCATTAAAACTTGGCCGGCAAAAGAAGCGACTATATCATTACGAAGTAAAAGTGCGCGTGCTCCCAATGATGGATCTAATTTTAATAATTGCCATATCATTTTCAATTGTCTTTCAGCTGAATTACACATTTGAATCCATGTTGCCCGAAAAAGTTGAAAACTCTGTTCAATAATTTTATCGTATAAATATTGAAATTTTGCATTTAATGGATCGGAATCACTGAAAAGTTGAGAATCATTTTTGTCATTTTCGGTTTCTGATAGTAAAGGAATATGCGGAGAATGAAATTGTAAAATAGGACCTTGTTCCGTTAAATAAGAAAGTGTTAAATTACAAATTTCCGTAGCATGTTTTATTTTAAACGCACCTTGTATCGATTCAACTATGATATGCTTGCCTAAGACTCGCGCAGTATAATTTCCTAATTTTTCGATGGGGCAAAAATTAGAAAAACGTGTGGTATTCCAAACTATAGTACCAGTTGGATTCGAGCATGAACCACGGGCAGGAGGACAACCCCCAGTATCGCCTAAATCGCTTACAGTCGTTTCATTATTAAGTGCTGCTACCGTACCTACTTCTAATAGCAGATTTATAACTGATTTACAAACATTACTACAACACCATTTAAATTTTACTTTAAGAGTGTTATTAGTAGCCCAAACCCCTGATTTTAGCTCTACTAGATTGTGACCGTAAAATCTTTTTTCGATCCAAGCATGTGAACACATGACTGGAACAACCAAAAGTTGATCAGTTACGTCAGAAACAATTCCTTTAGATCCGAAAAAACCTGTGTTAGTGCATATAGTTCGATTTCTGATAACACACCTAACAGCTTGTGTTTGATCAAGACGACTTTTTTGACTCCAAATATTAATGCTTATCCCTTTTTCAGATGTTGTCAAGCCTGGTGGATTGCATGAAACTTCTTGTGGAACGACTATCGCTCTACCAGCGCGAGACATCCCACATTGGTAAAATGATTCTGCATTAACTGTCCCGAACGGAAGTATTCCCATTATGATGGTAACGAATAGCATGATTGTCACGTAAGTTGAATTAAATGCATAAAAAGGCTTTTCCATTGAACATTTTTCCTTTTTCCCGCTTATGCGGACTTTTCTATGACCTAATTCGTCTACCGTAACAATCATACGTTCGTATTTTTCCGCATTTGTACTTTTAATCGAATTTTCTCTAATTTTCGCAACCCTACGTTTTATAGCTTCATCACTCATTATTCGCTTAGGTACCTTCTTATTCTTTAATCGATGCGCCTTATCTTTCTTTACGTTTCTTTCATCCGCAGTCCTTACTTTATCACAATTTCTCACAAAAGCATGCTTCTCATTATTCATTTCATCATCAGCGAAATCACAAAATTCTTTGCGCAAAATATCCAAACTGGGTTGCTCAGCTTTAATAAAATTCGTATCATCTATGCTTAACTCACGCATGCGATTATCAATTGACGCTAATTTTTCTGCGTATTTTTGGCGCTTTTCATTTCTTTTCAAATCTACGTGGACCATACGGATGGAGGTATAAGGGAACGCATTTTCAGCATAATAGTCCGCCTCGACGTCATCACAATTTATTAAGTCAAAATGACTTGAATTTCCTGGCTGAAAATTTGAAAAATTTTCTGGCTGAAAATCCGAAAAATCGTGATTGTCGTGCCCATAATCCCCTTGTGCCTCAAAACTTGGTGTGCTAATTACGCGAGTTCTTGGCTGGGCTCCCCATGATACCCGCGCATTCAAAGCACCACGAGAGTCGGACACTCGATTTCGTGATGGACCTGCGCGCCGTACGTTACGCGAGGTTCTTGAAAACTGACTTATTTCAGCGCTATGCCAACGCGGACAAGCCGTGCGATAGTGTCCCGCGCGACCACAGTTATTGCAAATAACGACTCCATCGGGGGTCCTTCCATAGGAGCGTCCTCTATTGTTATTGTGGGGCCCCGTCGGGACTCCTCCGCTAGAATTTCCCCGAAACCTATTGTAATAACCCCGATTCCACTGACCTCTACCAGCATTTCTACCATCCCTGAAATCGACATTTTGATTCGAAAACCTACCATTATTTAATCGATTTTCGAGAAAATTTGACGTAACAACGTTAGGATTAGTCGAACTGACGTTAAAACTAAGATTTTCTTCTGATGGTGTCGTATCTACAATTCTTACCGCGTTTAATTGTCGCACTAATGTTTCTAGCTGACCTGCAGTATTACTTAAGCTATTTGCCCAATCGCTATTACATTGTTTATCGCGCAGTTCCTGTTTTTCCGCTTCAATTACTGCATCCTCAAACGTTTTTGGTTCTGCATTTTGAACCCAACGCCTTAGATTTGGCGAAAGACGATTTATGAAATGATTTTTAATTATACTATCAGTTTCTCCTTCTCTATTCCATGACGGGAATGCGCGCTTAGCAAGGCGCCTTAAATCACTCGCATACGTTGTAACACTTTCATTCCGTCTGTTGATTTCTAGCCACTAATTGCTCATATTTCACGTCCATTTGCCTATTATCCGGAAATTTTTCGAAAAATGCTTCTTTCCACTCATCCCACGTATCAAAAGCAGGGTTTCTTTTTCTAATTCATTGTAAAATGACATAGCAGTCCCTCTAAGGTACGCAGGCAAAAGAGCTACTTTTCGTTCAAATTCATTCGCACCCGCCAAGACAGAAATTCTAGAAAAACGACGTTCCCACTCAGACCAGTTCACATCATTCGAATCTCCCGTAAACGGCTTTAAATCACAAAATGGTTGAGAAATCGGTCGACTTTCATACAAATCACGCACCTGTTGCACAGTTTGCTGCAAAAGAGCTTGCACATCTGCTAACGCATTTCCCTCATTCATTTCTGCAACAAAATCGCCTAGATTTCTAGAATATCGTTTATTACTACGTGTTATTCGATTGTTGTAATCCCGTCTAGCAGTTTCAACTATATTATCATATAATTCTGAAAGCGTTGGACTTACTAAATTGCGTTCGTCTTCCGTCGTGCTGAACTTATCCGATGATTGCAACGATCGAGTCCTCGAAGTCGCGCCAAATGTGACTGGGCAGCTTTAGTTTGGGCAGCTAGATAGTATGACTGGCAGCTTGTTAGACAACTTATCAATCAATTCGATTTAATATGTCAAATAAACGAGCGCAGATAATATTCAGTATTAGCACATAAAGAATAATTCCCAGAAAGTCTGGTGAAGAGCGGACGTTTCAAGTGACGAACACGAACTTTTATAGATGAAACTAAATTCCATTCAAAGGGCGGAACGATTTCTCATTGGTCAAAAATACGGTAGCTCAGCAAAAAGCATACTGTAACTCAACAGAAAGATGCAAGCACGAGTTTTTAGGTAATTAAGAAAAAAGGTTAGATAAGACGAATTAGAAAGAATGTTCTCGAGAAAGCTCGCTTCTTCTAGTCTCATGATCATATAACTAATGAATAAAAAGAAAGTCATGTGAATGCGTAGGTCTCTTATCTGAATTCTAAAAAGTTATAAAAACAGAAATTAGAATTTCCTACGATCGCAAGATGGCTTACGGTAACTAGATTATTAGCTGTCATACTGTAAGTACGTAGAAGTCAACTTC
>JAVLUZ010000145.1:22176236-22200227 GCA_036768485.1 Mermis nigrescens
GGTAAGTAGCAACGCTGACTAGCTTCGTATCCTTATCGATAGAAAATTAAGTGGTATTGTATTTAAAGTTGTTTTATTTTGTTCTGAGCATTAAAGCAAGCAAAGCAGCGGCCGATTGATTAGTGCACACAATCCTTAAGGGCATGCTAGTGTACCTACCATCTAGTCTGTTTCAAGTCAGCTTAAGTGTTTACTGTTTTAAACCATTCATTCAATTGGCTTAGGAAAGACAAAGTAAGGTTTACTCAACATCATTTCCCATAGCTACTGCGTAGCCAATGTGCTGCTTTTTCAATCATTTTATGGTTAAATATTTATTTTAATCTGTTGGCCGCAGAATATACTTCGATTTTTTGCGTTGCTTAAAGAAAGTGTGATTTTTAGCAGATTTTGCGAACTTTAGGTAGATTTTTCCTAGTCCCATCCTTTTACATCCTTAATAATCCACAATTCCAAATATAGCCCATCTTTTTTGTTCCATCGGAGCATTTTTCTTTGCTAGTACCCCGCTTTTAATTAGTATGATTTGAGTACATCGCAGCCAGTAAACACATACAGTAACATGCCATTATAATGACAGCAGTCCGAGAACACGGAAAGCAATACTGTTCTTAACATCAGCATTATCCTTCTCAAACAAGACAACCTTACATTATTTTTACAGATCAAAGTTTTTCAGCATTAACTTTACGCAAATTTCAAGTGTAAGGAACACTAACGCTCAGATTTGGAAGTAAAATAAATTTGTAGTATAAACTACATTTTAACAACAAATGATTAGTGCAAATTTAACACAACTACTAGGTGTAGAGAAAACTAAGGAAGCTAGATTCTCAATTCCGATTTTACGTGAACATTTTGAAAAAAATTAAGCTTCTGCAAGGCTCTAGAACAAGAGTTGAGCTAATAGGCAGTGTAAACTTTACACAACCACAGAGTTTGAAGAAAATTTCAGTCGGATTCGTTATTCTGATATTACGATCAACATTTATGAAAAAATTAAGTCTCCACAATAGCCCAAGGACAAATAAATATCAGATGTGTTAACGTAGACTCAAGCTACGTTCACTCCCGCCCACTTTACCCGAATCTCAAGCTTATGCGCTCACACGGAGGTTCTCGCCCTTTTAAGGAGGTCGATCACCAGCCGGCGATTCGGGGGTAAGCGGCCCGGCCTATTCAAGGTAGCCCGTCCCTCATTACGACATCGCACCTAGTGAAACTTACTTATTTAACCCCTTTGAGATTAAGTACCTAATTAAAGTAAGTTCCCCGGAAACCTAATTGAGGGCTCAAAAAGATTATTATTTAACTTGTTTTGGAACCGAATTCCGGTGCGTGAAAATATTAAGGGTTCCTAAGTATAGTGTAGCACAAGGACAGAATTCAACAGCACGGAAATTCAACCGAGCCCAGCATCGTAATTAAATAATTAATTTTTACAATATTTTTCGGACAGAAAAATTATGAAGCAACTTGAAAAGCGACAGCATGGAGGATACATGCTGCTGACCGTCGTGTTACGCTAATCGGTTAAAATCAAACAATGTAATTGAACAAGGGCACAAAGCCCTGCCAAAGGCATACAACAACCGATGCCAGTTGGCTCACTCGAATGATAAAAACAAAGCGTACGGCGAAAAGAAGCGTGCACACTACGCAGGCAAACTAACAGACGAGTTCTGCAGCCTAGCAGATGAAAAGGCACGTACGGAGTCTGCTCACGTACGGCGACGAAAAGAAAAAGATACGCTCAGCGCGGAAGCTGGCGGAGGTTTGACTCAAAAACTAATTGTAAAATGTAAAATCTTAATGCCGTCAAAATCGCTCGCACGCAGTTTTAACTGACGCGGAAAAAGAGGCGTAACAACACGAACCAAGAGATGAAAAGGATCTATGAATGCCGACACAGGCCTATGGGCAAAAGCTTACGGTAAAGGCAGTGGCGGATCTAAGATTTTCCTAAGGTGGGGGCGGTACCCCCAAGGGGGGGGGCGGAACCCTGACTTGAGCGGAAAAATTAGCCGTTTTAACCCGAAAATCGCTAAAAATCGCTTAAAAATGCTTAATTTTGCGCACTTGTTTGGGCTAATGGGGGAGGCGGCCGCCCCTCCCCCTAAATCCGCCCCTGGGTAAAGGTATGTACAAACGAGACAGGCACAAATATGAGACACACACATATGATCTTTTAACACACGTAAGGTATGATAACACACTACCAATTCGTACTCAAGTCGCATTAAGCCTAGTACCCATTTTCCTATCCGGATTTTGATTGAAAATATGTGTGGGAATGGAATGAAAAATATGATAATTTTAGGGAAGCGTGGTCCCGGGCGACTCACTTAAGCGTTGCGCTTAACGGTCGTGTACGTGCGGGAAATTGAGCACAAGAATGTACATCTGGGGCAATCAATCGGTTTTTTTTCATCTGTTTCAAAAAACCCAAACCGATTTTTTTTCCCAAAAATTTTTTCAGTGTAAAGTTTACAAACATAAGTTTGGCACATACAAACGTACTACAATCAAAGGGGCTACAAATGGCCCAAACCGAATTTATTTACACTCAACTTTCTCTGTTCAGAAGTCGGGAGAGGTCGAATAGGATAAAAATAAAGTACTTTCTAAGGGGTGGCGAACAAAAATATGAAGTGTAGAAGTCGGGAGAGGTCGAATAGGATAAAAATAAAGTACTTTTTAAGGGGTGGCGAACAAAAATATGGACAAACACGTATTTTTCACTGTCCACCACATTGTAAACTTTAAAAATCTGAACCGAACGCCCCATTGAGTGTAAATAAATTCGGTTTGGGCCAGTTTGTAGCCCTTTGATTGTAGTACGTTTGTATGTAGCAAACTTATGTTCCGCGAAATATTTGATATGATTTACCAATTAAATACGAAAAAACCTGTTTTTTTCGCCTATTTTACACCTCAGATTTCGAACTTTACACCCCCATAAACAACTCAATATTACGTTTTTTGAACGCGGTTTGCTTCGACGTGGAACCCAATAAAAGTTACTTTATATTTATCTATTTAAATTATCTTAACTCATAACCGAAAAAGTTGGCAGAGAAATCTTGGACAAAATCTGTTCTTTTACTCATCCACTAGAGTGTAAAGTTTAAACCCCTGGTACTGTGTATTAATTGTAGAAAAGTTTGAAGGTCAAATTCGTTATTCTGACCTCACAGAGAACATTTTTAAAAAATTTATCATCCGCGACGCTCTGGGCGGAAAAAATTTTTCAGTGTAAAGTTTACACCTGCACTAATACCGCAACATTGATTGTAAAGAAACAAAAAAAAATTTTGACGTGTAGCGCTTAAGACGAGGCAGATTTTGAAGGTAGTTACCACGTTCTTTCTACTAAGTGGATAATATGGCAGGAAAAAATATTTTTGTCTCAGACTCTTTACAATAAACCGCCTCTAAATTCGAAAATATTACTTTTCAAGAAAAATAAAAAAAGTTTCTCCTAGATTTTATAACTGTCTACCTTTTGAAACCAATCAGACTGCATAGAATGTAAAACTGAGTTAGATATGCTCTTGCACATGAAAACAGTAAAAAATCGTCTAATTTATACTCCTGTGCAACAACCAATGAGTGTAAAGAAATTTTAAGACCAGATTCGTAACCTACTAATTAGGGAAAACATTTTTAAAAAAAAATTCATCATCCACGACGCTATGGGCGGAAAAATGTTTTCAGTGTAAAGTTTACACTTGCACTAATAACGCATTATTGATTGTAAAAAAACAAAATAAAATTTTGACGTGTAGCGCTTAAGACGAGGCACATTTTAAGGTGAAGTTACCACGTTTTGTCTACCAAGTGGAGAATATGGCAGTAAAAATTTTTTTTGTCTTAGACTCTTTTACAATTAAACCGCCTCTAAGTTCGAGAATATTACTTTTGAAAAAAATTAAAAAAAAGTCTTCCCTAGATTTTTTAACCGTCTACATTTTGAAACCAATCAGACTGCATAGAATGTAAAACTGAGTTAGATATGCTTGGCCACATGAAAACTGTAAAAAACCGTCTAATTTACACTCCTGTGCAAGAACCAATGAGTGTAAAGAAATTTTAAGACCAGATTCGTAACCTACTAATTAGGAAAAAACATTTGTAAAAAAAATTAGCCCTCCTGCAAATTATTTGAATTTTTGGTGTAAACTTTACACACTCACGACGCGCTCAGTATTGAGTGTTAACAAGAAAAAAATGGGGGCACTAAGTTTTTTATTATCCACCTTTTAAAAAAACCGCACCTCTCAGATGTGTGCCGTTATAGCTGTGAGGGGGGGGGTGCACAAATTTCGCACTCGCTGTGAAAAACATATAAGAAAAAGGGATGGCCAAGTATATTATAGGTACGCTATCGCGCTACCTATGATAGATATCTGAAGCTGCCATTCACGCGACCACATATAAAGCTTGTTAAGATCATTTTGAAGTACAGCGCTACAAGTAGACAAATTATACAATTTGAGATCATCGGCAAATAAACGTACACGACTATTGATATTATCGCATAAATCATTTATATACTGTAAATTAGGAAAAGGGTTGGCCCTATCACACTCCCTCGTGGGTTACCGCTGGAGACATTTATGCTATCTGAAAAAGAACTATTAACAACTACGCATTGAGATCGAGAAGATAAGAAAGATTTAAGCCAGTTAAAAAGGAAGCCATGCGAGCCATACGCAGACAGTTTATGAAGTAATTTAGTATGAGAGATGGAATCAAAAGCTTTTTAAAATCAACAAAAGTTACATCAATTGTAGTTTTTTATCGATACATTTTGCCCAATCATTTTTACATTTTAGCAATTGTGTTTCACATGATCACCTTTTAGAAAACCAAATTGAAGAGGAGAAAGCAAATTGTTTTTATTCAAATACTCAAGAATTTTATTATTAACGATTTTTTCCATAATTTTACAAGGAGAGCAACACAAAGAAATCGGACGATAATTTTCAACACAACCAGAATCACCTTTATTTTTGAAAACAGGAATTACATTTGCTTGACGCCACAATGTTGGGACTAAACCTGATCTAAAAGATGTTTCAAAAATAGAAGCAAGAGGAGAGGAGAGTAAATAAGCTAGTTTTTTGATAAAATAAGCGCAGAGGCCGTCAGGGCCTAATGCGGTACTTGGTTTAGATTCGCAGATAGCTCTGTAAACGGTATCTATATCAAATTGTATAGTCGATAAGGATGAAAATGTACGAGCCTGAAAAAGAGGAAGAGTTTTATCATCAAGAGTAAAAACAGAAGCAAAATACGAGTTAAAGTGATTAGCTTTTTTCACGATCGTTATCTAATTCAACACCGTTACGAAAAGTCAAAGGAAATGAATTTTTATCGACTTTTAAGCGGGAATTAACAAAATTGTAAAAGTTTCGGATGTCGCCTGATTTTAAAACTTTTATTTCTTCATTCGCGAAAAAAGTTTTTGTTTCACTTTCTATAGATTTACAGAAACTAGAATAGATAATCTGATTAGCTTGAGTTTTAAACTTTTAGTATTTCTTCCATAACCTTAGTTTTTTTGAATATAACTTACAAATATTTTTAGGAAGGGCTTTCTTAGAATTTTTTTGTACTTTTTTAGGTATGAGATCAGAACTAATAGTTTGCAGAACAGAAACAAAAACATTATACATATCATCCGCCGAAGTACATTGATTTAATAAATCAGGCCAAGAAACAGCAGCTAGACGAATAGAGATCAATTCGTAATTTGCTTTTCCAAAATTAAGACGAATAGGTACGTTATTCAACTCTTTTGACCCATGAATTTCAAAAGTAATAGAATTATGATCACTATCAGAAAAAGGAGGTAAAATTTTCACGTTAGTGGCAAGATTAAGTGAAAAGAGCAAATCTAAAATATTATTATCGTGAGTTGGACTATGAATTTGTTGTTCCAAACCAGTTGTACACAATGTATCATAAAATAATGTATTAATGGGATCAGGGGGAAAAGTATTGGAAACCCAATTAATTTTAGGAAAATTAAAATCACTCAACAATTATCAAAGGATAAGAAACATTTGAAGCCCATTCAATTGAATTGCAAAGATTTACGGCATAGATTGTATCATAGTTGGGAGGACGATATGCTAAGATAAATCTAATTTTGATATCTTTGTTGCGTAAATCGAAAATTAAAATTTCACCGGCAGGAAGAAAGACAGGAATTTTGATAATTTTTATGCCTAAACACGTATTTGCAAAAACAAAAAGTCCACCCCGCGTTTAACAGGACGGTCACAACGAAAAACTTGATAACTATCTGAACTGCAAAGTAGACTATCTGGAATATCGAGATAAAGCCAAGATTCACAACAAAGTATTATATCAAATTCTTTGCTATCTAGTAAAAGTTTCAAATCACCTAACTTATTTAGCAAGCTCCTTGAATTAAAATACAAAACTTTTAAACGCAAAACATTAGGAAGGGGCGCGACTACCTATATTTTTTCGCGAAGTGCCAGGCTTTTTTTAATTGACTGGCGGTTTAGAATGTGAAGAAAACTGCTGGGAGTCCTGACGCTTTTTAATACAATCTGCGTGAAAATCGATGAAGAGGCCAGACTCGCCATTGGAAATCCGTTAAGTAGAGCCTATCATGATTTCAATACATTTCTCAAGTAAAGTCAAAAAACTGCATGTTATCAGTCTGTTTCGATAAGGACAGCTTTTCTGGCGCTAAGCATTACATAGGCACACTAAGCGATTAAATGCGCGCAGTGCCTGAGCTGCTATTCAAAAACATTTACAAATTTAAAGGACGCTAATTCTCCATAGCTCAGGAAAAATCGCACTTTGTCTTTGCTACTTTCTTAAATCACATTGTGCGTCTAAGTTTTGTCCAATATGAAAAGAAAGAAAATTTTTATTACTAATACCAACAGTTAAAATACAAAATGACAAGATATATAATAAATGCAATTACGAATTAGTAAAGGGACATGCGAGTCAATGGAATGACAAGTTTTACGCGCGCCCCACAAGATATCTAGATAAATCAAAGTTTGCTAATCTAGATTTAAATATGTTTAGGTTAGGGGAAGAAACAATGAAGTCAGGAAGATCGTTCCAAACTGCGATGTATTTGTAAAAGAAATCAAACTTTTCTAAATTAGAATGTACAGTAGGTATGACTAATTAAAATCTATTAATGCTACGGGTAATATTATGATTAAATACAAAAAAATCATCAGCTTCCAAACATGATTTATGACAAATAATTTGATACATCATACACAGACAAATCTGCAAGCGTCTTAATTCAAGTCTGCACAATTTAAGTTGTGTTAAACGATCCTCGTAAGAAAGAATATTATTATAGCCAAAAATATATTTAGTGAATCTACGTTGAACAGCTTCCAATCTATCTATATCCTTAAGATAAGAGGGGTTCCATACACTGCAACAATACTCTAATAAAGGTCTAACATAACAACTATAAGCTTTAACAAGATTACCTTTATCACGCGAAAAAAATGATTTGCGTATTAAAATACATCTAAAGAAAGCTTTTTTAATCAAAGAATTATAATGTTCCTTAAATTTTAAATTTCGAGGAATCAAAACTCCTAAATCACGGACAAACGGATCACTAGAAATAATTTCCCCATTTAGTCTATAAACAGCTTTTTGATTATTATTACCCAAATATAGAACTTGACTTTTGGTTCGAGAAATAGGTAAATCCCATGCAATTGCCCAGTCAATAATCTTATCTAAATCAGACTGTAATAATTTACAGTTACGACTAATATTGAAAATTTTGATATCATCTGCGAACATATAAACCGTACTACAAATATTATCACATATATCATTTATAAAAATCGAAAAGAGCGTAGGTCCAAGGACACTTCCTTGGACGACACCGCTGGTAACAGGCACATAATCTGAAAAAGACTGATTAACGCGAACACATTGGGAACGATTAAACAAATAGGCCTTTAACCATGCATACAAATTACCGTTTATTCCATATCCGTTTAACTTAATAAGAAGTTTTTCCATATTTACTTTATCAAAAGCTTTAGAGAAATCTAAATATATTATATCAACAGTTTCTTTTTTAGCTAACGACTGAATCCATGAAAATTTACACTTTAACAATTGTGTTTCACAAGATTTATTCTTTTGAAAACCAAATTGAAAAGGAGATATTAGTTTATTAACCTTAAGAAAGTCTAACAATTGACTATTAATAATTCTTTCCATAATTTTGGCAATAGAACAACAAAGAGAAACGGGCCTGTAATTATCCACTAATGCTGGATCCCCCTTTTTTAATATTGGAATAACATGTGCCATGCTCCAAAGCTCGGGAATATTTCCAGACAGAAAAGATACAGTGAAAATACTAACTAACGGCTTTATCATTTGAAACGACAATTTTTTAATAAAAAGATTACATATGCCATCGGGGCCAACTGCAATAGACGTATTTAGATGGTTAATGGCTTCCAATACGCGATCCTCACTAAAAATAACGTCAGAAAGCGAAAAATCACAGCGCTTCTGAAAAAGAAAATTCGCGTTAGTAATGTCACTAGAAAACACTGAAGCGAAATAATCATTAAAAATGTTAGCCTTGCGTAATGAATCGGTTATAACATTATTATCAGAAAATGTTAGAGGAGGAATTTCACTGCGACTTTTTAACCTATTATTTACAAAAGTATAGAAAGCTTTAGGATTATTATTCTTGAGCAATTTGTTTTCTTGAGAAGAGAAATAATTATGAATAGTTCTACGTAGAGCCTTACAATGATTTCGATATTTAACTTTAGTTCCTGGAGTTTTACACCTTTTATACTTATCCCATAGAGAACGTTTTTTAAGAAATAATTTATGTAAGCTTTTAGGGTATTTAAATTTTAATTTAGCCCTAAAAGTAGGTACAAAACTAAAAATAAGAGGATTTAATATACTTAAAAAACATTATACATGTCATTAACTGTTGAGCATGTAGAAAAAATGTCAGGCCAAGAAACAGAGGATAAAAAAGTAGCTATACTCTCGTAGTCCGCTTTATTGAAATTTAAGCAAGGTTTATCTCCATCTTGAAAAGTTCTAGTTAAAATTTCAAAAGAAATCGAATTATGGTCGCTTGTTGAAAAAGGAGGAAGAACCTGGATATTAAAAACGTTATATGCAGCAAATACTACATCAATCAAAGTATTATCGTGAGTATTTTCTTTAACTAACTGTTGCAGACCACTAGCTGATAAGTAATCAAAAAATAATTCGTTTAATGGATTAAATGTAAAAGTACCATGAAACCAATCAATTTTAGGCAAATTTAGATCCCCTACTATAATAACGGGATGACGACTATTAGTAGCCCATTCAATTAAATTACATATCCGAAGTGCAGTATCAAAATCATACTGAGGAGGTCTATAAACTAACAAACATCTTATAACATCTCCACCTTTTAAAATTTCAACTACTAAAGTATCAGACACAAACAGAGAAGCAGGAACTTTAACGCATCGAGCATAAAGATGAGGTTTAGCAAAAATTAAAACTCCACCTCCCCGCTTATTCTTACGATCTGATCGGAGAATAATATAATTTTTTAACGGACATAATAGACTGTCGGAAATAGATTCATTTAACCAGGTTTCACAAAAAAATAATATATCGAATTTTGCAGTATTTAACAGAAAGTGAAGTTCCCCTAACTTATTCACAATACTACGAGAATTACATAGCAAACATTTAATATTAACAAAATAACGGGGCGAATTTACCTAAATATTAGACGCGTGTTGACCATATTAAGATTTGATTTAGACTGCAAATTCGCAAGTGAGCGTGAGTATTACAGTGAAACCTATTAATATGGCAGGCCTCTTGCTATGATATTTATCCACCTCTTTATTCTCAATGTAATAAAAATCAACTTATATCAGTTTTTGTCAGTTGTCAGTTTTCCGATGGAATATATTGTACCCATACGTGGGCGGCACCAAAATTCTAGGGGGCGGGGTGCAAGATTTTTCGAAGGTTAAAAAATGGTCTTAAAAAGTGGTATTATGGCGAAAAAACACCATTTTGCAATGTTTCTCATTGGCAAAAAATTGCGAAAAAACAAAAAAATTTCGAAAATAGTAGTATTTAGGTTTCTGGGGGAGGGTGTTCGGCCTTCTGGGGTGCATACCCCAAACCTCCCCCAGGTGTGGTTGTACCTCGATCTGCATTTAGCCTTTCAATATTTTGACGCTGACGGATTAGTTCTATTCGTTCGGCTTTTCGCCTGTGGGCTGCAAGAGCGGCTGCTCGATCTCCTAATATGCGCGATTCATTTCTCTGCCGATCATCAGCTTCGGCAGTTATTGAGTTTTGGTTCTCTGTTGCATGAGCAACCGACTTTTCCTGATCTGCTACTCTTATCTTCCATTACCAATTTGGTAGGATTTTCCTGCGCCGCGACCTTATCTTGCATTACCAATTTGGTAGGACTTTCTGAAATCTTCATCTGACCATACGTTGCGTGCGGTGCTTTAGGAGGAGACGAGGTATCTCTTGCGTAAACAGCTTTTTTTGGACCCGCGTTGAGTTGAAGCGCTGACCTTGGCTGAAAAAAGAATGAGGAAGTGAATAGGGCTAATATTGAGAATAAGGTGACCTCCTAGAAATTAAGTTTGCATGGATGATTTAATCTAATCAAGGGTCAAGGAATTCAAATCTGAAAGAATTAGGATGTCGGTCGGCATTATTGACCGAGTAACAGGCTGTTGAACTTCATGTGTTTTAAGGATAAGAAATTAATTGAGACGAACTGGGCTATTCTCAATATTGCCGTTTTTACTTCTATTATACTTAGGCTTAGGCTTAGTATATCTAAAAAGGTGTTTAAAGCTGCTTAGGTCGAGGTCGCTCCCGCTCAGGTCGATGTATAGATGCTTAGGTCTTAATATATATCTGAAAAGGTGTTTAAAGCTGCTCAGGTCGAGGTCGCTCCCGCTCAGGTCGATGTATAGATGCTTATACTTAAGTACAAATTTTAAAAAACGTGATTTTATGCCTTTTTCAAGCAATAATCTATAACGTAGATGTTGAAAACACGATCTGTCAACCATGAGAGTGTAAAAAATCTTTGACAAAAATTTTTTTTTCGAAAATTTATTTTTTCACTCACATGGTTTTCCGACAGTTTTTTCGACCTCTAAGTTAAAGATTATTGTTTGAAAAGGCATAAAATCACGTTTTTTTGAAAATTTGACAAGGTCACCTTATTCTCAATATACTCCGTGAATAGAAATAACTATGCATACCACAAATAGGAGAATAAATTTTGAAATATCAACACGAGGCCTAAGGCACCTCCTACAAATCCCAGGTTCAAACGAATACCGCATTCTATACAGGCACATAGCTGGCCCTCCTATTTTGGGGGACCGACACCAATTTTGGGGAGTCTAAGTCAAAAATAGAACAAAATAACGTGTAAAAAGTCATATTTTTCCGGTTTTTTCTGAATTTGGGGGCCCGAGCGGACCCCCCCCATTCCCCCTACCACAGCTACGTGCCTGATTCTATTTCAATCAGCTCTCGAATTTGAACCGCTTAAGATTATGTATGTAATTAACCCTCAACTAATTATAAAAAGCTGAGACATCTTTAACATTTTTGAAAAATATGGTCCATAAAGGGCCCCTAAAAGTTTCATGATCCTGTCCTGATATCGACCACGTTTTGGGGGGCCGAGCGGGGTAATTTTCCGCCGCGTTTGAGGGTAATAGGCAGAATAAGGAAGGGGTTCATTGGAATAAATTTATCATCTAATTCTCATTTTAAATAATTACCTAATATTAATTACAATCTTCGAACAGTGAACTTGAGCTGCTTTAGATTAATATTTTCAACGCTATTTTACAAGAAATAAAATAAAGTCATCGTGCGCATAAAATTTATGAAGCCTACCTACTATCTTCTGATCGCTTTCATCGCTACTCGATGACGACATGATGCTGATATTTAACGGCTAAACTTTACTTCATGGTGTGAACGGAAAATTTGCAGATGTATGTATAAAGGAACAATATTGGTTGAAATGAAGGGGACATATAAAAAAGAAAGTGCGGAAAAGAAATTTCATGAAAAACGGACCAATATTGGTGAAGATAGAGTTACGGTACTTTACTTTGTCATAAATGCACCCAGATGGCAGGCAATGTAAGCGAGAATATAAATGTGGATCTGGAGTGTTTCAAAAACTAGGGCATCAGGAAAAGTCTGTGGCGATGTGAGCAAAAAGGATTGAACAAGTTACTCCGGATATAGCTACATTAAAGTGGGTATTTTACTGTTTACCAAAATGTTCCATGTTTGAAAATTTTTAAATTTGAAAAAAACAATTTTTTGTATATTTTTTTTCATTTTTACTTGATGATATATGTGAAAATTCAAGTTTCTGCTTAAATGACGGTTAGGCTTAGGCCTTGGGCTGCTTAGGTCGAGGTCACTCCCGCTTAGATTGAGGTATAGATGCTTAGGTCAATGTATAGATGCTCAGGTTGATATATAGATGCTTAGGTCGACCTAAATTGGGTACGTTATTCTGCATTCCACTGTTTGAATCTTCAAATGGTTGGAACTTTGAGATAATCCAAAAATGCTGTTTACATCGTATTTGAGTAGAAATCTTTGGCTAAAGTTAAGAATACGGTACTTTTTAGAAAAGGAGCAAAATGAATACGGAATGCCAAAAATTTTGTGCCAAACTGGTAGAGCATGATAAATTGAAGCGCGGAAAAAAATTTTGTGAAAATCTGAGCCATACTTGCAAAGTTGCAGGCAACTGTCGATTTGAGTGTTGGGTGGGACGATTAGACGACTCGATCCAAGGACTTACACATTTGTCAGAAATGAATAATATGGGCTGAAATTATGGAAGGAAGCATAGCAATGAAAGAGAAAAAAGAAAAAAGGCGCGGAAAGCTGTTTGAAATTTAAAAAAAACTTTTAAAAATTTTCATTTTTTTTGCATGTTTTTCCGGTTTTACTTGATAAGATATAGGAAAATCTAAGTTTTTGCTTCTAATATGCTTAGGCTTAGGCTTAGTATATCTGAAAAGGTGTTTTAAGCTGCTTAGATTGAGGTCGCTCCCGCTCAGGTCAATGTATAGATGCTTAGGTCGATGTATAGATGCTTAGGTCGATGTATAGATGCTTAGGTAGATGTATAAATGCTTAGGTCGATGTATAGATGCTTATATCGACGTAAATTGGGTATCTAAATGTGATTCTGCATTCAGCTGTTTGAATCTTCAAATACCTAGGTCGAGTAGATGCTTGCGTAGGTCGAGAAGAGGCTAATTAACGAAACCCATAGCTTTTGTAATATTGATTATAGACGGATGAATATTTTTTTCCGCTCTTTCTTTCAACGTGTCCTAAGTACTGAGCGAAAAGATCCGCTCTTCTGAAGCTTATTTCATAATATCCTGAAATTACCATATTCTTAACTTACTCCGAAATCTTTAACTGGATGTAAACAATGATAAAAATAGTAGAATTACAAAAAAATTTCTTAAAAACTTTGTACAAAACATTACAAAAAAATTTTCTTTAATCCAACGGGATCAACCGATTTGAAATTACATTTCATAAAACAGAAGGTGTCTTTTACCTTGCATTGTATGAATAAGAGCTGTTTAAAAATAGACGAAAAACTAGGCGCACTATACAACGTGTTTACAGACGCGATAGCCCTACACGTCTATCGGTGCAATGCAATCATACATCTAACGGCTCAAAATTTTGGGAGGGGTTACGGTAGACATGGTCTGCTGGGGGGTTTGTGGGGCTATTCATCCTCCCCCAGAGAATTCTTCACCCCCTTCCATAAAAATTCATAAAAAAGATGCTTTTCTAAGCGTTTTTAGCTAGGTATCTGTTTGCTCAATGGTGTCGAATTTTCGGCGCTTCGCACTACATTTTGTTAAATTTGTTCGACTTTTTTCATATTTTGACATTCTTATGTTTCTATGTTCTAGAACAATAGAGTATCGTCAGAAAGCCGAAAAACGATGTTTGTAGTGCGTGTCACCATTTTTTGGCCCTGAAAAGGTAATTTAAAATTTTACCAACTCCCGGAATTCCCGAGCAGATGTCTGGTCCCTGGCGATTTTAATGGGGAAGGGTAAATGCCCAACATTTTTGGTCAGAAATTGCAAAAACACCTAAAAGTTACCAGAAATTGCAAGTTTCCGCCAAAAATCGGGGAGAGAGTGAAAAGTTTTCTAAGTTTAGGGGATATAGATGGGGGACGGCCAGAAGGGATCCCCTTATCCCCTGCTACATGACTGGACGCAATTCGAGTAAACAATAATTTAGAATAAAAACTTACTTTGTATGGTTTGCCATTTAGCGAATAACAAATATTTTTCCGTTTTCTTAACTGCATTCTAATTTCTATTATGTAGTGGAAGACAAAAATGAGATTGTGTATAATACCTGCAACGTTAATAACTTATACAGTAAACCGGAATAAAATCAAGAATACAAGGAATCATTACAAGGCAATTTTTTATACGTATATAAATAAAAGAAAATGCGCGATAGAAACTTAATTAAAGTGAAATGATGAATAAAGATGTAGGAATGAGACCTTATCGTGAGATTATGTGATAAAGTCATTATATTTGTTATGAACTTGCTAAATACATCAGAAACTTTTGAAATTTCAAATAAAACGCGCATTAACAGGAAAAAGAAGCAAATTTAGCACGCTGTAAGAAATTTCCTGATAAGCCCCCCCCCCCATTGGCCGAAAATATTTGGCGATATAAAGAATGGATATGCAATTCGCAATGATTTTCGGTCGTCAGTGACCATAATTTCTCAAATTTTTCGGGCGCTACGCGCCGGATGATACCTATTAATGACATTTACTCACTTTCTTGGCGACCTAGAAGCACACTTTTTTTGTATTCGGCAAAGATTTTTCCCTGATATATAAAGATTCTTTTTGGGACCGTCTTTGTACATGTACAAAGATTTTTCGGAAGACAAAAACAGCTTAAAGGTCTGAAATTCGCGGAAATTTTCGGCGCTTCGCACGGAAATGAGTAATTGTGTGTCCTATATATCTTTATATTAGCAGAAATCGCATTTCGAAAGGAAAAATGTCAAATTTTTTCGGCGCTTCGCGCCGTTTTAAGACGATTCTTAATGATTTTTGCTCTCGTAAAACCAGGAATTAGCCAAAATACACTACTAAAGGTCGAAGAACTCTGTTTTTACCACACTAAAGTCGCTACCGTACTATATCATAGTAAGTATCCAAAAATTTGCATTTTTAGGGACCATCTTTGTACGTGTACAAACGTACCTTAGGTTTCAAAACAATTTCAACAGCACAAACAGCTATTTTTGCATAGTTTTCTTCTATTTTCGATTAAAAATTTCGATGTTTCGCATCAAATGCTATAAATACAGGATATCATGGGGTAAATCATGCTTTTAGACTTCTATCCGCCCTAATTTCACGAATTTTCCGGCGCTTCCCGCCGGATTTTTGTTAATTTTAGAGAAGTTTAATGATTTTTTCGCACAAAATTGTCTAAAATTTTAAAATTTCTAGAAACATATTGCGTCAAAAGTGATTTGATATAAAAGTATACAAAGTAAAACACTGAAAAAACGCTATTACGCGCGTTAAGGACAATTTTTGGACCTATTTTTGAGTGTTTTTGGAAAAGTTGGGATACCGCCCCCTTTAGGAAAATACTAGATCCGCCACTATTAAGGCGTATAAAGTAAAAGTAAAGTACAATGATCAGATTAAAGAGGCATATACGTCTGAGGAAAGCAGATTTATGGAATGAGCTTTATCACATACACTGTTCTTGGTAAAACAGGCATCACAATAGAAAACATCCGTTTCATCAAAGCTAGCAAGCAGGCACTGTTCACAAACCCAAGATTCACAAATATCAGACTGGGTCACACATGGGCGTAGGTGTGTCTGGACCCTCCTCCAAAATCGATAAACCTCGAATTGAATTTTCGGTGCTGTTTTTGACAATTTGATTCCTTTTTTTTCACCCCATGTTTTTTTCAGGAATGTTGCAATGCCACTCTTCCTCATCGTAATTCACATTAAATTACACTAAAAATGCATAAGTAAATCAATCGAAGACATTTACAAACATAGTACCTCGGTCAAAAATGCACATTAAATGATGTCACACAGAACTTAGGACAGTGACTGTCCGAAGTTTGATTTGGCCATGAAACAAACCACAGTAGCTATACAAAATTTTAGAATAAAACTTTTTTATCATATATAGGTAAAAAAATTATGTCAAACAAGTTTCACAATAGACACAACGGTAATCATCCCTGTTTTTTTTGTACGAGACAAAGATTTTGAGGCTCGTACAAAGATTTTTGGAGCAATCTTTTGTACATCCTCTATACACAAAGTATAGGCAGTTTTTAACTCGATTTTCGATTGTACAAAAATAAATCGAAGTTTTTGTACAGAAAAAGAAACAGTGGTAACCATACATGCACAGCATGGGAATTATCGGGGGGGGGGGGAATTATGGAGTGCCTTTTTTCGGCCCAAAAATGGTAGCTACGGCGAGTCAAAAAACATCGTTTTTCAGCGTTTCTGACGATGCTCTATCTTTCTAGAGCATAAAAGCAAAAAAAAATTTCGAAAAAATCAAAAAAGTCGAACAAATTGAACAAAATATAGTCAAAACATGAGCGCCGAAAAATTTGGCACTTTTGAGCATATAGGTAGCTAAAAACGCTTAAAAAGCACCTTTTCTACCAATTCATAAGAATTTTTTGAGAATTTTCGAAAAATCGCCAATTCTGGGGGTGAAAAAATTTTTGCGGGAGAAGGCGAATTTCTCTAGGGCGTTGAAACCCCCCCAGATCATGTATTACATGTAGATACCCAATTTACGTCGACCTAAGCATCTATACATCGACTTAAGCATCTATACATCGACCTAAGCATCTATACATCGACCCAAGCATCTATACATCGACCTAAGCATCTATACATCGACCTATGCATCATATATACATACATCGACCTAAGCATCTATATATCGACCTAAGCATCTATACATCGACCTAAGCATCTATACATCGACCTAAGCATCTATACATCGACCTGAGCATCTATACATCGATCTAAGCATCTATACATCGACCTAAGCATCTATACATCGACCTGAGCGGGAGCGACCTCGACCCAAGCAGCTTGAAACACCTTTTCAGATATACTAAGCTCTAAGCCTAAGTATAATAGAAGCAAAAACTTGGATTTTCCTATATCTTATCAAGTAAAACCGAAAGAACATGCAAGAAAATATGAAATTTTTTTTAAGTTTTTAAAAATTTCAACCAATTTTCCGCGCCTTTTTTCTTTTTCTCCTTCATTGCTACGCTTCCTTCCATAATTTCAGCCCATATAATTTATTTCGGACAAATGTGTAAGTCCTTGGATAGAGTCCTTTAATCGTCCTACCCAACACTCAAATCGAGAGTTGCCTGCAACTTTGCAAGTATGGCTCAGATTTGCACCAAATTGTTTTCCCGCGTTTCAATTTATCATGTTCTACCAGTTTGGCAAAAAAATTTGGCATGCCGTATTCGTTTTGCTCCTTTTCTAATAGGACCATATTCTTAAGTTTAGCCCTAGCCTGAATATAGATGCAAAAAACGTTTTAGGTTGTACAAAGACTAAGATGGAATGTTTAAACCGTGCGATTAGGCTAAATAGACTCTAATTATAATTAAAAAATTCGGCGCGCAGCGCCAAAGTTTTTTTGCGATTTTTGGCTAAAAAACAACGGGGGAGTAAAGGAAAAAATCATTCTCACGTTTCATTTCGGGTAGGGGCACGTGCCCCTATCCGCTTCTGGATATGGGCCTGATACAACCTAAAGCGTATTATGCACTTACCATACCGTACCATACTGCACAGGTTTAATGCATAGCAGATAATGAGATTTGTTCATGAGGGTGTCCATTGAATTCTTACCATATCTAAGGCATCTGGGTGGAAAATTTCCAAAGCGTTCAACTCTAATGGTCGTAAAATAATTTTTTCTAATTCATCCTTTGGTTCTCCCCTGTTTTTGAAAAATTTTAATCGTGTGCCCCCTGCGAAATAAAATCCTGGATACGAGCCTGTGTGCAGCTCTAGTAGTCGTAAAACGTCTTTTTTAATTTATCCGTTGGTCCTCCCTTATGTTTTTAAGAAATTCTAGTCTTTATACAACCTAAAACGTTTTTTGCATCTATATTCAGGCCCCCCTGAAACGGAATCCTGGGTACTACTGTGCCTGGTGCACACCCACCTTTTGTGTGTGCGGTTATATACTTAGCTTGCAGCAAACTCGAATAGTAGCGCATGTTCGCAGATTTTATAGGTTTTTGCATGCGCTGGTTCTATTTATGACATTTTTAAAGCACAATCTTCAACGCATGAGTGAGTAAATTACCTTAAAATACGATAAAAGCGATTTGGGGAACTTTGACTGGAGCGGGTTACCAATGTCTTAGGCTTAGGCTTTGTGTTTGCATTCCCATTGATGCCGAAGCATGGGCTAAGCCTGAGATGAAATGGAGCCAAATTGCAGAGCGAAAGCGAGCTGAGGCAATTTTTGTTCCATTTTATAGGCTTAGCCCATGTCTGGCACTAATCTGAATCCGCAAGCAATTGCTGTCGCCGCAAATTGAAAACTGAAAAATACCCCCAACGCCATTTTTTCCCTTTTTCCGCCTATCCTTAAGCACGTGAACTTCAACTGCCTGTTACTGGCCACGCCGACCGCCACTAATTCTTTCAAATATGAACTCCCCATCCAAAGTCAGTTGGAAATGTCCTTTTTTTGAAAATTTGACACTTTACAGTATTCTATTCCGCCTTTATCGTTCTACCAGTTTGGCAAAAAATTTTGGTATGTTTTGTTCGTTTTGCTCCTTTTCTAAAAGTACCATATTCTAAGTTTAACCAGATGTCGGATTTTAATCCAAGTTCACAGTCACCGTTTTTTCCACTTTTTGGTCTATTTGTCAAACTGTTTTGGGAAATGGAAAAAATTTTGGGCTTGTTGGCATTTGTGGAAAATTTTGTAGTTGCCGTGTTTTAGAGAGTTAAAACTTGAAAAATTTTTCGGCGCTTGAGCCGAATTGATTTAATTCTTACTTATTATTAGTCTTTAAGCGGCTGCGCCAATTGCAGCATTTTTATCGACAATCTGGTCTATCACTTCACTACGATTGAAAATCCTTATCTTCTGCACGGATTCGGTTAGTTTTGTAATGCAAAAATGCGTTTTAGAGAAGTGAAACTACAAATTTTTTTTGCGCTTCGCGCGAGTTGTTGATTCCTTTTGTTATTAATCTTGAGCTGCCTGCGCATCCGGGAAGCATTTTTAGACATTTGATCTAGAACTTTGCTAAGATTGAAAGTCCTTATGTTTGCACGGATTCGGTAAGTTTTTGTAATGCAAAATGCGTTTAGAGGAGTGAAACTACAAATTTTTCGCGCTTCGCGCCGAGTTGTTGATTCCTTTTTGTTATTAATCTTTAAGCGCTCCGCGTCAACTGCATTTTTATCGACAATTTGATCTAGAACTTTACTACGATTGAAAATCCTTACCTTCTGCACAGTTCTTGTAATGCAAAAATGGTTTAGAGAGCTAAAATTTCAAAATTTTCTGGTGATTCGCGCCATTTGATGATATGGTTTTAATCGTCAAAAACGACTTCAGAATTGGCTGAAATGCTTTACTGAAGGAAGGAAATTCAAGTTTCAACATAAATAACGTATACTGATCGTGATATTTCTTGTAGAGCGCGAAATTTTTGTACAATAACAGCAAACACCGTATTGCATGTGTACATCATAGGTACGCGTTAGCGCTACTCATAATATACTTGGGTACCCCCCACACCTGGGCACCCCTACAGCTATAACGGGACACTTCTGGAAGGTGCGGTTTTTTTTAAAAAGAAAAGATAATAAAAAAATTCGCTGCCCGTGTTTTTTTGTTTTTCTTGAAACTCAAAATTGACTGTGTAAAGAAGGTGTAAAGTTTTTTGTGTAACGTTATAACTATGGGACAAATTTTGGGACCTTTTTACTGCGGCATGTGGACAACTGAGTATTGATGACTCGAAGGATTGAACAGAATAGGATAATAGAGGGATGAATTCTACAGATGACACTTTTTTTGTTTTTTGAAATTCGCATTATTTATCGAACGGCAGTGTAAAGAGTGCGAAAAATCTGGGGGTGAAAAAGCACTTTTTTGGTCGAGTTTTCAACCTTCCTATGTCCGATACTAACTCCGGTTATGAGGTTTTTAAAATGTTTTCTGACAGAAATGTAGAGCGGATCAAGGGCTACATTCTGCATATAAGCAAAGTCTTCTATGCTCTATGGTGAGTTAGATCCTGGGGTTTAAAGTTTACACTCTAGTGGATGGTGTAAAAAAACGGATTTTAACTAAGATTTCTCTGCCAAATTTTTCCGCTTATGAGTCCGAATGCAAATCGAAGACAGCATTAATAAAGTGCCTCACAGGGGCTAAACATCGCAGCAAACCGCATTTAAAAAAACGCAATATCTGAGTTATTTATGGAGGTGTAAAGTTCGAAATCAGAGGTAAAAATGGGCTAAAAAACACGTTTTTTCCGAAGTTTGATTGATAAATCATGCCAAATAATTTTTGCAACAGAATTTTGGCACACAGGAATGTACTACGATTTAAAAGCTACAAATTGTACCAAACCGAATTTCTTTAAACTCAATGGGGAGTTCGGTACGGAATTTTAAAGTTTACAGTGTTCTAAATGATGGAAAATACGTTTTTGTTGCGTTTTTTGTTCGCCACTTTCTCCGTCCAGAAGTCGGGATAAGTCTAATAGAATAAAAATAAAGTGCTTTATATCGGGTGCATGTCAAAGCAAATTGTCTATACATTGATATTTAGCGAGTGTAAAGTCAAAAATTTGGAGTTTTAAATGCGTTTCTGTCTTGTTTTTTCTGCCTGCTTCTCCGGTTACGAGTCAGGGACACGTTTATCAAGTCTAGAAATGGACCAGGAATCAAATTTGATATGCCAGTCTGGCGCATATGTTTACACTCTACGGTATTGTAAAGTAGTTTACACCAATTGTTAGTTTGCCCATAGAACATTATGTAGACTTAATTTTTTCATAAATATTAATCGTAATATCGGAACAATATCAAAATTACGAATCTGACTAAAATCTTCTTTACACTAGGTGTTTACATGAAGTTTACACCACATATATATTTATCTTCGTTTTTGAGCATTCCTGAAACCTAATTTTTCTTGGAGCCTAGAAGTTTTCAAAGGATCAAATGTGAGACGTCACGTAGGCGCGTTTGTTTACATCCAACAGTGATGTAAAGTAGTTTACATTCATTGTTTATATGTCCTCAGACCATTGTAGAGACATAATTTTTTCATGGAATGTTGATCATAATATCCGAGTAATTTTTTACACTGCATGTTAGCCTTTGTTCTAGAGCATTGCAAAAATCGAAATTTTTTCCTGAGATATAAAAATTTACAGGGAATGAAATATATACGTCAATTGGGCGCGCTTGCTTACACTCAGCAGTATTGCAAAGTGGTTTAAGCCTAATGTTTATTGTCTTTAAAACATTATGGAGACTCATTTTTCCAAAAATGTTGAAAGAAATATCGGAGCAATATCAAAATTACGAATCCGACTAAAATATTCTTTACGCTATGTGTTTGTGTAAAGTTTACGTTACGTGTTAACCTAATTCGATAGACTTGCAGAGACTTTGTAACTGAAGTCAAGAAATTTTCAAGGATTCATATGTGAGACATCAATTAAGTGAGTTTGTTTACCCTCAAAAGTAATCTAAAGTGATTTAAAAATTATGTTCAAGTGTCCTTAGATCATTGAAGAGATGTAATTTTGTCTTAAATGGGTTGCATTAAAGTTAAATCTTTCTTAGCCGTGTTTATAATATGTTTCACAAAATCTTGCACATGGAGAGCTATCGTTTAATTGATGTAAATTGCCTGCAAAAGTGGTTTAAAATGAACCAGCAATCACACTACTGTGCACAGAAGTCGAAAAAGATATACAGCTTTATTGTAATCATGTACATTAATAAGCCGTAAACTGTTAGTATTCTCTACACCTAGTAGTTGTGTAAAGTTTGCACTATTCATTTGTTGTTAATATGTAGTCTATACTACAAATTTATTTTACTACCAAATCAAAGCGTTAGTGTTCCTTACATTTGATATTTGCGTGAAGTTTTTGAATTTTTGCCGAAAATCTTTGCCTTCTAATTTACCAACATCCCGCCTTTTCCATTTTCTTGAAGTTTAAAATCTTTTATAATTCTCTCATAATTTAATGGTAGGTTTTAACTTTAAGTTTCTCTTGGTTTACAACTCTCGCTTAGCAAGCTCATTTTTCAAAACTTTTTCATAGTGATCAGATTAGTTGCGTTTAGTTTGGAATTGGTGGACGGTCGTTATTTTATTACTCGGCTTAAATAAACTCAAGTGACTATCTTTTGATTATTTTCTTCATCGCAAATTCAAACACCAAATTTTCAATTTGAAAATTGACCCAATTTTCAATTTGAAAATTGATCCAATTTTCAATTTGAAAATTGATCCAATTTTCAATTTGAAAATTGAAAATTGGGTGTTTTCAATTTCAAAAGTCACAACACATTGTGCTTGTGTATTGATTGAGTGAGGATTTGCAATGTGAATTCGTTGGTTAAATTTTTGTGCTTGATTATAAGTGAACTGCACATTAAGAAGAAATAACTTAATGCAGTTTTAATTTGAAAATGGATGGTGTCAATAAGGTTGTCTTGTTTAAAAAGGATAATGCTGATGTTAAGAACAATATTGTTTTCCGCGTTCTTGGACTGTTGTCATTATTGTGGCATGTTACTGATTGTGTTTACTGACTGATGTACTGAAATCACGCTAATTAAAAGTAGTGTACTAGCAAAGAAAAATGCTCCGATGGAACAAAAAAGATGAATATACTTGGAATTGTGGATTATTATGGATGTAAAAGGAGGGACTAGGAAAAATCTACCTAAAGTCGGAAAAATCTGCTAAAAATCACACTTTCTCTAAGCAACGCAAAAAATCGATGTATATTCTGCGGCCTCTAAAAAAGTGTCTTTTTTAAATAATGTTCGAAGTTTCAGATAAGAGTGTATAAACGAAATCTATCAAGGTTACTTTTTTAAATTGCTGGCACCTGATTGATAGAAAACTAAGAGGTATTGTATTTAAAGTTGTTTTGTTTTATGAGCATTATAGCAAGCAAAGCAGGAGCCGATTGATTAGTGCACACAATCGTTTCGGGCATGCTAGTGTATCTATATTAAGTCTGTTTCAAGTCAACTTACGTGTTTCCTACTGTTTTTAACCAACCATGTCTTAAATTGTCTTCGATGTTTGCTATTTCATTCAATTGGCTTGGAAGACTGTTAGTTTACTTAATATCATTTCCCATAGCTACTGCATAGCTAACGTGCTGCTGTTTCAATCATTGTTATGGTTGAATATTTATTTTAATCTGTTGGCCGCAGAATATACATCGATTTTTTGCGTTGCTTAGAGAAAGTGTGATTTTTAGCAGATTTTCCGACTTTAGGTAGATTTTTCCTAGTCCCCTCCTTTTACATCCATAATAATCCACAATTCCAAGTATATTCATCTTTTTTGTTCCATCGGAGCATTTTTCTTTGCTAGTAAAATTTTCTACTTGAAAAACACTGATTTTTCAACACAGGCGCTCTCATTTTAAACGTTTTTAGACCTCACAAAAAACGTGGAAAAAGTGGAAAAAGTGGAAAAAAATTTTGGGTTCGGTCTATAATGTCAACCAAATCGCTGGGGAAAAACAACGGTG